>JAXQQM020092452.1:0-106314 GCA_034641835.2 Pinus albicaulis
TCAACATGAAACCATAAAACCAAAAACATCATAAAACACTAAACACAACGTAGTGAGAAACAAATACCTAGGCACATATAGTGCACCACACTTCAGCAGTTTACTAGCCCTAGTTGACAATTAATGAACTCAATTTAGGAACACTAGGTTGAGCACAAACAGGGTTGCTTTAATTTCTTCCAAGGTAGAATTTGGGTTTGATTGGCATACCTAATGTACCAGTCTAATGTGTGATCTTGGAATGCAGTAGCCATCTGCGCTCTTCTAATATAAATATTGTTAACTTGCTGAGCCTGCCATACGGCCTCAATCACAAACCAGAAGTGATCATTATCATCATTTCCAATGCCTTTGAAATTAGGTAAATTCATTGATCCAACCATATCTACTTCAGGGGGAGGTGGAGGTGGCAGTGGATATGGACTACACGGTGAAGTAGCTGTCCTGTGATGTGAGTTCAGAAGTGGAGTGTATGGAGTGGGAAACAGACTCAAGGGTCTCTGTCGTGATGAGATTTCTTCTTCAGAATAACTTGAGCTAGTATTTTCTGGTTCAAGTTCACTATCAGATCTAGGCTTCAGAGGGCTATAAATATTTTTTCAGAATCTTCATGGTAAATTATTCCACTGCACGTAATTTAACCTCTTTGATGCATTCAAGCAGTATGTTCACAAAGACAACCCCATTCACACAATAACATTTTCAAAAATAATTTCAATGAGCACATGAACTTACCTCTAGGGTCTTTGAAAAACCTTATTTCTGCTTTAGAATATGACACAAATTGGTCAATGGAAAATTCAATCACAAATCCTTCGAAGAGGCAATCGATCCAACGATCTACTGCACGGGTGATCTTATTTTCAAACTTCTCTACTTGTTGGATAAAATAAGGAGTCCAATCAGTGACTACGTCGCCCTTTATGTGGTGATGGAATTTAGCTAAGCGAGACAACCACTCTTGTAGTTCGTGCACAAAGAAAAAAATAATATTTCATGCACTTCTGTATAAATATTTTTTTGAACCCATTATTCATCAAATAACTTAGTACTTCTATTCTCTTGGAGCGCAAATTCAAGGATCTTTCTATCCAGCCAATCTTGTAATTCGTTTCATGATAGATGCCACAACATTAAATCTCCCTCAAAATTATCCCAGTCCCGACAACGGAACCATTTGTTGGCTTGAGGGGTCCTGGCCCAGGTTCAGATTTTATGGATAAACCAACAAACACACCAACTACTGGCCCTTTCAGCAGTGATCTTCTTGCGCAAACCAAAGTCTCACCCAAAGCAGTATGGGGGGGTGCTGGAACCAGGTTTCCGCACCCTAAGGGAGAAATTAATGAAGTGGTCCTCAGCAAAACCAAATGTGAACTTATACATAGGTGCGCAACAATATAAAACAATTTTACATAGAATGTGCAGTCATTAACAAAATAACACAAAATCATTGTTGCCTTGGCACAGATGAACAGAACATAACCAGATCCAGATCTTAGCCAATGCAGATATTTAAACAGATCTATTAACCATCAATAACCATTCATAATCAAATTAAATATCTTTGTGAAATCATCAATAAGTAAGACAAATAATATGATCTTAACATAATATAAGTAGTAAATAGCTCAGATGCATAACACAATGAACTTTCCAAAGATTTTCCTTTCTATTAGCTTAAGATATTTCAATCAATACATCCACTTTGCCTTACAAAACCCTTCCATGCACACAGTCAGCAGAGTTCGAACATAGCCTGGACTAGGTCTCCATGCACACAACCAGCATGAACCTTTCAACCCAACCCAAACAACCCTTACAGACGTGTAAACTTATTAGAACATCAATAATTCATTACCCAACTGAACTACTTAGCTTAGACACATTCTATCTATTTATATATGCCTAACGTGTAGATACTATGGTCTCAAACAATGGTTTGAGGCCCACAGTTTACCCCCTTAAGCCCATTTACATAAAATTGGGGACTTTGACCCACCCCAAATCCCCTTGACTCCTTTTACATAGTGCGCACATACAAAATTATATAGAAATATATCAGAAATTGTGCCTCGGGGGACCCCACTCCAATATACTGCTTATAAGGTTGCATGTTGAGAGGTAATGTGTACTCCCTCTCAACGGCCAAGTCCCTAACCTCTTCTTTGCTCCTCAAATATTTGCATGCATTTGGTACCTCAAGTGCATATAGGTTCTTGAATCGCGCACATTGTGATTGTCTCGTCATTACAAAAGTTTCTAAAAAATAATTGATTTTAAATCGACCATATCTCCCTCATCTAAGCTCTAAATTGATTTTCCATCTGGGTATTTTTTCGCAAGGAATCAAAATATGCACACAGTCCACACTACAACAGGTACTACAGGTCCATAGTACATACTGCCAAATGTAGTAGTCTTAACAAATCCATATATCATTGATTTTTGGCAACACAAGGGTATGTAGATGAGAGCACAATAGCAGAGTGGACTAGAGGGCACACCAATATTCTTCATTTATCATATTCTGATTTTCGTGTACTACAATCTTTATTTTTAACTTAATTTAAAAAAAATAAAAATTGAAAATTTTTTACACGAAAATCTATATTCTCTGCAAACTCGCTGCCCAAAAAAATTTCTGCTCTGATACCATGTAGAAAACCTAACCAACGAGATTCAATTGATCTTGTAATGTACTAAAATAAGATATTGGATCCTTCCAACAATTTTCGAAAACAAAACACGATCGTACAATCACATATAAGTAATAGAAAAAAAATATCAATCACGCAACACAAGATGTACCTGGGGAAAGAAATTGTTCAAAAATTCTCTATCTCTATTGTGTATTAATTCAAGGAATCATGAAACAATACAATTTTTTAATCCCTCATGATATTCTCGAGCACTCTGCCAATTGTCTCCCGTTGATCTAGGTAAACTCGGACTAGTACTTAGCCAATTCTCCGCCTTCCTTCAGCCTACCTTTCTCATGAAATTCCTATGGAATTAGCTACATATTAACTAGGAAAATAATTCTTCCTTGATTGCGTAATCCATCATAGCATCCCAATGAATTTATAATTTCACATGGGAAATTTTGTATAAATACAACTAATATTTATGTTCCTTTTAACCTCTGCCTCAACTGGGTCTTCCTCGGAACTGACATGCATGCAACTATTAATAGTGAATTATCAGTTATCTGATTGATCACTCATTGTAAATTAAATCTAATTTAATTCACTTATCGACCTCTCACTAGTTCATCACTTAGTTAGAACTATTTAAACTAATTTTAACTAATTTAATTGAGTTAGCTAATTCACACATGCACCCCACTAATGCATCAATTGCAACTGGACCCCAAAAATATTATATTAATCCCTCTACATGCCTCGTCTTAGACTCTCAACTCGAATTTCTTGAGCTAACTCAGTCTTCATGACTTAGTTAACTGACAGAAGTTGTTATGAGATGAAATTACAATTTATTGTCCAATTTATTTAAGGGACAAATAAATTAGACCCCCCACATTCCTCACTCCTCGTGCATTAAAATTTCTCACCAATGTGGGTGCATTTTTTTGTTTCCTTTCTGGTTTCCAATTTGAATGTTTCTTGTTGCAAATTTCAACATTTCAGAATTTGATGTGGCCTTCACACAAAGACACCATTGAAATCACATGCCTAGATTCTCATGAGCAACCTCTCTTAAGCTCGATCTGCCATAAGAGAACCAACAATATGCCATCCTACTTCCTAGCTCGAACCAACCATTAAGGTATGCAAAATTCTTGTGAACCCTCACATGATGATCTTGCTCTTGGAGGATGATCATGGCCTCCCTTTAGCAACCCTAGTTACTCGGCCCTCTTACTCAACCTACTTTAAGACTACATCATTCTTCGCCCCCTTGATCAAATGATATCATTCTCACTTGATGTTATTTCCTTCATCCTAAGGCCTCCTTAAATATTTTTTCCTAGACCTCTTAGGAACCCTCTATAACTTATGGGCTTTATCCACTTATACCTTAGGAAATATTAATTTTCCTTTTTATTTTTCTTTTAGATTTTAAACCACATCTTGGGTCCAAAATCCCCTTTCTTGGCTTCTTTGCACACAAAGCCTTTTGTGACCAAAATCACACAAACCCATCTCACTAGGCTTGTTAATTACCTCCCAAGCTACACAATTCAACAACATAGTCTATTTGTAGTAACCATAGCTTGGTCAAGCTCTTGTAGTCAAGCCAAGGCTTGGTTGGGTTCCCAAGTTGCAAATTAAGTGAGGGTAGTTTTGAGGGCATGATAGCTAAGGAGGGTCAGTGCATGCACATTAGGAATGAAAAGGCAAGCTAACACATGTCGGACAATGTCAATGCATGCTCAAGAGTGTTAGTGAGTGTCAGGGCATATTAAGGGATCACTAGGTAAAAATGCATGTAAAGGAAAGAATAAGAGTGTGTGCCAGGGAGTGTCAGCGAATTCAAGTGTGCTAAGGACGAAGTGTGTTAGGAGAGGTTCATAAAAGGATTTACAAGAGGAAAGTCTACGGTTGTTATACAAGGCTCAACATAACAGTTTTAGAAAAAGAGAGATCACTTTGTGCTAGGCACAACATTTTTTTGCCTTTAGCTATTTTGTATATTAGATGTGTCACACTTTGGCTACATGCTCATGTTTTAAACTATTCTAGATAATTTAATATTTTACAATCATTTTTGGGACACTCGACTTGTGTCAGCTTATATCTTGTGTGCCTTGTGCATCTTGTGGTTCTTTCAAACTCTCAGTTAACGTTCTATTGTTTATATGAACTAAACATACATATGAAATATTTCCTATGTAAGCTATGTTGCTTAGTTGTTTTATGGCCATGGATAGATCATGTGATCCTTGTCTTGGTAAATAGTTAAGTGGGACAATTTTATCTTGGACATGAGTGGCATAAGATGTGTTATATGTAGTTCTTAGGTGAACAAGGCACAATCTACTTGTAGTAGGTGCAATTGGTCAAGTTGTTGCAGTTGAAGCAAGCCAATATTTTCACATGAACTAGAGTAGCCAAGGAATTAATTGGGTTACCAAGTCGTAAAAAAATGTAAAGGCTAGATGTGAGGACATGAGTGCCAAGGTACACTAGGGAATGCTAAGATGTGTCAGATAGTGCAAAGGCATGTCAAACATGCTAAGATGTGTCAACTGATAAGGCATGCCAAGATGTGCAAGGGTGTGTCAATGCGTGCCAAGGACTGTCAAGGCAAAAAAGGGATAAACAAGTTAAAATACAAGGAAATGAACGCATAATAGGGTTAATAAGTCATCAATTTACCTTTTCTAGGAGGGGCATGCTAGGCACACCAACACTAGGCGCCAATATGTGCCAAGTGAAAAGGCTTAGTGCATTCTAAGTGCCAATTCTTCCTTTGTTGCTTCTCATCTAATTTCCAATTGTTGATCTCAAATAAATTTAATATTAAAACATGCCAAATCATACCAAGGCATGTCAATGTATTCCATACATGATAAGACTTTCAAAGCACCAATATGTGCCAAGTTCCAATATGTGTCACGGAGTGTTATGCATGCTATGAAGTGGAAGGGCATGTTGAAGAGTGCTAAGGTGTGCTAGAGAGTGCTAATGCATGTTGAGGAGTGTTGAGGAGTAATATGACAAAACATTAAGGGAGCACTAGGTCAAAATTCATGGAATTTAATGAATATGAGGAATGTGTGCCAGGGACTAGTGTTAATGAGTGCTAGTTGTCATGCCAAGGAGGGAGTGACAAGGTATGCTAAGGATTGGTAAGGCATGCTATGGAATATCAAGGCATGTCAAGAATTCTCAAAGTGTGTTGGGAGTTCCACAGTGTGCTAATTATATGTGCCAAATAGTGCCAAGATATTCCAATACATGGCAGGTGCTAAGGATGTGCAGGGTGCCAAGGTATGTCAATACGTGTCAAGAAGTTTCAAGAAAACAAAAGGAAGAACCAATAAGAGGGTTAATAAGTCAATATTTTATCTTTTTTGAAAATGGCATGCTAGCCACACTAATAATAGGTCCCAATACATGCTAAGTGGCATTGACATGTGCCAAGTGCTAATGTATGTCAATGCATTCAACCAAGGTGTTCAAGGGCATGTTAGGGACTACATGCATGCCAACACATGCTAAGGGAGTTCTATGTTGTGCTAGCGCATGCCACCATTTGTTTTGGCGTCGGTTTCATGACAAGCTGTTATAGGTACAAATATGTTCTAAGACATGCGAGGTGCTAAGAAATGTTAGTGTGTGCCAAAGAATTAATTTAAGGAGTGCCTGGATTGTTGAGGAGTGTTAGGTCTTTCTCATTAATAGAATTGACAAAGCTTGATTATGTATTAAATAATATATTTCCTACACACACTAGTGAGACTTTATCAAAAGGGAATTTTCTAGATAATAAACTGAATAGATATGATTCATTTGTTGAATCTTAAGAAAACTCTATTCGACTAGTCATTACTTGAGGGAAATGATACACACTAATTACTTCTTAAAATATTGACTGACTCTAGCCATTTTGGCCTTGGAAATATTATAAAAAATACTCCACAATAATGGTATTAAATCATTATTTTTTGACAAAAAATATATTAACAAGCACATAACGTCATCAAAAACTCATTGGAATGATCAATGGTGATGGAAATTTTTTGACCATCACCAAAAGTAACAAAAGGAGCATCGGTGAGGGTCATTAAAAGTTCGTCACTATAAGTGTCACCAAAGAGAGAATTAGTGATGGGCCTTTAATGACCCTCACCAAAAGTTTCATTGAAAATGGCTTTGGTGATATACCTTAAAGGACTATCACTATATACAGTTACAGTGATGCTTTTTTAAGAACCGTCACCATATGTGATATTGGTGACGAACCTTAAAGGTCTGTCATAAGCATGACCCTCACTAATGTCCTTTTTTCTTGTAGTGTCAATATCTTCAAAATTTTCAATCATTGTCAGGAAATGATTTATCTTCTCATCATCTTCAAAAACCTGCCAGTGCTTAACATTGTCTAGAATGGAGGGTCTATGCCTCAACTCAATCTCATACCTCAGTTTTGGATTTATAGGTGGCTTGAAAGTACTAGCTACAACTACCAATGAATCAACCATTATGTTTTCTTCTCTTGCAATGAATTGAAGATTCAAAGCTTCAAAATAAGTCTCAATCATGTCCCATACTTCATTCCTATTTGATCTCAACCTTGTGTGTTTGGTTTGACAAAGATTTTTAATTTGTCTTATAATCAACTTAGAATCAC
This sequence comes from Pinus albicaulis, assembly GCA_034641835.2. NCBI lineage: Eukaryota > Viridiplantae > Streptophyta > Pinopsida > Pinales > Pinaceae > Pinus > Pinus albicaulis. The sequence continues at coordinate 7,321 of JAXQQM020092452.1, forward strand.
CAAAAATGGAAATAGATTGGATTCCCATTTTTTTAGCAGTTTGAATACTCAAAATTAATGCCTCATACTCAGCTACATTATTTGTTGTTTCAAATTCAAGCTTAAAAGAAAAAGTCAAGAGATTACCTTCTGGAGATATCAGTAAAAAGCCAGCTCATGTGCCATCTTTTGAATAGGCACCATAAAAATAACACTTCCAAGTTTTGTTTGAACCAAGATCATTATATACAATTATTGGAGAGAGCTGTTTCTCTGAGTCTTCAGCCAACTTTTCATCCCCATGTAGCATAAAACAGGAAATATCTTCTCTTGACCATAGATAGGGGAATTTCCTGCATCTTTCTTTGTGGTAGTTTTAGAAACTCTTATTTCTATGTATAACCTTCTTTCTTCCCCATTAAACATAGGAATAATAGCATATGTGAAGTCTAGTTTTGAAACACCTCCAAGATTTTCTCCCCAAAATTTGGATAAAACTATACCAAATCTAGCCGGAATATCTGTAACCACTACATGCATCATGATACTTTTGCTAGAATTTGGGCCAGGGATACCACCATGTCTTTGATAAGCCCAACACACTTCACCCTTTTTGAATCAAATGAATATAGGTCTCTATAGGGTTTAGTAATTTGTGAATTCAATTATTTCATTACAGATAATGGCATGAGATTATATGAAGCACCAGAGTCCAACATACAATTATGAAGAATGAAATCATGAAGAAGCAGTGATATATAAAATGGGGGAACAGAAGAATCTACCTCCTCCACATGTGGACCAAAAGTGACCACTAGCTTTTCCTCTTGAAAATTCACAGTATCACCAATATCATCAAACTGAGAAATATTAATCAATTCTACAATCTCCTTCTTATAACCTGGTGTCTTAGCTAGCTCAGGGAGGGGTACTTGGATTTTGACCTTCTATAGCTCTTTGGATAGACTGAAGGCTTGATTTTTTTTGATAATATTCTCAAATTCTTCTTGATTTCTGTTAGGATTAGAAATCTATTCAGACATAGTAACAACCTTCTCCAAATTATTGGTATCAATAGACTTATTTTGGGAAGTCTCAGCCTGTTGTTTTTCAGTTCCACTTACTAGATTCATAGGTTGTTTCCCCTTATTTGATTGTTTTACTAAGTTCTTTAGTTGTGGAGTCACCATTGGAGAAGGAACTGACTCTTGTTGTTGTTATTCATCATCCTGCATCCTTGATCTCTTTCTTGATATTAAATCATATTTCTTATGCAACTCTTCTTGCATAAAGTCTATAAATTGTTTACAATAATCATCCATCTCTTCTTGGTCAAAGGACACCTCAACTTTTGTGTATTCTTCTTCACATTCTTCCTCTTCTTCATCTTGTTTCATGTACATGGCAGATATCTGATCTTCAACTTCCCTTTGATCATATTTAGTAGAATGTGAGGGTGTTGCTTCTATGTACAGTGGTGCTTGAACTTGATCTTGATCTTTTCTCTCTCTTTGCAAGATTTTCAGGGGCTTCTTTCTAAATTAAGGATTGAAAAATCCTCTGTTTTGTTGTGCAGGCCTTTGGGAGTTTTTATTCTCTGACTCCATCTTCACCAACTTATTTTAAAAATTCTCGATAACCTTTGTCATATCATCAATTCTCTAATCATGTGATGATTGTTCTTTGGCCTTGCCTTTGTCTTGAACTGACTGTTTTTCTTGTGTTTTCCCACCAGCAATCATGTTTTCTTCAATTTCATCATTTTGGATTTTCTCAAGATTAGGAGATCTCCTCTCTCTTAAAGTGAAACTAAAATATGACTCAACAGCTCCAGCAAAAGCTACCCTTGCTCCAACAGGAGGAGGTTTCATTTATGTGGGTAAACTATTATACAATTTGTTGAATATTTTAATAAAATCATTCATGTTTTCATTAGAATTTTTGATTGCATTAAACTCCGTTAATGACTAACCATGATCTCTTTTTTCACCCCATATTTGGGTGAATTGTGTCTCTAATTCCTCCCAATTATTAATTGATCCATTTGACAAACCTTTAAACCATTTTCTTGCCTCTCCATTCAAAGACTATACAAAAAGTCTCATCACTACATCAAGATGTTCAACATTTAGATTCTCAAAAAAAGTGCAAAACAATGGCAAGTGTTGTTTTGCAATCACTTCATCTTCATGAGTAAAACGAGGAATTAACTTGAGGTATTCTTGGGGCATGGAATTCATAGGTTGCAGAAGATTTAATGGTGCATACATGTTCCTCAAGAAAGCAGGCACTGCCATGTTTATGCCTTGCTTAACCGCTCCTCGAGTAGGTGGGGTTTGTGAACCAGTTGTGAATGTGGATGAATGGGGTGAAAAAACTGATATGGGAAGGGGTTGATGAAAAATAACAAAAGAATTAGAAAATTTATTTGGTTGAGCTTGTGTGAATGTAAATGAAACAGACTAGAAAGATTGTTCTTCTAACTTTGGTTCTTGAAAATGGACTGGTGGGGAAAAGGATTCTTGTTCCAAGAAAATGAGTTTCCAGGAAATATCCTTAGATGAAGGGTTATGTGAAATGCTGCCAGGTACAGGCAGTGTAGGATCAGGTGTAGAAAACATTTTTCGTTTTTGAGATTTTTTAGAAATCAAATTTTCAGGATTTGGCAGAATAGTAGCTTTCTGTTGCGAGGTGTCTGACCTCGTATGAGGCATTTTATAAGACATAATTATGAAATAAAAACAGACTGATATTTCCTCCTCTTTAAACAACCAAAGGAAATATGATAAAAATCCAGGGAATGAACTTCGCTTCTTCATCCTCGGCAACAACACCAAAAAAAATTGTATCTTAAGAAACAATCCCTTGGCTGTGGTAAGGAATCAGTGCTCAAGACATATATATATACATATATATGTGTGTGTGTGTGTGTGTCACATAAATATTATGTAATATTCCCAAATGGGGAAGCAAAAACATATGAACACAATAATGGAAATAGTAGTGACAAATCAACACATGTGATGTAAGAAGATCATATAGCCATCACATTAAGATCATAACAGAAAAATGTATACAAGTCCTTGAGGAAACAGTCACTCAAGCTTGGTAAAACAAGCCTCAAGAGAACATCTACATGAAATATTAAGAACCCTACTACACAAAAAATGCCCAAGGCTATGACAACGTGGTTTTATTAGATATAAATACTGCTGGAAAATTTAAATACATAGATCTAAATTTATAGGGCTCAAATAATGCCGAGAAAAGAGATCTACGCTCCCAAACACATTTTCAAGACAACCCGGGAAGGGTTTCCTGAAATATACAAAAATACCAAAATGTCGGAATGTAGCCCTAGGGATGAATAGTAGCTGCTAATAAATAGCTAGAAGAATATGGCTATATATAATACACATAATGAATAGATCTCCTCCAATAGATCCTTCAAGTGAAATTCTGATCCTAACATTGAAGATCTCACCCTCCAAATCAAGCACTGAAACCTCCACTGCAAATTCTCACTGAAATAATGTAGTCAAGCAGGGATATTATGCCATGGATGATGGGAATATGTTGGCCTATTTCCAGGATGTGAAAGAAATATCAATAATCTCCCTTGCTGACTTCCCAAAGAGAAGAATGCTTCCTCCTTTGAAAAACTAGCTCCAGAAGTGGGTTTCTCAACCCTCCATTGCAACACCCTTCAACACAACACAATACTCTACAGAAACTGCACTGTAGATGAAGACTAAAGCTTGGACTTCAGCCTAATAGTGGAAATGATGGTATAATTCTCTCCCAAGAGGCCTCTCAAGGAAGGATATGGGATTCTCGCTCAGGAACACTCAGTGCTAAACAACACAGCAATCTCAACTAAACAGATGAAGAATGCAAATATTCATGCAGACCATAAAATCAATAATCTATAACATACCTCACTACGGTTTCCTTTCCCTCCTTATAAACAAATGTGAGCCTTCTTACCTTGGGTGCCACTCATTAGGGTTTCCACCATCATGGAATCTTACTCCCACTCACACTGTGTTGTCTCTATTGATGATCCACTCCTCACATACCAGCGCTGTTGACTTGGTCAAACTTGACATTGTCCACATGCATTAGCCCCTGTTCACACATGAGGGTGCTTATCCAGATATGAATATGATCCCTTTTCATATTAAGAGGGATTTTATTCCTACTAAAGAGATTTATGGGCCTCCCTACCCATTTATTCATCTAACTAAATGATAAGAGCAAAATTAATATTCCAATTAGCTGCATGCTAATTTAGGAATATTACAGTCCTCCCCTCCCAAATGTTACTTGTCCTCAAGCAACTACAAGGATAGAACTGAAGAGCCTCCTCTCCTCCTCTTGTAGCATCCTCATATGATAAACTCCTCTGGGGAATAAGATGTTGTCTCATCAATAAATCTCCAAGTTTCCCCTCCTAAGTATGCAAGTTAGCTTCTGGTAACCATCCCAAATAGCTATCATCATGTATAAGTAAAATACCCATGGAGGCAAAAACGTGTTGTATATAGGTCTTTTTGAGGCATGGAATCTGAAATATGTTGGGAACTATCATTCCCCTATGAATCTCCCATCCCCAAGCTATCATCCATACAAAATGAGCCACCCTCCAAAATGGAAACTCATGAAAAATCTCCTCTACCTTTGGCTCTTGCAATGTAGGTGGGTTGCATAACTAAACATGGTAGAAAAAATGGCCTACCCCACACTGTATCTCTCTCCACTTATGGTAAGTGTAGAGTATTTTTTGACTTTGGGTTGCAATAATTTTTCCCTCAAGTGGCAAGAAGAAGACTGGATCTTCAAAGATCCTCTCTCTAGAGTCATGAATCATGCTGGAAAAAACCATCCCATACAAAGTGAATGGTACATCATCACCATATGGTATCCAAATGAGAAAAATTTTGAAGGTTATGTGCAAGTTTGGATGATACCAATGGTTTCTCCAGTGGATACAACACAGTTTTACCAACTATTGTCTTAGAACATCATGTGGGAAGTTGTCTCCCAACAAGTTGCTAGCTATGCACGTTTGCTTATCTACTATGAGATAGTAAATGACATTATATATCAGCTGAGAATAATAATAATAACACCACACGTGCTCAAGGTCATGCAAAGAAGGGTTATCTCCATCACAAATGTCGGTCCTAGAATTACCATGAAACCCAAAGATAATCTTTCCCTCTTGTGGAGAAATGTATTGTACATAGATGATGAGATGATGCAAATAATTTATGAATTGATAAATAAGTACATAAATACATTTATTACCATGCATTGTGAGTAGGTTGAAAGTGGGGTTCATAAATGAGCCCTCCCGTGATGATCTCCTCATAAAGGTTTGCAAAATGAAAGGATGCATACTCCCCTTGGAACACTGCATCAATAGAAACATACTCCCAAGTGATAGCACTATTGGCCTTAGTGATAAGTCTCTTGCCACACCATGACTCCATTCTTTGACATGCCATATGCCAAAGTTATCCACCATCATGATGCTCTGTGTGGGAGTCTCCTTCCTATGTGGAAGTACCTCCTGATCCTCCAATGCTGAAGGGTAGCCTCCTTGCACTTTCAATGTGCCATCCCTTTCTCTTAAAACATCATGCCAAGTATGGGATAAATTTTTCCCATACTCTCCCAAGAGTAGCCAAAGTTACAATGGCCCTTGCTTCCCCCTCACACCTCCATCATGCCAATCATGAGGTGAAAATATGATGATTGACATGAATAATGTCATATCAACACAATGAACCCAAACTCCTTGCTGCCATATGATGCAAGTGCCAAGCCAAGTTACACCCACCAACATACCCTTAGGAGAAGGATATGTCACATGATGGCCAAAATCTTTCAAGAGTAGCCAACAGAGCCATGTATCCTGCTGCCCTGTGTCATAGATATGAAGGTGACTCACCAATCTCTTTCTTACCATCCACACGCCTTCATCCAAATGTGGGTGTCTCCTACCATGCTCCATCTTAGTACTCCTCCAATGGAGAATACCATCCTCCCATATCAGATTTATACCTTTGCATTTCATGGGATGTTGAAATGCAATCTCTTGGAGATCTCCAAATGAAGACCACTCCTCAATGACCAATTTGATCCAATAAGGATCCAAATATACTAAAGGAAAAATCTTCTCATTGAGCTCTGAAATTATCATTAAGTAGGATCCATCATAACAATGAAATATAAGATGCCTCTCATCAATCATCTGCCCATCCAATATCACACAAGTAAAATGGTCATTAGAATGCTCTAATAATAGTTGGGCCCCCAACTCATCATTGTTGCTCAATGACAATGCTGTTGATCTCCATAATGGTGTTTTTGATGTCTCATGTTCATGCTCAATGCCAAACATATATTTTTATATTGGATTGTTTAGAATAATGCTAATCCTATCCTCCAGGAATCCACACTCCAACCCTAGGAGTTGAGTGCATCTCAATAATAAATAACTAGAATGATTGTTTATACCCTCTTTGAACAACTCAGGGCTGCTCAGCACAGTGATATTCTTCTACTCCAAATCAGAAATATTCTTTGATCCTTGGTCATGCAATGGCATATTCCCACTAATCTCCATAAGATGTGTTGAAATAACAGAAAGTGGAAACATATGCATACCTTGGTAAAGCTTGGGAACATCTTGTACTACTACAAGGGTTCCTTCCTCTGGTGTGATGACTTCCCCAACTATTGATGATGATGGTTTCTTCTTTATGGCTATATCATTGCTGATACAAGTCTCCTCCTCCTCATGCATCTCTATAATAGTGCATGGGGCTCTAAATTTCAAGAGATCAAGACCAATTTGCAAGAGTGCAAGTGTTCTTTCTCCTGATGCAAGTGCTCCTGCAGCAAGTGGTGATGAAGGCCTCTTCTCCTCTGATTTCTTCTTATCAAATTTCTTGATCAAACTTTGAGTAAAATATACAAATGCAGTCACTCTTACATGACCCAAATGGCTGAACCACCAATTGTTTGCTTCACCCTCAAGGTGCAGCGTTGAAATCTCAACAACTTCTCTTTCTACCACTGTATGTAGTAGGAAGAATGCTTCTAACTTCATTCCCCAAGCCCTTGTTGTACATGTGGATGACCCATCAAAGGTAGACAATAGAAATCTATTGCCCTTTATTTTCCTATTGCTGCAAGGTCTCCTTTCTTCTTCTACTTGAATGAATTGTGGGAGAGTTAGAGTCTCCTTAAAAGCTATAGGTTGAGATTTATATTTTGCTAGGTATTCACTTATATTTTCATGCTCCAAGTGCCCTCCATCTCCATGACTCTTGTCCTCTTCCTCAAAAGAGAAGGGCATAGTGTATTTCTTTAGAGTTCTATGCAACATCTGTTCTTTCTTCTGATGATAGGAAGTACATGGACCTTCCTCTTCTTGAAACCCTAGTGTGGTTTCACTCCTTTTCTCCATTTTCCTTTTCTTGACTCCTTGGTGAGGTCCTTCTTAGATCTAAAAAGAGATGAGATAAAACTCATTCTTTCCACCATTCTGATCTCTTTCTCCTTCTTCTTATTCTTCTTATAGCGTAATGAATGAGATCCACATGCTGAGCCAATATTATTCTCTGATACCACTGTAATATTCCCAAATGGGGAAGCAGCAACATATGAACACAATAATGGAAATAATAGTGACAAATCAACACATGTAATGTAATAAGATCATATAGATCACGTTAATATCATAATAGAAAAATGTATACAAGTCCTTGAGGAAATACTCACTCAAGCTTGGCAAAACAAGCCTCAAGAGAACATGTACATGAAATATTAAGAACCCTGCTACACAAAAAATACCCAAGGCTATGAAAGCGTAGTTTTATTATATATAACTACTGCTGGAAAATTTCAATACATAGATCTGAAGTTATAGGGCTCAAATAATGCCGAGAACAGAGATCTATGCTCCCAAACACATTTTCAAGACAACCCGGGAAGGGTTTCCTGAAATATACAAAATACCAAAATGCCGGAATGCATCCCTACGTTGAATAGTAGTCACTACTAAATAACAAGAAGAATATGGCTGTATATAATGCACATAATGAGTAGATATCCTCCAATAGGTCTTTGAAGTGAAAGGCTGATCCTAACACTGAAGATCTCACCCTCCGAATCAAGCACTGAAACCTTCACTGCAAATTCTCACCGAAATAACACAGTCAAGGAGGGATATTGCACTGTAGATGATGGGAATATGTTGGCCAAGTGCCAGAATGTGAAAGAGAGCTCAATAATCTCCCTTGCTGACCTCCCAAAGAGAATAATGCTTCCACCTTTGAAAAACTAGCTCCGGAAGTGGGTTTCTCAACCCTCCACTGCAACACCCTTCAACACAACACAATACTCTATAGAAATTGTGATGAAGCTGAAGACTGAAGCTTAGAATTAAGCCTGATAGTGGAAATGATGGTACAATTCTCCCCCAAGAGGCCTCTCAAGGAAGGATATGGGATTACCGCTCAGGAACACTCAGTGCTAAACAGAGCAACAATCTCAACTAAACAGCTGAAGAATGAAAATAGTCATGCAGACCATAAAATCAATAATCAATAACATATCTCACTATGGCTGCCTACCCATTTATTCATCTAAATAAATGATAAGAGAAAAATTAATATTCCAATTAGCTGCATGCTAATTTAGGAATATTACATATTATATCAAATGGAATTCGCTTAATCACCTTCAAAAATAATTATTAAAACTGTCAAGAATCTGATGCAACGAATGCTTCATGATGCAATTATCTGCTGATATGAAATGGAGTGATAAGAAGAACATGAAGGAAGCTCAAACTGATATGCTAGTGAACAGAATCTATCACTTTAAACTTCAGAGGAACTTTTATGAAAGTAGAGTAGTTAAAATGAAGGAGTGCCCTTTAAGGATATTTAACTCTTATTCAGATATGTAAAAAGAGACCTGCAACTACATTACTTCATTTTATTCATAGAAGGAAATAGACAAAATGGAGACTGGAAAACATATCAAAAACAACAGATGCAAGAATCTTGATCTTCATTCATTAATCATCAGAAAATTGAGTACAAAATTTGCAGTAGTCCAAAGGTCCAAAACTAGAAACCTTTTCCTTTCATCTCTCTCTTTAAATACAATTTAAAAGCAATTTGTCACTGCTTAAACTACTTCTAACTGCTGAAACTACTTGAAACTTCTTAAACTACCTATTACATATAGTCAAAATGTCTTATTACAATTGAAATCTTTTAACAGAGATAAAATAAAACTTAAATCCTAATCTATTTGTTGAATATGAATTGGTCCCACTACTGCTGCATTCTCCTGATTGGATGACTTGCATTTCTTTGAAGTTGAGGGATCATTAGGTAGAAAAATCATCCAGGCTCTGCATTTCTTCGGCACTTCAATGTTTGTCTTAGGAGAGTTAATTAGCTTTTGGTACTCCAACCTAAAGGCAATGTTCCTTTTGAATGTTTGTCATTCTATAAATAAGGTCTTCACCAATCATAATAGTTGAAAATTCCTCTGAAGAAAGTTAATAATTGTTGCTCCTTTAAGAATTTGAGTCTTCTCATGGGTGTTATCCACCTTGATTTTTGCAAATACCAATAGTGGTTCATAGGAATCCCATGATAAAAGACTGCCTTTAAGGTCCTAGAATTATGGAAATCCTGCCCTGGCTTTTTTGTCATACAGATTGTCAAACTTGTTCACTGCTTAATCTCTGTCAACTTCTTCTTAGTGGTTTTCTTGCAATTATTTTTATCAATCAATTTGTTAATCTATATAGCATATAGAATCATATCTTTAATCTCATTTTCCTCTAACTCTTGAACAATCTTAGAATTAATGAAATCAATAAATTTCTTTGCCCATATGGCTCTGTTAATAGTCTTCTACTTGTCTGCTATGACTTTCTCTTCAAAATCTCTGACAATGCTTTTCTCTTCTGATATAACAGTCACAGATCCCCAAGCTTCTTTCATTTCTTCAATGATTTCATTCCAAATGATATATTTAGCCTGAATCAAAGTTATGTTTCCCTTCAATTTCTCCTTCAGGCTCTTGATTTCAGCATTATCTGTTTGACAATCTGCCCTGTATTTATCAATTTCTCCATGCTTGGCCTGCATTATTTTCATTACTGTCTCCAGATAATTTTGTGCCTTTTTGAGATATTTCTCTTCCATCTTCAGTTCAGTGTTTAATTGGGATAGCTGTGTTGATGGATCATCATTTCCAGATGGAAAAACAATGGTGCAAGAATGGGAATCAATCTTGTTTTGTAATGCCAACATAGTTTCCTTCAACTTATGAATTTATTCTTCTTTCTGCAAGAGCTGCTGAAGAAGGATTTCTTTCTCACTTTCCACTTTTTCCCCCTCTGCTGCCATAGAATGCTCACCTGTAGGTAAATTCAATATTTTCTTCAACACAGAACTCTTTGATTCTGCACTTTGTAGTATTTTCTGCACAATAGCCATGTCATTTGGATCTACTCCAATCTTTACAATTATCTTCTTGAGCTCTTTATTTTGTGTTGTTAAAGCCCTAGAGTTGGCTTTCTCCAATTTTAGTTGCTTGATCACCTTCCTTATCATGTTATCATCCTTAAGAGTTATTTCATTAGTTTTGGTCAAATCATTTACTCTCAGTTGACATGTTTGCATATGTAAATTTACTTTATCAAGCAAAGGAATATTTCTCACATCAACAGTTAAATTTACAGTATTGAAATTATTTGATGACACTATAGTCATATAAGAGGGCTGAGAAAGATAAATCTTAAACTGATCTTTTTCAAGATCCATGGCAGTCAGCAATCTTGTTTGATCTGGAGTTATTTGATACTCAGCCTGTGCCTCCATGCTAGCCTTCATCCTTTGATTTATTTCAGCAATCTAAGAAAATACGTGTTTAATAAAAGGTACTTGCTCCTGAGCATCTCCATGTCTTCTTGGTGAGGCTAGGACATTTTTCTCATCTCCTAGTTGAAGTGAGAAACCATGTTGAGCATCTGTTATGTCTTCATTGAGTTTTGTTCTCTTTTCGACTCTCTACTCTTCATCTTCTGAATCAACAACTGCCTCTTTACTCCTCTTGCTTGATTTCTTAGATCTGATAGGAGTATGTATATTAGAGCCAACAGAACCTGCAAAACCCTTATTTTCTAGCTTTTGTATGTCAGGTCTACTTTCATGAACAAATGTTGAATAACCATTTTCAATTCTCCTATTTGAAATCACTTTATGGGGGTCATAAGCCCACTTATCTCCTAACAGTAAGTGCATTCCATCTAACATCATATTAACTTCATCAGCTGCATGTCTCATGTTGACTATGAAAGGACCCACAGACATAGGTAGTTTAAACATATGCCCCTTTTTCATAGGTACAAATTGTATTTGGTCAACATTCAAACTATGCCTAATGAACTCTAACGAAAATAATCTCATAGGCCCAAATATAGGAATCCTATATGGTTCTACCGTAGCACCATAAAGTCTAATCTCTGAGTAGTCTTCATAAACATACCAATCTCCAAATTTACAATTTGTCCCCAAATGCAGAAAATCTTGAGCCTTTGACAAGAAACATGGGGGAGAAACCCCATTCAAATTTTTTTATGCAGTAGCCATGAAATGATTTGCAAAATCAAATAGACCCTCCTCATTTTTTTCCTCTCTTACTACATCATTCCAAAACACTACTAACTTCCTATTTTTATTTAAATCCATGATTTTTAACCCCAAATGCAAGAATTCTTCCACATTTTGATATAAAAAGAGGTAAATGATAAGAGAAGGGAACCTGAATGACCCAGTGAGTGATAAACTCATGAGTTGAGTATTGACAATGTATTTCCAATATGAAGGAATATTCAGCACTAATCATGGCTTCATCATCAATGCAAGTAGTCTAAGAACTTATTTGTCAACTATGTTGTCATCTTGTTTTCCAAATATCTTTGAAATACACCTCAGCATCGGCTGAACTTCTGTGTCAAAAAATTCTATGGAGAATTCTTTATTGTCAGGTAAAAATTACTTCATATCTGGCTTCTAGAAGAAGGAAAATTGATTGAATTCTTGACCTGCAAGACTATCATAATGCGCTGCCAATGACTCATCAGTGAATTGAATATAAGATTTTGACTCTAGGTAACACAAGGCTTGACGAATTAATAGGATTGAGACTTGTAAAACATTCTCTCCTAGACAATTCATTACAAAACATTTTCCAGGGTGCATAATAGATACTAGCCAATGCACAAACTCAGGAAAAAGGTGTGTTTTTGGGATACATGCAGACAATACCCTTGACTTGACCATGGCAGAGAAAATTGGACATGCTTTGTCATTAAGACAGACCTTTTGATAAAATTTAAGGTTTTCTAAGGAGAAAAAAATTTCTTGGATATCCCTCTTAGTGTCCATGAGAGGAATATGGCTGGATGAGCTAGAAAAGGATGAACGTTTAGCCATGATATTTCTCAGGGTGGTGAATAATGACAAGGTGTCGAACAATAATAGAAGATACAGGAGCAATCAGGTTGACAAGAATAAAGATATAACATTAGCCTTGCGAAAAAAAAAACATGTTCAAATAGGTGGCGCGAGGTTTATAAATTAAATGTTGATTTGACGCGCTAAATGACTGTTAAACGGTACCGTGACATGGCTAAAAGTTGTCGCTAACCAACAGCTTACGTCACTGTGGGAGGCCTCAAAGGTACGGAGCACTCATTGGGGTCATGCCCCTGTAGTTAATCTTGACCGCAGATCTTGATCGGCCCAATAGTCAACGGGGTAAACTGCAGAGGCACCCTTCACATTTACCTATGTGTCGAATTTTCCCCTGGGTTGCTAACTTTCTCTTTTGACATGAAAATATTCAAATCCCGCTCACAAACTTGCTCAATCATTAACTGAGGCATTAGGACTCACCTTCCCGAATCTCTTAAAATATTAAACTTCCAATTCGTACAAAACATTACAACTTTGAGTTAAAGTATGTAGAAAGTGTACTTTAACATATATTTTTATATTTTTCCATTTTTTTGTATTTTTGAAAAATTAAAATAAAGGATATTGCAAATGAGCCACAACAAGTCACACAATTAATTTTTTCATATCTTTTCCTGATTGATTAATGTATTCATTCTTATAATGACCTCATCGAAAAATATGACAAAGCCACTCTAGGCGACAATGACCTCTCATGCACTGATATTTTCCCTTCCCTCCACACTGAATTTTTCATGGAGATGAATGTCAACCCTGGTTCCTGATCTAATATCAAGATCAAAGTTGGCTTCAACCCATTAAAATAATCCTCGTTAATTTTTTTACGACTTACTTGTCTTTGGTACCACAGGGGAGGTCATGAGGTGTAATAACTTCCTAATCAGTCGCCTTCATGGGGGTTCGCTATGGTTGGACCAGTAATACCCAATCCATGTTCAATATATCCACACACTCATCGAACTCTCTGCCTATGGTTTCAACGTTAATACGACATTCCAGAAGGTCTCAAAGAGAGGAAAGAAGAAGGATGATAATAATCTCTATAAAAATCATGGTACCGAGAGGAAGGGATGAAGAGCCTTCATTGAGATGATCAACAATCATCCTATCAAGGTCACATGCACTATATTTTCTAGTAATCTCATGCGACATTTCACCAAAGGGGAATGTTCTCTTAATAGAATTTCTGTTGTCGAGGCCTATGTTCAAGGAGATCAACTAAATTGTTCTAGCTACCTGCTCAATTCACTATTTGAAGTCACTGAAGATGTCAATGCAAGGGCCACCTATTTCATTTTTGGGTATTTACTTATTCCTCTCTACATGTAAAAGTGGGCCACTTATTTAATTTTTGGGTATTTACTTATTCTAATGGAATATATTTAACACTTGTTCCCTAAGATGAATTGTTTTTTTATGCTTATGCTATGTGGTGCAACACCGAGGATATAACCAATCTTGAATTTTTTGGCATTTCCTTTGGGCATTGGTACAATAAAATGGTCGGTGTTACCGACAATGTTTCAACAATACCCCTTCCTCTCCTAGCTTGATATGCTCACCAAATTTGGTTCGATATTGGAGATAATATTTTTATATTCATTTGATGAATGTCAACTAGGAAAATTTCTCCATGCACAAGTTTCCATTCCATCTTAATTAGAATTCCTTTCATAGTGAGGTTATTTCAAGGCCCAGGATAATTTCATGGAAGTAGGATAATAAAGACCTTTATTCTTTTGATGTTATGCTCCCTAAAGATTCAACTGAAGATGTTACTTCTTCCACTCACAAGTGGCTTGTCGATATAGTTGAAGGTATCCAACCCTTACTAAATAAGGTGCCAGAATGAATTTCCTCATCATATACTACTTGGATAGGGCTAGGATATTTGGTTAATCAAGCGACAAATATTCATTATATTACACTCGTGTCTATTGTACCACCCTCAATTACCTCCATTCTTCCTCTGGCTACATCTACCACTTTATTCTACCATAGACAACCTAACTCTTCTCCAGCTAGTGTTATTGACCTTACCAACAATCCTTCCACTACTACATCATCTTTTGTACCAATCCATGAAGAACATCCAAATTCTCCAAATTCACTTCTAACGCTTCACTAAGGACTTTTGAAGAAACCATCTCGGACCGACCTAACTTTGTTGAAGGTTTTGATGAACCTACTGAAAAGGATACTAAACAGGTCAATGTTACTTACCCCATCTCGCTTACATCCATCATCACTCCCTCATTTCCACTACTACCAGTCTCTAAGCTACTTGTTCAGAGGCGACTGCAGCATTTGTAAAACAAGTTTTTACAGTATTGGATACATGTAATGATGTTGTTTCTTCATACATTAATTTTAAGGACAATGTGTTGCAGTTAGTACTAGAGCTGGGTCCTTCGTTTGAAGATGAACCAACTATAACCACTAAGGCACAAACAAGCTAAAAACCAAATGCACCAACAACATATTGAATCGAGCGCAAGTCAATGGATTGTGGTTGGGGCTTGTCGGATCCTTTGTTGTTGGAAAAATGGATGAGAATGATTAATATTTGCGGAAGGAAAATGGCCAAAGCGGTCAGAAACAGGTCACTAGAAGTGTAAAATCAGGAGATAATTAAATTAATAGGACTCAAAAAACTAGAAATGAGGGAACCATACTGCAAAAGTAAGAAAATGGAATCAATTCTGAAGAAATCAATAGGAAAAAAGGTAAAACAAAATTAGGATTTTAGGAAAAGTGATCAGGAGATCAAGTCTCATGTAGAAAAATGCTCAAAAATGAAGTTGCTCAGAATTGGTCCAAACTAGATCGATTGGAAAGAGCTCGGAAAAATGATCCTGTATCCGTGAACGACACTCAAATCTGTTGCTGTATGGAGGAGATATTGCATTTTGAAATCGCCCAATAACCGTTCATTTTGAAAGGAAATATTTTTAATTCTATGTGTGGAAAATTTGTTTATTTTAATTAAAGTTATATTAATGTTTTTTTTATATATATAAATATTTAATATTTGATTTGATTTTGAAAATCATATATTATATTAAAGTTATATATATATATATATATTAAATATTAAAAAAATTTAATTAAATTAATTAAAATACCATACATTAGTTTTTTTTTAAAACTATGTTATAACAAAGGTTAAGTCAAATGATACGTTCACATTTCAAAGGTTGAAATGTCATATGTTAAAAAGCTTAATGTATGGTTCAAAGTTTAAATGCCAAAGGTTTAAAAGTCCCGTGGTCTTGTAACGTATTGTTCACGTGTTGAATACGTTAATGGAGCGAAGGTTACAATGGATAAGTTAAGGCACGTGGAAAAGTTTGTTACGTTATGGAGGAGTGGAATTAAAAACAAATGGATATGGTTACAATTATTATCACCATTGAACATGTGAACGTGGTGGAGGCGACAGTTAATTAAAATCTGGTCTTAAAATGGTTAGATAGAACGTTTAAAAAGGCGGGTTGGACGGTGGTGCATGTGACCACGTCCACCCAGCATTTAATTTAACCGTCCGTTAAAATTTGAGCGCGCCACCAAATTTGGATTTTGTTGCCATTTTTAACTGGAGTTAACTCTAGTTCTCCACATTTAGTGGAGTTTTTCTAGGTGACACTGGACAAAACTTCAGTTAGCCATAACTTTGGCTAGCGAAGTCCTTTTGGGACGAATTTATTTATTTATTTTGGGGTATTGAAGCATTCTGGAGCTGTTGGGAGTGCTTTCAAAGCCATCAGGGTGCTCTATCAGTGATTTTACCAGCAATTTTGGTTGTGGAGCCACTAGGGCCTAATGAAAGATCAACTGTTTTGGACTATACTCATCCATTGGAGGTGAATGAATAGTCGATTTATACTAATTTCAGTCTTCTGTTTCTGTATTTGCATTTTATTTTTCCTTTTGAGGCCTTCTACACAGTTTAATTCATATTTTGAGTATTAATAAAAGAGGGAAAAGCCTAATTAGAGGCTTTTGGACCCAGCAGAGGTAGCCCAAGAGAGGGGTGAACTGCTTAAACAAATGCTAACTGTTATATTGTGCATTTTTGTTGTATTATTTCAGATTCTGCTACATTAAACCGTAACTTTTCATAAGTACACTTTTCCCAAGCAGACTTATACAGTGAACAAAACTTATTAGTTCATCTTCAAACCACATTACTTCATTTGCAGAATACTTAAACTTGCTTATTCACACATAAAATTTGGATTAATGAATACTTTACACATAAACAAATACTTTCATTGATCGGATCTGTTTCAGTGATTACATTTTATTTCTTTAGGCAGAGCCAGTTTGTGGGCCAGAAGCTTTTGGTTTCATCCTTTCTAGTAAAGGTGAAATAACCAGTAAAAGCCCCTTACTGTCAATCTCTGTATGAGAAATTCTTTGTTCTCACAATTTCAAATCAGGTTGGTATCAAAGCTCTAGGTTTTTCTTAATAGTTTGTGAAATTTGTGCGAAAGATTGTGTTATTAAGACGGTGTTACTAAGCTGGGGAGGTGAAAGAGGGAATTCCAATTGGTTAGAAGACAAGTTCTGCATCCTCGACTAGGGAACAAAATTACCCATTATATCCACCTTCCATTTCATCCTCATTAGCCTTAGAATCAACCACAAACATGTCTTCCAGAGAAGGAGAAGTACATGAGGAAATGGATCCCAAGGAAGAAGAAAGGGTCTTTAGAAAATCTTTCTTGGACATGACTAGATTGTTAGGATCCTATACCAGGAAAGAAATGATAGGATTGCTAGAGAAGGGTCTTGAAACCAAAAAGAAGAAGGAGATTCTTCAGGAGGGAAGAAAGACAAAGATGAGTCTAAGAAAGGGAATGGAGGAAATGGCGATCCACCATCTCCATCGTCATCCTCATCCTCCACATCATCCTCTTCTACTTCTGTTAATCAGTCACACAAAACAAATACATCTCTTAAAAATCCTTTGTTAAGCTTGATGTAAAGTTTGAGTTCTTGATATTTATCAGTGATGCCAGTCTGAGAAAAAGTTAGATAATTGAGTTAAGCGAGTAGGAAGTCTCTAGAGGAACTCGGAAATTTGCATGATGATGACACAAAAATCCAATTAGCCTCATTGAGAATGGATGGAGAAACTTTGGTTTGGTGGGAAGCCAAGGCCAGGGAGGAAATCAAAAAGCATGGTAAGATAAATCTAACATGGAATGAGTTTATTATTTCCATTAAGAAACAGTTTTATCCTCTTACTCATATTCAGAAGGCAATCATGAATTGAAAAAATTTTAGGCAACTTAAGGGTCAAAATGTGAAAGATTATATCCAAGAGTTTAGAAGGAGAGCGCTTCTACTTGGAGTAGACTTACAAAGTCAAGACACCTTGTTAAAATACATAGGAGGTTTGCACAATTACCTTCAACATACTATTCTAATGTTCAATCCTACTAGCTTAGATGAAGTCTATGTCCAGGATACACATTTAGAAGCTAGAGGAAAGAATACTTTTGATGAGGATAGTAATTTAAAAAACAAAGGAAAGAAGAGAGTTGCAAATTCAAGAAAAGAAAAAGGAAAGTTCTTTTGCAAGAACTGTTCGAAGACAAGTCATGATGAAGATCACTATTGGAAGCTTCATCCTGAACTAAAACCAGAAAAATACAAGAACAAAAACAAGACCAAAGAAAAGGAGAAAACTGTAGAAATGGTTGAGCAAGACTACGGTCAGACTCAGGAGATGAGACAAAAATCATAGCCATGGTTTTAAAGAATATTAAGGGGAAAGAAGTGGTGCAAGACACAAATCCCAGTTCTAGCTCTTTGAATTGTCACAAAGATACTCATGAGGAAAAGAGGAGGATAAAGCTCTTCCATGTGAGGGTAATTTCAAAACATGCAGAAATTGACACAGCATTTGATAGTCGGTCACAAGCGAAATCTTCCTCCCAGAAGATTTGGTCGAAGCAACAATTGAACCATTCCACATATAAGAGTATATTCGCTTGGATCTATGTCAGAGATGTAATTGCAAGTTTCAAGAAGTTCATATTGCGCTTTGCAATAACTACACACTTTATTGACACAGTTGAACTTGATGTGGTGCCGCTTGATATCTCAGGTATTGTTTTGGGAAGTCCTTACTTATTTGACAGGAAGGTCATCTTTTATCGCCATGAAAACAAGTATCACTTGTTCAAATATGGTAAAGAGTACATTGTGAGAGCTCACAAGAAGAATCTGGAATCTTCTTTACTTCATGCAAGTCAATTGAAAAGACTAGTTAATGCAAGTCAAAGTCTAACTTTGTTAATGTTGAAACGACCAGATTTTGAGCATTCGCCTTTTTATGATGTTGCTAATGATATGTCTCGGTTTGATAACAGTTTTTCTTTGAAAGAAGATGATGTTATGTTGCAAAAATTACCTTTTGGGTCAGCCAATGCAGAGAATGAAGTGTCAAAGCAAAGCAGTGCAAGCAAGGAGGACACACAATTCAGCATGGGAAAAAGTTGGTTTCAGAATGGTAGAATTCGCCATGGGAACGATTTGCAAGGTGAGATTATTTTGAAAAATGGGAAGTTTGATCAGTGTACAAAAGTTTGTTTTCTACGGATTACAATTGTTGTTAACAAATTTTAATCATTTGCATCATGATTCTGTCAATCTTAGCAATGTTTCCAAATGGATGGATTCCAGAGTTCTTCTTTCATTTTCTCAAAAGCCATTTCATGAAATGGAGTAGATTTCGGTTATTGAGTGGAAGAGTGGAGAATCAGTCTCCACATCATCATTTTCACTAATCGAGAAAGCTTTTGAGGGTCCAAAATCTTCCCCTTTTGGGAGGTGTGATCGAGATCAAGTCCTTGTAGAAAAATGCTCAAAAATGAAGTTGCTCAGAATTGTCCGAACCAGATCGACTGGAAAGAGCTCGGAAATACGATCCCAATGCCGCAAACGGAACTGAAATCCGTTACCGTATGGAGGAGATATTGCATTTTGAAATCGCCTATAACCTTCAATTTTGAAAGGAAATTTTTTAATTCTATGTGTGGAAATTTTTTTGATTTTAATTAAAGTTATATTAATGTTTTTTATATATATATAAATATTTAATATTTTATTTGATTTTAAAAATCATATATTATATTAAAGTTTTATATATATATATTAAATATTAAAATTTTAATTAAATTAATTAAAAAATACCATACATTAGTTTTTTAGAAAAGCTATGTTATAACAAAGGTGAGTTGAGGTAGATGCGTTCCCTTCTAAGTTTGAATATATATTTCAAAGCTTAACGTATGGTTCAAAGTTTAAATGCCAAAGGTTTAAAAGTCCCGTGGTCTTGTAACGTATTGTTCACATGTTGAATACGTTAATGGAGCGAAGGTTACAGCAGATAAGTGAAGGAACGTGGCAAAGTTTTGTTATGTTATGAAGGAGCGGAATTAAAACCAAATGGATATGGTTACATTTATTATCACCATTGAACATGTGAACGTGGTGGAGGCGATAGTTAATTAAAATCCGGTCTTCAAACGGTTAGATACAACGTTTAAAAAGGCAGGTTGGACAGTGGTGCATGTGACCACGTCCACCCAGCCATTAATTTTGGCAATCAGGGTTAGGATTGGAGCACATAAATCTAGTGTTTTTCATTTTAAGCGGAGTTAACTCATTTTCATTGACAGGTTTTCTAGGTAATCTTGGACAAACTTGATTGTACATAACTTTGGCTAGGAAAGTCCTTTTGGGACGAATTTGTTTTTGATTTTGGGGTATTGAAACGTGCAGGTGGTGGGGGTGTTTGCGGGAGTGATCGGAGTGCTCTATAGTTGATTTTACAATGATTTTGGTTTGACGGAGCCTTCAAAAATTTAATGAAAGATCAGTTGTTTTGGACTATACTCATCTATTGGAGGTGAATGAATAGTCGATTTATACTGATTTCAACCTTATGTTTCTGTATTTGTATCTTATTTTTCCTTTTGAGGCTTTCTACACAGTGTAATTCATATTTTGAGCATTAATGAAAAAGGGAAAAGCCTAATTAGAGGCTTTTGGACCCAGCAGAGGTAGCCCAAGAGAGGGGTGAACTGCTTAAAAAACGGCCATTTGTTATCTTGTACATTTTGCGCCATTATTTGATTCACACTGGCTAGGCAGTAACTTTCATAAATACACTTTCCCAAGCAGACTTATACACTAAACAAAACTTTTTAGTTCACTTCAAACCACATTAATTCATTTGCAGAATACTTGAACTTGCTTATTCACACATAAAATTTTGATTAATGAATACTTTGCACATAAACAAATACTTTCATTGATCAGATCTATTTCAGTGTTTACATTTTATTTCTTTAGGCAGAGCCAGTTTGTGGGCCAGAAGCTTCTGGTTTCATCCTTTCTAGTAAAGGTGAAATAACCAGTAAAAGCCCCCTACTCTCAATCTTTGTATGAGAAATACTTTGTTCTCACAATTTCAGATCAGATTGGTATCAGAGCTCTAGGTTTTTGCTTAAGAGTTTGTGAAATTTGTGCAAGAATATTGTGTTATTCCGCAAAATTTGATGCTTACTAGGCTGAAATTGAAAAGAGGGGAAGGTCAATTGGTTAGAGAACAAATTAATCATCAACCAAGGAGGGCTAGAGTGCCATTATATCCACCTTCCATTTCATCCTCATTAGCCTTGGAATCAGCCACAAACATGTCTTCCAGAGAAGGAGAAGTACATGAGGAAATGGATCCCAAGGAAGAAGAATGAGTCTTTAGAAAAGCTTTCTTGGACATGACTGAGATGGTTAGGATCCTATACCAGGAGAGAAATGATAGGATTGATGGAGAAGGGTCTAGAAACCAAAAAGAAGAAGGAGATTCTTCAGGAGGGAAGAAAGACAAGGATGAGTCTAGAAAGGGAATGGAGAAAATGGTGATCCTTCATCTCTATCGTCATCCTCATCCTCCACATCATCCTCTTCTACTTTTGTTAATCAGTCACACAAAACAAAAACATCTCTTAAAAATCCTTTGTTAAAGCTTGATGTGAAGTTTGAGTTGCCGATGTTTAATGGTGATGTGAATGCAGAAAAATTGGATAATTGGATTAAACAGCTGGAAGTCTATCTAAGAATTCAGAATTTGCATGATGATGAAACAAAAATCCAATTAGCCTCTTTGAGAATGGATGGAGCAGCTTTGGTTTGGTGGGAAGCCAAGACCAGGGAGGAAAGTAAAAAGCATGGTAAGATAACTCTAACTTGGAATGAGTTTATTATAGCTATTAAGAAATAGTTTTATCCTCTTGCTCATATTCAGAAAGAAATCATGAATTGGAAAAATTTTAGGCAACTCAAGGGTCAAAATGTGCAATATTATACCCAAGAGTTTAGAAGGAGAGCACTTCTAGTTGGAGTAGACTTACAAAGTCAAGACACCTTGTTGAAATACATAGGAGGTTTGCACAATTATCTGCAACATACTATTATAATTTTAATCCTACTAGCTTAGATGAAGTATGTGTGTAGGCTACACATTTAAAAGCTAGAGGAAAGAATACTTTTGATGAGGATAGTAATTTGAAAAACAAAGGAAAGAAGAGAATTGCAAATTGAAGAAAAGAAAAATGAAAGTTCTTTTGCAAGAACTGTTCAAAGAAAAGTCATGATGAAGATCATTGTTGGAAGCTTCATCCTGAACTGAAACTAGAAAAATACAAGAACAAAAACAAGACCAAAGAAAAGGAGAAAATTACAGCAACAGTTGAGCAAGACTTAGGGTCAGACTTAGGAGATGAGACAAAAAGCATAGCCATGGTTTTAAAGAACATTAAGGGGAAAGAAGTGGTGCAAGACACAACTCCCAGTTCTATCTCTTTAAATTGTCACAAAGATACTCATGAGGAAAAGAGGAGGATAGAGCTCTTCCATGTGAGGGTAATTTCAAAACATACCAAAATTGACACACTATTTGATAGTGGGTCACAAGCGAATCTTATATTTGAAGATTTGGTCAAGCAGCTTAAACTTGAGACCATTCCACATCTGAAGCCTTATCCACTTGGATGGATATGTAAGGATGCCAATTTGCAAGTTTCAAGGAAGTGCATATTGTGCTTTGCAATAACTGCACACTTTATTGACACAGTGGAACTTGATGTGGTGTTGCTTGATATCTCAGGTATTGTTTTGGAAAGTCCTTACTTATTTGACAGGAAGGCTATCTTTCATCGCCATGAAAACAAGTATCACTTGTTCAAAGATGGTAAAGAATACATTGTGAGAGTTCACAAGAAGATGCTGGAATCTTCTTTACTCCATGCAAGTCAATTGAAAAGACTGGTTAATGCAAGTGAAAGTCTAACTTTGTTAATGTTGAAATGACCAGATTTTGAGCATTCGCCTTTTTATGATGTTGTTAATGATTTGTCTCAGTTTGATAACAGTTTGTCTTTGAAAGAAGATTATGTTATGTTGCATAAATTACCTTTTGGGTCAGCCAATGCAGTGAATGAAGTGTCAAAGCAAAGCAGTGCAAGCAAGAAGGACACACCATTCAGCATGGGAAAAAGTTGGTTTCAGAATGGTACAATTCGCCATGGGAACAGTTTGCAAGGTGAAGGTTATTTTAAGTCTTGATTTGTCGATTATTATTTTTTTTTGTTTAAATTTGTTCTGTTTTGTAGTTTCATCCTTTATCATGATTAAAGTCAAAATCTTAACAGCTAGTGATGTTGATTTCAGAGACAGATTATCATTTTCTCAAAAGCTTCATTTGATGAAATCAGGTAGATTTCAGTTATTCAAGGGTGGAAGAGTGGAGAATTAGTTTCACTAATCAGAAAGCTTTTGAGGGTCCAAAAGCTTCCCATTTGGGAGGTGTGATTAGGAGATCAAGTCTCTTGTAGAAAAATGTTGAAAAATGAAGTTGCTCATAATTGGTCCAAACTAGATCGTCTCGAAAGAGCTCGGAAAAACGATCCTGTAGCCATGAACGTCACTCAAATCCGTTGCCGTATGGAGGAGATATTGCATTTTGAAATTGCCTAATAACCTTCAATTTTGAAAGGAAATATTTTTAATTCTATGTGTGGAATTTTTTTTTATTTTAATTAAAGTTATATTAATGTTTTTTTTATATATATAAATATTTAATATTTTATTTGATTTTAAAAATCATATATTATATTAAATTTATATATATATATATATATATATATATATATATATATATATATTAAATATTAAAATTTTTTAATTAAATTAATTAAAATACCATACATTAGTTTTAAAAAAAAACTATGTTATAACAAAGGTTAAGTCAAATGATACGTTCACATTTCAAAGGTTGAAATGTCATATGTTAAAAAGCTTAACGTATGGTTCAAAGTTTAAATGCCAAAGGTTTAAAAGTCCCGTGGTCTTGTAATGTATTGTTCACGTGTTGAATACGTTAATGGAGCGAAGGTTACGGCGGATAAGTGAAGGCACGTGGAAAAGTTTTTTACGTTATGGAGGAGTGAAATTAAAACCAAACGGATATGGTTACATTTATTATCGCCATTGAACATGTGAACGTGGTGGAGGCGACAGTTAATTAAAATCTTGTCTTCAAACGGTTAGATACAACGTTTAAAAAGGCGGGTTGGACGGTGGTGCATTTGACCACGTCCACCCAGCATTTAATTTAACCGTCCGTTAAAATTGAAGCACGCCACCAAATCTGGAGTTTGTTGCCATTTTTAACTGGAGTTAACTCCAGTTCTCCACATTTAGTGGAGTTTTTCTAGGTGACACTGGGCAAAACTTCAGTTAGCCATAACTTTGGCTAGGGAAGTCCTTTTGGGACAAATGTTTTTTTGATTTTGGTGTATTGAAGCATTCTGGAGCTATTGGGAGTGTTTGCAGAGCCATCAGGGCGCTCTATCAATGATTTTACTAGTGATTTTGGTTGTGGAGCCACTAGGGCCCAATGAAAGATCAGCTGTTTTGAACTATACTCATCCATTGGAGGTGAATGATTAGTCGATTTATACTGATTTCAGCCTTCTGTTTCTATATTTGCAACTTATTTTGCATTTTGAGGCTTTCTACACAGTGTAATTCATATTTTGAGCATTAATGAAAAATGGAAAAGCTTAATTAGAGTCTTTTGGACCCAGTAGAGGTAGCCCAAGGGAGGGGTGAACTGCTTAAAAAAATGCTGATTATTATACTGTGCATTTTTGTTGTATTATTTCAGATTCTGCTACATTAAACGATAACTTTTCATAAGTAAACTTTTCCCAAGCAGACTTATACAGTGAACAAAACTTATTAGTTCATCTTCAAACCACATTACTTCATTTGCAGAATACTTGAACTTGCTTATTCACACATAAAATGTGGATTAATGAATAATTTTCACATAAACAAATACTTTCATTGATCGGATCTATTTCAGTGTTTACATTTTATTTCTCTAGGCAGAGCCAGTTTGTGGGCTAGAAGCTTTTGGTTTCATCCTTTCTAGAAAAGGTGAAATAACCAGTAAAAGCCCCTTACTGTCAATATCTGTATGAGAAATACTTTGTTCTCACAACATCAGATCAAAAAGGGACCAAATATTTTCGAGACTAAGAAACCACCAAAGAATACTAGATCAATAAAGCATGCCAATAAAGGAAATCATTGAGGGATGAATTTAACAACAATTTTCCATATATACCGAGCCTCTTTGCTAATTTATTCGGGTGTCGTAGATATTTGTGTTTGCATAAAATATCTAGTATATTCTCTGTAGAGTTTGATGTAAAATTTTGGTTGATGAAGTCTCAGAGATTTGTTCAATGTTTGATGTAATGGATGGAGCTACTAATAAAATGGAGTTTGGGAATTTATGTTTCGATGTTGTAATTATGTGACGAATGTATGCCCTTTAAATTTTCATTTTTAATCATGCAAGTAATGTTTTCTATTCTTTTGTACTAACCACATATTTGAGTTATAGTATAGTTGCGTAGATGGCGATTTCTTCTTGATGTTAATTACATTATGATATTAACCTAGAATCCCTTCATTTTTTTTTTGTTCGGTATTTCCTAGAGTGATACACTCCTTTGCAAAAGGGAGTGAAAATTTTGGCGAAGAGCTACACTACAACGAATTCCTTTGTTGGCAACTCAAGTTGAACCTGGGCCATTCTCTGTTCAAAATTTTTGGCCAATAAATATCCAAAACTATTATGGAACTGTGATTATATATGATGTTTGATGTTATGTTCCTGAGGGATAAAGGATGGAATTTATATGAAGGACTAAAGTGTGTCATGAAGATCTAATGATCATCATGTGTGTTAAAGGAACCAAAAACATATGAATTATCTCATAACTGTGTGCAATTTTTGAGGCATGCAAACAAGAATGAAGAATAATATTAGCAGTATGGAATTTGTATGAGGAATCCTATTATCTATGCACTGATGCAAGCCATAGGGGGGACATTACTAGAAGAAAAATATTTTATAAGGCGAGTTATAGGAACAAGTATTCATGATGATGTCAAACTACAACACTTACAATACATACCATCTGAGCTCTTTCACAGCTATATAACTTACAATATTCTTGATGGAAACACTCTTTTGAAGCATTTGAGGCTTACTCAAACAATGAAGAATCAAAATCAGAAGGAACTATATACAAGGGACAAAATAAGTTCATAATTGTGTGATACAAAATAATTTTATTGGTATGGTTCTCAAACTTCTGTGGTTGTCATTAATTGTAGAATTTGGATTATCCACAATATCATAAAACAACGGTCAACGTTTTGAATCCCAACGGGGATCCATCTTCAAGACGAGAAATGAATGAAGAATGAAAGAAGGTCGCAAAAGGTCAAGGTATAAATAGTGAAGGATTATGATGATGAGAGGAGCCGACAACATATTTTGTTAATCTATTTAAAATAAATTTTACTTTATTCTTTATAAAAAAATTTATAAAGTTTTTCTAAATTAATTTTAATTTAAATAATAATTTTTTTTTTAAATAATAAATATTTTAAAAAAAATTATTAAAATTGTTTATATTATTTTTTAATTTTTTAATTTTCAAAATTTTAATTTATTATAAATCCCTAAGTGATACTAAATTAATTTTAATTAGAATATATAAACCCTAATTTAAAATTCTTTATTAAGTTTCATGATTTATATATATAAAAAAAAAATTAATTATTTTAAAAAAGTTTTAAATTTTTTTTTTCTTTATATTAATTTCATAATTTGTTAAAAGTTTAAATTAATGTCTAATTTTTTTTATAAATAAACCTTGAGAGTTACTAATTTTTTTAATTTATTACCTAAATTTTTTTACCTAAAAAAGTATAATAAATTATTAATCTAAGAGTAATTTATTAAATAACATTAATATGAAGAGCACCTGTGTTTATTTAATTATAAATAATAATATAATTATTTAAATATATGTTAATAAATAAACGCTAATAATTATTAATTATTGATTCTACTAATGTTTTTTTATTAAATATATTCTATTAATAAAATCCTAATAAATTTTTAAATTTAATTTTTTTTATTTATAAATTAATTTGATTTGAATTTTTATTATAATTTGCTTCCATTTACTGATAATAATTATTAATTAATTAATTTTTATTAATAGAATAAAAATTAATTAATAAAAATAATTATTACGAGTGAGTGAAATAATGAGTGTTTTGTACAGACACAACCCTAAATTGTTTACTAATAAGGAGAAGAAGCAAATCTGCGAAATTATACCTGGGATGAAGATGAACCTAAGCAGAAAAATTTTCTAATTAGAGGTCACCAACTGTCACTAATCTCGAATCCTCCGTCCCTGTTGATGTTATGCGGGTGTTTTATAATCTCCAGTGCTTCTCTAATCTTTCGTCTTTGACAATGTTCCTCCCTTGCAATGATTTTAGCATCCTCAAGACGTAAGTGATGTTTTGTAATGCTGGCTCATACTCCCAAGTGGACGCAAGTGGAGCAGAGGTATGTGTCATCGGCTCTTCGCAGTCTAGTGCGAGGAGTGCTAACGATGACTCCAGCATCTTAGCCTCTGTTAAACAGATTAAGGATCAAGCTATCTCCTCTGAAAAAAGAAATAATAACATCATAAAGCTGAGGAATGAGGTTCCCAATGGTTTTACCAATGAATAAATTAGTTTGATCAGAATCAATTAATCTTCTGATGTTGCAGCAGGAAGTCGTTGTGTCAACAGTACCTCAAGAAGGACATCTTTCTCCCGCACTGAACTGCTAAAAATCAGATATACTGTTTCTACGATGAATCCTCTTCCAGACTTGTCGTTGAACCTATGTAATCCTAGCGACGTTATCCCGGTCTCGAGCCCGACGTCATCAACGTTGATCTACCCTTTCGTTGGATCCAACAATGAAATGTGTGGCTCTCTCGTTGAATCCATAGTTAGGTCAGATAATGGTAGCATGGATTCCTCTTGTCTTAACCCGAGTCCACCCATGGGGGGGGTTCCCTTAAATCCTGGTGATGAAGCTGTCAAACCCATGAACACTGCGGATTTTTCATTCAAAAGAAATGAGGACGTGAACCCTAACCACATAGTCAAAAACCATGCGGATGGAAAATACCATGATGGTCAGTGATTGGATGGTGATAATAATATTTTGCGTCGGGGTCTTGTTCATAACCGTGAAGGTTGTTATGATTCATTAAAGAAAAATAATTCACAAATAGAGGAAAAATGAAAGTGTGGCTCATGTGGCTCTTTGAGTAGGAACTCGAACTTAACAAACAACAGGCTTGGGAGCGTGGAGGAGAAAAATATTAATAAGAAACCCTTATATGATGAGGATAAAAATATTAATAGGAAGCCCTTATATGATGTGGAGAGAAATATTAATAGGAAGCCCTTATATGATGATTCCATTAACAAAAAGGTTGTTAACCTTTCCTCGGTGGAATTAAGTCATGATACCCATACGATTCTCGGCAAAGGTTTGGGATTTGCTGTTGCTCCTAAAGGTATTCCAAATGAGAGAATTTTGTGTAACAATGAGGAGGGCATTCTAGGTTTACCTTTGGATGACAAAGAGGCTCTTAGACAAGAATTATCCCTGATTCTAAGGAAAGCTAAACCCCCTAAAAGTAACCTTAGCAAGGAGGAGATAGGCTCTCTTAGAGCCCTTCGCAATAATGAAGAAATTGTCATCCTTAAGGCAGACAAGGGAGGGGCTATTGTCATTTTAGATAAGGTGGATTATATTAGGAAAATTAATGAGAATCTTTATTGTAGTAGCTACAAGAAGTTGAAGTCCAACCCCTTGCTGAAGGTCTTAATATAAGTTAAGAAGGCAATCTCGAACTCTCATCTCGATGATAATTTGAAGAAGAAATTGAACCCCTCCTATGAGGTCATTCCGAGAATTTATGGGCTTCCTAAGATTCATAAAGATGGGATTCCCCTTAGACCAATTTTCAATACCATTGGATCCCCCACCTATGAACTGGAGAAATATATCGCAAAAATTCTCAAGCCTCTCGTTGGGAACACTGAGTCCTTAATTAAGGACTCAAGTGACTTCATTAAGCTTATTAAAGAAGAGAGGGTGGAGGAGAGTGACATCTTGGTAAGCTTTGATATGGTTTCACTGTTTACCAAAATCCCTTTAGACGAAGCACTGAAGGTTATTAATGAGGTCATGGATCCTGAAACAACCAAGTTTGCTGAGATTTTTTTACGATCCACCTTCTTCAGCTTCCAAGGAGAGTTCTATGAGTAGGTATCTGGTGTCGCAATGGGATCACCACTCTCACCTATTATGGCCAATTGATTTATGGAAAACTTCAAAAAGAAAGCCCTTGCCTCCTTTCCCTTAAGTCCATCTTGGTGGAAAATATTTATAGATGACATTAACATAAAGTGGTCACATGGCAGGGAGAATCTCGAGAAATTATTCAATAACCTCAACTCAATTTCCTCAGAAATTAAGTTTACCATGGAGATGGAAGAAAACAAGAGCATTACCTTCTTGGATGTCCTGGTTACTAGAAAATAATATGGAACATTAGGGCATCATGTTTTTAGGAAGAAAACCCATCTGACAGCTACCTTCACGCTGAGTCTTACCATCATCCTGCTCAAAAATTTGGTGTCCTTAACAATCTTGTTGTAAGAGCCCTGAGGATATCCGATGAGGAGCATATGGAAGAAGAAATCTCTCACCTGAAATTTGTTTTCTTGGGTGTAGGGTATAAGGAAAGAGAAATCAAAAAATCCATAAACAGAGCAAAATGTACTGTCGTATCCAAGAGACGCCAGGATCCTCAAGAGAGCGGTGGAAGGGTTTTTCTACCATACATTAAAGGTGTGACAAATAATATTGCCAGGGTTTTGGGAAGGAGTGACATTTTTGCACAATTCTCAGCAGCAGGAACCATTAGACAAAATATTCGCTCAGTTAAAAATAGCATTAGTCAAGGACAACTTAAAGGTGTTTACAATATTTAATGCTCATGTGGATAGAGTTATATTGGTGAAACTGGGCGCTCTCTTCAAAAGAATCTGAAAGAGCATGGTGCCGATATTAACATGAGTGATCTCAAACCTCGGCTCTTGCTAATCACTCCTCGAAAACAAAACATCACTTACGTCTTGAGGATGCTAAAATCATTGCAAGGGAGGAACACTATTAGAGACGAAAAATTAGAGAAGCAATGGAGATTATAAAACACCCACATAACATCAACATGGATAGAGGATTCGAGATTAGTGAAAGTTTGTGACCTCTAATTAAACAAATTTTTTCCTTAGGTTCATCCTCATCCCAGGTATAATCTCACAGGTTTGTTTCTTCTCCTTATTAGTAAACAGTTTAGGGTCGTGTCAGTACAAAACACTTATTATTTCACTCACTCGTAAAAATTATTTTTATTAATTAATTCTATTCTATTAATAAAAATTAATTAATTAATAATTATTATTAGTAAATGGAAGTAAATTATAATAAAAAATTCAAATCAAATGAATTTATAAATAAAAAAATTTATATTTAAAAATTTATTAGGATTTAATTAATAAAATATATTTAATAAAAATTCATTAGTAGAATTAAAAATTATTAGTCTTTATTTATTAACATATATTTAAATAGTTATATTATTATTTAGAATTAAATAAACATAGGTATTCTTCATATTAATGTTATTTAATAAATTACCTTTAGATTAATAATTTGATTATACTTTTTAGCTAAAAAAATTTAGGTAATAAATTAAAAAATTTAGTAACACTCAAGGGTTATTTAAAAAAAATTAGACACTAATTTAAAAAATTTTAACAAATTATGAAATTAATATAAAAAATAAAATTAAAAAATTAAAATTTTTTAATATAATTAAAAAAAAATTATAAATAAAAATTATGAAACTTAATAAAAAATTTAAAATTAGGGTTATTATATTATAATTATAATTAATTTATTAAAATTAATTTAGTAGCAGTTAGGGATTTATAATAAATTAAAATTTTGAAAATTCAAAAATTAAAAAACAATATAATTTTTTTTTAAATATTTATTATTTAAAAAAAAAAAAATTGTTATTTAAATTAAAATTGATTTATAAAAACTTTATAAATTTTCTTATAAAGAATAAAATAAAATTTATTTTAAATAGGTTAACAAAATCTGTTGTCGGTTGCTCTCATCATCATAATCCTTCACTATTTATACGTTGACCGTCTGTGACCTTCTTTCATTCTTCATTCATTTCTTGTCCTGAAGATGGATCCCTGTTGGGATTCGAAACGTTGACCATTGTTTTATGATACTTTTATTGGTGTGAAGTCTTGAGGTCTAATCTGAAGGTGAAAAACGTTTTTCATTAATATTCTAAGACTCACAACAACAATTTATGTTGAAGTTCACCTCGTTACAAATTTTCATGGAGGAAAAAAATATAACATTTTTCTTTGATTGGAATATCACTTCGTCTATGGTATGGTGGAAAGGACTGAAAATATGTGAAAGAACTATGATAAAACATCTGAATGCATTTGTATATTTGTGATAAAATATGTGAAGCACAAGTATGAGAAGCAACTATGTTACCTCCCTTCGAATAAATAAAATAAGGACCCACTGCATGAATAAAGTCGACCTACAAAAGATAGCATCCCAGAGGAATTTCGTTGGTTCATATCCTAGACTAAAACTTTGGGATATCTATGGAAGAAATGTGTCATGAAATTTGAAGCTTATCCCTATGATACCAGTACATGAAGAAACCACGATTTATATCAACAAAAATCGCTTCACCAAGGTTTGATCTATAGTATCTTTGTTGGAATGAAAGGGCACATGTCAAAAAAAGATTCAAAGTATTAGATCTCTACAAGGATGGACATGTAGTATTAAAAGTGGTACATATATTCTTTGCAACTAATGACCTATGAACAATTTAGCACATATAATTTCAAGTCTTTTAAGTAATTAATAATTTTCTCTTGAAAGATAAATATTTGTTAGAAGAGGGTTTGTCTAGTCGAGGTATTTATGATCAAGAAATGCAATATTATATATATGGCTCATCAATGTAATCTCTATGGTTTTGCAACTAACTCTCTAGTATGCTTTTATAATTTGAAATTATTTAATGCCAGGTCTTGAAGATTTTGGAACATGAATCATTGAGGGTTTGAAAACCCTACCAAAGGTATGTGTTAGAAAACCCTAGGAATAGAAACCCTAACTAATTTTTTTCATTGCAAAAAAGAAAACCTAAATCTTGAGATTGATAGGAATGGCATCATGATAATGTGAGGACAAGGTTGATGAAAAGGTCCAAGATTAAGAGGGAGTTGACTCTCCTCAAAAGGATAAGAATTCTATACCTACTTTATTTAATTATTATTATTTTTATTTTGCTTATGCTATTTTCATTTTGTTATTTCATAGTCTTCTATAGAGGTTGTAGGTGAAGACAACATATATATATAAATATATATATATATATATATATATATATATATATATATATATATATATATATATATAAGATTGAATATCATATAGAAGAACTGGAAGGGCGTAGAAAATCACAAAGACAAGAATGCACCGAAAGAAGTCAATTAGATGGCAACATGAAAGCAATATTTAATAAAAGTGGAATAATTTTGCCTACCTCGGGTAGAAAGAGGAATATGTTAGATCATGTATATATACAACACTATTTGTAGTTTGGTAGAAAATCCAAAGAATTTTATGTTAGCCACCTATAAATTTGTTATAGCAAAAGGTGGCTAAAATTTTTTTGAGCCTTCAAGGAACAAATTTTATTGCTAAAAAGTGTTGGCTCTTGAAGACTCTTGAAGGCCTCATGCCTCTTTCCATAATCTTCACTACTGTGCCTATTCTACATTTAGAAATCCTGCAGATTTCCAAGATAGATTACTACTGCAAGCACCATTTTCCTTTTCTTTTCCCTTCCAAAACTGACCTCATTTTAACCCCTTCATCCTCCATGAAAAACCCTCACTTTCACGTTTCTCCCTTTTCCCTTATTCAAAATCCATTGATAAGGTTTAAAGACTTCTTCTTTGCCTTATCGGAACCCCTCTAAACCTTTGAAAACCATTGACAATCCATGAAAAACCCACATTTAGACACATATGGGTCTTAGCCCCCTTCGGCCAGCTCCCTCGACCTTTTCCCCACGTGACCCGGACACCGAAACCAAGCGCTAGCCCGAAAAGTGCTTAGCGCGTTTGGTTATTAGAAGCATTCCTCACCGTTGATTTCCCCGCAGATCTGACGGTCTTCGCAATCCCATCGCACCTGTGGTCCCACTCCTGTTCACCGCGTGATTGCATCACAGCCGTCTGTTTAAACCACAGATCTGATATTCTGTTTTTTATCCGCTCGGTGGTTCCTGCCATGGCTACTGTGCAAAAAACGGTGGTATCCATCGCACCGCTTCCGAGCGCAAGGCAGTTTTCTCCCAATTGGCAGTGATTCCACTCACCGATTGATGCGTGGCCTGGGCACTGTTCACCAAACCGTCATCCATGGCGCGTAGACCCCGCGCGATATTGACGTGCACTGTCCGATCTGAGGCCACTCATTGGATGGTGGTTGCTCGCTGGAGATGCACATGCGATAACGCAGGGTCCGGCGCAGCGGTAACAGCATCTCCACCGTCGATCTCGATCTAGATCAAATCGAAAACCCAAAATTCTTTGCCCATTTTCTCCGTTTTGACTTTCCACCTGCGCTCCCGACCGTTGATCTCTACGTGATCAACGGCTCTGATTTAATTTTCTTTTCTGCCTTGACTTTGACTCCTCTCGATCAATATCAACCATTAGATGATGCCATCCAATGGCCATGCTCTCCCCACATGTCCTCCCACAACAATAAACCTATATATGTAGGATTTTATAATGTTTTTTGTATTTTGCAGGGTTTTTAATGGTTTTTTCGGCATATCCAAAAAAAATTTAGAAGCAGAGGGTGAAAATCCTCCCGCCTCTGATCCATCAAAGAAAATCAATCATAGGGTTTCAAATTCACGTATCATCGGTGGTTCATGAGGCATTGATGCCATATCGCCCCTGCGCAGCCCTGCACACTAGAAAAACACAGCAAGTCAATCACAAATCAAAGAGTATCAATGTCGACAACAAAAATATACCAGAGCAAAGGATTGAAGACAGGTTTTGTGGGGATTACGTCTAAGATGGTTTATCAAAAGCCTAATCCCCAATTTAAACACAGTTTGAAGAAAATATTAAGTGTTTTATCAACAGGAAAGCCTCCACTGCCACATCTGAGGCAAATTGATTCCTCCCAGCTACCGAAATGACACCTGTGCCTCAAAGTATTCAATTAGAGGCCGAAATTATTGATCAGGATCAGATTTCTACCTCGCAAGCAACCAGAGAGTTACTTCTGCAAGGAAACTTAATGCAAAAAATGTCTGCAGAGTAACCCCGACATCACACAGAGCCTCAAAGGTAAAAAAGAGCTCCCACCGAGCTTAAATCTTTATGTAAATCGTTTAGTAGAAAAGACACCTATTGTAAGTTTCTTCGTTGAGCCTCCCAAAGTCCAAGAAGCCATTTAAGTCTGTATTAATTATCTTCAGAGATATTTTATCAGATCTCACCTCCTCATTCTTCTATATATAGTTCTGCAAAATATGAGTGAAAGGTAGGCTGATTAGGTTGTTGAACATTGTCATGTAATTGAGCTTGAGACTTCTATCTGTAAATAGTGTTCACTGGCCCTTGAAGCTCTGTTTGTGCTAGATTAGTTAGGCTGGATAAGTGAAGATGATTTCTGAACTGAAACATTGGACCTGAGTATTGTAACTGGTTTGACATCAATAAACAAGCTGTTTCTTGGGATCCTAGTCTATATCATTGGTGAAGTGCCCCTTTCTTTGTTATTTTTTTCCTTCTATGTATGTCATATTGTTCACTATTCTCTGATAAACATCATTTATAGATTGTAGACCACTGTATCAAACCTTTCTTGACCTAAAAAATCCATCTCAACAAGTTTCTCCAATTTGTTTATTTCAGAATGATTGAACACATGCTTTAAGAAGTTAGAAATGCTAGAGTTCCCTCTCGTTCCAATGCTTTCTTTAAACGTTGTTCTTAAAGTTACTTTCCTTATTTTCCTGGTTAAAGTTAGACTAGAAAAGCGATGTCATTTGCCCTTGCTTTCTAGTCGCTTCCAGCGTATTTTGAAAGTTTCTTGGAAGGAACAAAGAAAAACTAGTTTTAAAGGTACTTATCCCATCTTACACTTTGTCTTCTCTTATATGTTTTCATACTTTCTGAAGGTAATTATGTGGATTACTAGATTGTTTGTCAATTAAGCTACTTTAGTACGAACCTGCCCAAGAATTCAATGGTTAGCCCTGTCCTTGGTTGGTTTTAAATAGTTACTTAAGAGGTTTTTCTTGGTTGGACTGACTATAAATCCTTTGTGAAATTATTATCAGTTTCCACCTCTCCAACACTTTATTGTTTCCATTCCATCATTTTAATCTCAATAATATTGTGATGTAGATGACTTGCCCTTGGATCACTCTTGATGTTGTTGCTCAATTAAAGCCATGTTATGACTCCATAGCCCAATGGACTAAAAACCAGCGTTATATCTATCTTTTTAGCCTAGCAGTTCTATTCACTTGCAACTTCTCACCTTTGAAACTCTTTGCACTTAGGAATTTCCACCTCAAACAGTATTCATGCTCAACCATCCAAAAAAAAAAACAAAACCCTTGGCCTTCATAACTAGCCTAATATCATTACCCAAAACTCCAAAGACAAATCCATCTTTGCACTTATTGGAGAGATCCCTCTCCGGATTCAGGAGGGTTAGATCCTAGAATCCCAAGGTGGTTGAAATAATGTTTCTTATGCAGTTTTAGTCTCACCAACCTGCTAAAATTACAGATTCCTAACAGTTTAGATGACAAATAAATAACAAGACCTTTTGGCCAGAGTTGAAGAGTTTTTATACCATTATACCAAAAAATGATTAGTTTGATCTAGGAACACATTTATTGGGTCAATAATACTAATGTTAATATATTGGAAGATGATATAACTTATTGAAAGAGCAAGTGAAGGCTTGTGAAATCAGTTGTGAAGAATTTTGGCTATGTAAGAGTTTTTATGAAACTACTTAATGACATGTTGAATTCAAATCTGCATGAATATTTTCAAAGAACCAGGAAAATCGAAGATCGTGATGCATATAGGATTTAAGAAGTTACAATAGATCTCCACAGAAGAACAAGTAGTCAATTTCTATAGGGTAATATGCTTGGGTGGTGGTTATTGGGTATCCCTCTCAGGGCTTTCTGATGCTCGAGGCAGACTGTCAAATTAGCTGTAAAGTTCCAAAGGTATTGCATGCATGTTCATACTAATATATAATTGACAAAGCAATATTTGGAACGATTACTTATTTGTGGAATACAGATCCTATGGAGAGCACCAAGTGGCGGAGTAAAAGTCTTTCTTCACCGGCTTTAAATATAGATCCTGCAACCAATCAAAGCACCCATGTAATATTCACAACAGTATAGCTTTATATTAATTAAACTAGCATATAACTAACATTAAACAATGCATATATAAGCCATTCATATCATGCTACATAGACGATTGAACAACAATTGTGACACTGATGCATCGAATGGACAAAACAGATATAGTTCTATTGATTTATGAAAAGGAGGATTACAACCATCAGTTGCACCAAGCCCTCCTTAGCCTTCCAATTCCTCTCTCTCTTTCTCTATCTCTGAGTGTGATGATACTCAAGGCAGAAAGTCCTCAATTAACTTTGCCAATCTTCAAGCCTCACACTACAACAATGAAATTTTGCTCCACATATAATCAAACCTTCGACCATAGACCAAGAGCGCACATATCCAATTTATAGGAAATGGAGAGGAAAAACCTTACCAACTCTTTCAACTAGTTCAAATAGGGAAAGATCTAGATGTGTCCTCACTTTTATTTTCTTTTGTCTTCCATAGGAGTTCAGTTAAGTTTGGAAATGCCTAATAAAAGGTTTGTGCCATTTAGTTTGTCTTTTGAATTGACTCTTTCTGAGAAAAAGATGGAAATGCCAGTCAGATTTTTGCAAGATATTTCCCTTTTCACATTCAAACACACATAGCATTGTCCCTTGGGCAAGACAGAGCATTACCCTAGTCATTAATGTTCCCTTTGGATGGCTCAGGTGTGTTATAACTTTGCCTAGTTGTTTTAG
The DNA here is from genome assembly GCA_034641835.2 of Pinus albicaulis. Lineage (NCBI taxonomy): Eukaryota > Viridiplantae > Streptophyta > Pinopsida > Pinales > Pinaceae > Pinus > Pinus albicaulis. The sequence goes on from JAXQQM020092452.1 coordinate 44,692, forward strand.
GGGTGTGTTACCTTGGCAAAAATGGTTCTTGTCTAGGTCATTTTCTTCCTTCCATGTTACCTTCTCCTCTAAGATGATGAGGAGGTCATTTTTTGTGTAACATATGCCCCCTAAAGTGTGAGGTTAGAGGTGAATATGATGGCCAAAATAATTTATAACAAGTGCAGTAGAATGAGAGGAATTGGAGGACTGAGGAAAACTTGAAACAACAACATATGTCAGAAAATATAGTATCTATCTTGAGTTAGGAATTCCCATGCTCAGTAGCTATATCAAAATGATTTCTCTAAAATATATAAATGAATAGTGTGACCACCGATAAGCATAATGTGGAAGCATCTATCATAACAGGATCAAACTGATAAGTTGTCTCCAAAAAAAATATCGCAACTTGGGGGAGGAAACACAACTATAATAGTGTAAGCCTCAACCCAAGGTTTTGGACGCTGATTCAATAAATTGCATATTTGTGCACATGTGAATGAAGGAATTGTAGTAGAACATGCCAGAAATCGTCTAATTACTAGTAAATATCAAAAATTGTTAACAAACGCAAAGGCAGCGACCGATAAGGATGATGGTCCCCAAGATGCAGAGTACAATCTAGTGAGTGTGAATAAAAGGCGTTGATATCGAACAATCATAGAATAATTCAATCGGGAGCCACTAATGAGAATCCCCAACCAAACAAAATGTCACCTACCAGTGATGTCTGCAAGTACCTAGGTACTGACGTGTTTCTGGATCAAATTCCTAGATAAGATGCTGAAGTCGATAGGAAGAGATCTGTCGAAAGGTAGGCACCAAGGCATCCTACATCAGTCAACACGAAATGGGAAAATGTTATTTTATTTTGGGAAATAGTCAAGAGAAAATGAGAATAACTGACGATAAATAATTTTTGGTATATGATGGCTTGGCTGATACAAGGAGCAGTAGATAGCGTGATCCTCTTGAATGATAAAAGGCACTGTAACAGGGTACCAGGAAGCTTAGGCTTAATGAACACCAAAGAGTGTGAGGATTCACCAATGAAGGAACATTAGCATACGAAGGTGAGACTCATAGATGGTAGGGTTCGTCTAAATGCGAGTGAGTTTTCTAGGTAGTGCCATGTTCAAGATTTTGTGCTGCCAAATTGACCTTTAAAACATAACAGAATAAGTATCCAATTTGTCCAAATTTTTCCCTGTATGATTAATTTTAATGAGTCCAGACAAGTAAACACAGTGATATTTTAATATTTAGAGAGTTTGAAAAATGTAATATCTCAAAATAGGGAAATTCTACAACAATAATAATATCTTAAGATATTCTAGAGTTGGAGATCCAGCAATATGTAAACACAATAATGGAGTAGCAGTGATACATTAACACAGAGACTGAAAGAAGATCCAAATAGCCATTATATTAGATCATAGTAGCAAATTTGTATACAAATCCTTGAGAAACAATCACTCAAGTGGGTAATGCAACCCTCAATAGAACATATACATGATAAATGAAGAACACTACTACATGAAGAAAGCCCAAGGCTATAACAAGCATGAGTTTATATGGGCAAGCATACAAAATGATTTCAATGTAGATACTATCATGTACATCTCAGCACAATATGGGAGCGGGGATATACAATTTAGCAAAGGAAATTTCTAGGCAATCCTGGAAGGATTGGCTGAAATAACCCCAAAATGTTGAGTTGCGGGGTAGCATTTATGACTCAAGAAACAAAATGATCATACTGTAGATCTGCAGGTATACATATGATACATGAATCTCATCCAAAGGATCTGTAGAGTGAAAGGCTGATCAATGTGCCCAGAAGGTCTCACCCTCCAAACTAACAATGCAAACCCCCATTTTACCAAATGTGCTGAAATAACGCGATTCAGAAGGTATTTGCTTTCACTTTGGGTGATGAAGTCTTGCTTTGATGCTAAATATGTGAAATCATTTTAGAAATATTCGTCACTAACCTCCCAGAGAATAGGAGAAACCCTCCTACGAAATATAAGCTAAGGAAATGGTGTTGTGGAACTCTCCACTTTGCAACACCTACACGCAACACAACGTTTCTTTCTAGGGGAACCATGCTTCCCTGATCCTTGCATGGGCTTGGCCTTGAGCCTAAAATTTGGAGAATTAATTACAATCCCTCAAGATGCCTCTCAATAAGGGAGAAGGGTTCCTAAATAGGAAATCCCTTGTGTTAATCAGCACAACAATCTCAGTTAAACAACTGAAGACAACAAATAGTCATACAGACCAAATTCTATATTCAATAACATATCCATCCATGGCTGCCTTGTCCTCCCTATATAAAAATGAAAGCCTCCTTTCCTTGGCCCCACACATTATGGTTTCCTCCACCAAATGATCTCTCTCCCATTCACACTGCGTTGTCTTCCAAAGTGATTCACTCCCTCTATGGCAGCACTGTTGACTTGGTTAAACTTGACCTTGTCCTCATGCATTTTCCCGTTTTCACACTTGAGGGTGAAAAAATATAGCTACTATGATGATTCGTTTCAAACTATGAGGGATTTTATTGCTACTCATATGCCTCCTTACCCATTTATTCATCTCCTAGCTGATATAAGAAAAATTGATGTTCAGATTAGCTTTATGCTGATTTTGGGAACATTACAGTCCTCCCCTCCCAAATGTTGCTTGTCCTCAAGCAACTGCATGGATAGAAATGAAGGGCCTTCCTGAGGTATGTGGGATAAAATTAATTGGGATCTGCTATCCCCATATGAATCCCCCATCCCCAAGCAATCATCCATACAAAATGAGTTACCCTCCAACATGGAAACTCCTGAAAGTCTTCCTCCACCTTTGACTCATGCAAAGTAGGTGAGCTGAAAATCTGATCATGGCAGACAAGGTAGTCTACCCCATGTTGTCCTCCTCTCCACTCATGATAGGTGTAGAGTATGTGCTGATATTGGGCTGCAATATTTTTTCCCTTAAGTGGAAAAATGAAGAACAATCCTCCAAGGATATCCTCTCCAACATCGAAGAACAAGCTGGCCCAAAACATCTCATCCATGAGGAATAGGACATGATCATCATAGGGTATCCAAATGAGAAGTTTGTTGAATGTTTTACATGATTCTGCATGATACAAACAATTTTTCAAGTGGACACAGTGCAACCTCTCCCACTGCAACTTCAGAAAAAAACATGGCAAGTGATGTTTTGACAAATGGCTAGTTGTGTGAATCGTCACATCTACTAGTGAATAGTAAATGGCTGAATGTGTCAATTGAGAATAAAAGGAATAATAAAATACTTGTCCATGGTCATAAAAATGATTTATGTCACCATCATAATAGTTGGAAAAATCTTGTTTATGGGGCTTAACAATAAACTCGCCGTCTTGTGGAACAATGTACTGTATGATAATGGTAAGAAGATGCAAATACCGTGTTACATAATCAATAGATGCAAAAAAAACGTTCTCACCATGTGCTAAAAGTAAAGTGATGCATGAATACATGAATAAGTCCATGCTCCAAAAGAGTAGTGCTGTTGGCCTATGCAAATAGGCTCCTGCCAACCCACAGCTCAATTCTCTGACATGATTATTGTCAAAGACTCCTCCAATAGTGTTATTGCAATTAGGAAATTCCACCCAAAATGGAAGTACTTCCTTTTCATCTAAGGCCAAGGAGTATCCCCTTTGCACCATAATAGTGCCATCTCCTACTCCTGCAACATCATACAACATGTGAGAGAAAATCTTCCCTTGCTCTCCTATGAACAACCCAAGCAGAAAAAGTTTTTGCTGCCTCCTCATACTCCCATCATACAAATCATATGATGAAAATATAATGATTGATACGAAGTTCACATCAACATCATGCATCCATACTCTTTTCTTATTAATGATGCAAGCATCCTACCACATCTTCTCCATCCCCATACCCTTAGGAAGAGCGTATGCCAAGTGATGGCCAAAGTCTTTCAAGAGTAGCCAGCGCTGCCATGCCTCCTGCTGCCCAGTATCATTGATCTGCAAGTAGCTTTCCAACTTCTTGCTCACCATCCACATCCACTCAATCATTTGTGGGCATCTCCTTCCATCCTCCATATTGGTACTGCTCCCATGAGGGCTGTCATCACCCCAAATCAGATTCCTTTCTCTTCATTTCATGGGATATTGAAATGCAATATTCTCAAGGATCAAGTTAATACCATAAGGACCCAAATAGGTGGTAGGAAAAAACCCCCCATCATGATGTGTATGGCTCAAGAAATTTCCAACACAAGCATGATAGATGATATCCATCCTAATATGTCCTCCATCATCTATCTTCTCCTCCTTGAATCCATAAATATCAAAGTGTGAGAAGGGAAGAACCTCCTCAAACTGTTGAAGAACTTTGCACTCCATGATGTGTTGAAGTGCACCTCCAATGAAATCTCTCCATGAGATCTCCTCCTCATGCATGGCCTTCCAAAACCAAAGAAGTCTTCGATTTTTTGCAAGTAGAAGTCTCTCTTTGAGCTGTGGCATGCTCATTGAGAGAGTGTCATCTAGAGAGGAGAAATATTTTCTTATCTCCAAATGTGTACTCCTTATTACTGCTTCCTTCATGGCTTCTTGAATGAAGCTGCCATTTGAATGCCCACATGAGGAATGGTTCCTCTTTTCTCCATCACTGCTCTTGTACAGTGCAATGCAATTATGCTCCTCCAAATCAACAACATGCAATGATGTAGACCCATCCATAATGTTTGCTGAAATGATAAGAGATGGAAATTCCAGCATACCTTGGTGAAATTTGGAAGATCTTTATAGCGCTACAAGAGTTTCCTCCTCATATGTGTTGGATTCCCAAACCGTTGAAGATGAAGGCTGCTCCTCCATGGTAACAATAGCATTGGTACATGCCTCTTCAACTGGTGGTGAGGGCTCTTCCATATTTTTTCCAAATCTTCTGATCATCCTTTGGTAAAATTCATCAAGAGTAGATACCCTTGCATGGTTCCAATGGCTGAACCACCAAGTATTTGCTTCACCTTCAAGGTGCATCACTACAATTTCTACAACCTTTTTATCTACTACAGGATGTATCAGGAATAAAGTCTCTAGCTTCTTCACCCAAACCTCTGCTGCACATGTGAGTGATCCATCAAAGGTGGACAATAGAAATCTATTGCCTCTCATCATCCCATAGCTATGGGGTCTTCCTTCTTCTTTCAGCTAAATAAATTATAATAAAGCTATAGTCTTCTTGAAGTCTCTAGGTTTAACTTTGTATTCAGCAAGGTACTCACTTAGAATTTTATATTCCAAGTGTTCTTCATGCTGCAGGTCTTCTTCTTTGTGAGAGTAGGAAGTGCATGGTCCTTCCTCTTCTCCTTCTTCCATCTTCTTAATCTCCTTGGAGAGGTCCTTTTTGGATCTGAAAACTGATGACAGCAAGCTCATCCTCTTCATCATCTTGATCTCTTCAATCTTATTATGGTGAAACTCACAGGCTAAGCCAAATATCATGCTTTGATACCATTGTAATATCCCAAAATAGGGAAATTCTACAACAATAAGAATATCTTAAGATATTCTAGAGTTGGAGATCCAACAATATGTAAACACAATAATGGAGTAGCAGTGATACATTAACACAGAGAATTCAAGAATATCCAAATAGCCATCATATTAGATCATAGCAGCAAATGTGTATACAAATCCTTGAGGAACAATCACTCAAGTGGGTAATGCAACCCTCAATAGAAGATATACATGATAAATGAAGAACACTGCTACATGAAGGAAGCCCAAGGCTATAACAATGCAGTCTATGTAGAGTAACTACTGCAAAATGATGTCAATACATAGATATATCAATGTACAGATCATACAATATGGGGAGCAAAGATATAGACTCCCAAAGGCAATTTCTAGACAATCCTAGAAGGATTGGCTGAAATATGCAAAACTTCCAAAATGTTGGAGTTGCATGGTGGCAGCTGCAACTCAAGAATTAGAAATGGATGTAGATAGTTGAAGATGTTGCATATGATACATGAATCTCATCCAAAGGATCCTTCAGGTGAAAGGCTGATCCAATCACTGAAGATCTCACCCTCCAAACTAGCAATGCAAACCCCCACCGCAAATGTGCTCCAAAATAACACAGTCAAGGAGAGGGACAACACTGTAGGTGATGGGAAGTGCTTGGCCTGATGCCAAATATGTGCAATCAGCTCAAAAATATTCTTCACTAACATCCCATAGGAATAGGAGCTCCCTCCTCTGAAAGATAAGCTAAAGAAATGGTGTTGTGGAACTATCCACTGCAACACCCTGCAACACAATGTTTCTTGCTACAGGAATAATGTTGTAGCTGAAGGAGGTGGCTTGGCCTTGAGCCTTATATATGGAGAATTAAGTAAAATCCCTCAAGAGGCCTCTCAAGAAGGGAGAATGGTTCCTAAATAGGAAATCCCTTGTGCTAAGAAGCACAACAATCTCAGTTAAACAACTGAAGACAACAAATAGTCATACAGACCAAATTCTATATTCAATAACATATCTATCCATGGCTACCTTTTCCTCCCTTTATACAAAATAAAGCCTCGTTGCCTTGGCCCCACAAATTAGGGTTTCCTCCACCAAATGATCTCCCTCCCATTCACACTGCACTGTCTTCCAAAGTGATTCACTCCCTCCGTGGCAATGTTGTTGACTTGGTCAAACTTGACCTTGTCCTCATGCATTTTCCCCTCTTCACACTTGAGGGTGAAAAAATATAGCTACTATGATGATCCCTTTCACACTATGAGGGATTTTATTCCTACTCATGGGCCTCCTTACACATTTATTCATCTCCTAGCTGATATAAGAAAATTAATGTTCAAATTAGCTTTATGCTAATTTTGGAAAAATTACAAAAAACATCATAAAAGACAACTCCGAGGGATAGCTTTTTCATGTTTGATAACCAGGCACAACGAAGGGAGAATAGTAAGCCCGAAATACTTCATTTTTCGTGAGTTAGTGCATTGAATCTGGAAAAAGTGAGAAACCTATGTTCAATGGACATCTGCCTCATTTTGTTATGACTACGAGGAGACCGAGTAAGCTCAATGTACGAGTTAAAAAAAGAAAAACTTGATGCTCTCCATGAATTTTTAATGAGTCCTGCAGAGAAAAACTAGGTTACTATTTCTATTTAATGAGCTAGAAAAAGATGGAAAATAATGGCTCATATTTCTTTGTCATAGTAGTTTAATGAGCCCAACGAAGGCAACTTGGGGTTTTCTCAGTTTTAAGAGCTAGAGAAAGTCCCTAAAAAGAAAGCTCGAAACTGGGTCGAACACGGTCAAATATGCACATGAACACTAACAACTCATTAGAGCATCGGTAACATTTAAAAAACCAATAGTTGCGACAAAACATAGCAGGAATTTACCAATTTTAACAGACTAGCTAAATGATTCTTACCTATATAATGGCTATAAGAAGGCAACAGACCTTCATTTTCACTGTTTTGAGTGTTGTGATAGAGCTCTGTAGCGAAAAAGAGGTGAAACTTCAGCTTTTTTTTGTGGATGAACCAGGCAATGATCTTTTCTTCTGCGAGACCCAAGTAAGAGCTTGAACCTTCACCTAGCTTTCCATTGTCATTTTAGTTATTTTTTATAGCTGAAAGTGTGATTTTTAGTAGGCCCTAAATTTATCTAGCGGCTAACGTAGGTGCCCAGTGTCTGTGTTGCATTAAATGCACTGCCCGTTAAGCGACAATGTGTTAGCACACACTGTTTTGCACTAGGGCCCGCGTTAGCCAGCATAAATGTTTTGTGAACTTGTTTTTCTTAATCCCAGAGTGTTTCAGCCTGAAACTAATCCATTGGAAATGTTGCTTGTGTAGGTGTGAAGCAGTTTACCATGAGTATTTGGTGCAAAAGAGAGCATGAGCAAGAAGAATGTGAAATGGTTATTGATGCTGCTACTTTGCTGGTTCTCCACAGATGCGGATTAATGAAGTATGCTTGTTTAGAGCTAATTAGAGGGAAGGAAGACCTTCTGAGATGGATCATCCATTAGTGGGATGACCAACAAAATGTATTTCACATCGAGGGTAATGAACTCTCGATCGAGAAAGATGACATCTACTACTCGACTGGCCTATCATGCAGAGGATCGAGACCCAATATGACAGGCTCCAGGTATGATCCCCGCACTACTACAGATCTGATTAAGTAACCAGGTGCCTATTGCATTGGTGGCAGTGAGACCAATGAGGTCTCTCTTGTGGATGATAGTTCGGTTGGTAGGAGGCAAGAGTCAACACGTGGCCACCAAGGCCTAGCTATTGTTGGCATTGGATTGCATGCAGCCTCAGGTTTTTGACTGGTGTGAAGGTGTTGTCCACCGAGTTCGAGAAGAACTGACGACATGTAACACCTAGGCCCAAAGAGAGTTTGGGTATGGCACATTGATCATGTTGTTCATACTAGAGCGGGTTCCCACAATGAGGCCAGAATGATCATGGATGAATTGGGACCTTGGGAGCCAAGACAAGCTTGTTGGTCAGATTTGATACCGTGGACTAGAGAGGGTCCAATCCGTTACTGTTTTGATGATGCAATCTTTGACTGGCTAGATGGCCAGATCTCAATGATTGAAGATTATCCCTATCCAGGGATGAACTACACAGGAAATTTGGAATTGATACTGCCACCAGGCACTTAGTGGGGTCTAGATGGTAAGAAAGAACTTGATATGTGCTGAATTATTTTTTATCTTTTGAATTTTTATGCAACTTTTTTTTTTAATGGGTGAAAATGTTTTTTGACATGAAGCTTGTTTCTTGACACAGATGTGGCACCTGACCTTCAAGTTGGATCCCCTCGCTATCCAAGGAGAGGAATGCATCTACCTGGGGTTGGCACAGTAGCAGAGACCATAGCAACCGCTAAAGAGGGTAATGACGCACGTAGTTTGCATGAGCTTGCTAGGAACCTTGAGGTTTTAAGAATGGGTGTGCCACCTCTTCCCATGAGGGAGATCCTGTTTCACCTACAGTGGCACACAATGGGTGTGTTGGAGAGGTTCTTGGTGCCTCTTAGGATGTTAGCCAGAGCAGTTATCTACTATTTGGAGCAGCAGGCTCAGGAGGAATAGTGGATAGATGTGTAAATGTTAGAGCTTAGCAGAGCCAATTTTTGTAAAACACCCAAGTTTTGGGAAGTTTTTTGATATAAATTGACTGGAAATGACATATATATATATATACATATACATATTTTGGCGATTTTGATGCTTGTTTTTTTAATTTTTATGTATTTTTTCTGGCAAAAAATATACACTAATGTATGACTCTTTCTATAATAAATGCGCCAAATGCCAATTTAACACAGAATTTTCCAATGAATCAACTAATTTATTAAATTCTCTAAGAATGTACTCAAACACGATGGTTTGAAATTGACGTTCTAGAAGTCATACCCTTAAGTAATAACATAATAAGACTGGATGATGAACATGATAAAAATTGTTTAACTGCATAACAACGAGTTGGGAATCTAACCTAACCACCTAGTTGGAGATGTCGCGAGATGAAGCTTCCATGATGAGTTGTATCACTAACATGTACTCAAAAATATTGTTGGTGGCATTGCCCAGGAAAATTCCCCTAGAACCAAGGAGTTCCAACTCAGGTGTGTAGAGGACCTAAGTAGTTGATGCAATGTGTCGAGTATGATGACTAGCACCATCTGCGTATCCAACGTATGATAAGGATGACGAAGGCATCTGTGTAAAAGAAAAGTGTTTATGACAAAAAAACTCAAAAACCCAAAATATCCAGACACACCAAACAAAGACAAAACTGATATACATAAAATTACAAAGCATATGCCTAGTGGAACACTAGCAAAATACTTCTTTAGATAGAGCCTGTTGTAGGGCTCTGCGAGTAGAATTCCATTACAGTCCTGAAGCTCATAAGCTCCATTTGAAAGGAATTTCGTGACGACATAAGGACCAAGCCATAATGGTTGGAGTATTCCTGCCCCCAAGAGGTCATGTCTCTGATCATAGAGTAGAACGAGATCACCCTCTTGGAAAGATTGAAGCTTGAAAAATTTGTCGTATTGAGCGTTTACTCGGTGCTTGTGAGCTTCGAGTAGCAGCGTGGCATCTCGACAAGTTTCATCTAATTGATTGAATGAGAGCAAGCACTCTTCTTCGGAAGTGGTTCTGGGTAAGAGTTCAACAATGAACTTGAATAATGGAATCTCACACTCGATTGGGAGTACTACTTCCAGGCGAAATGCTAGTTGGAATGGGATGAAGCCTGTAGCAATTTTTACTGACATTTGGTATGCCCATAACACTAAATATAACTTTTGATGCCATGGGGCTTTATGGTTTCCGACTAACCGGTGAATTATGGTTTTGACGATGCCACTTACGGCTTCAACTTAACCATTCACTTGCAGATAGTAGGATGAAGAATGATCTTGTCAAAAACCTAGCATGGAAGTCAATTTCATCATCGTATGGTTCTAAAAATGTGACCCATGATCTGTGACGATTGAGAGAGGTACACAAAAATGGCAGATAACCTGATTGAATAGGAACAAAGAGGTGGTTTCTCCATCGGCCTTAAAATTTGGAATGGCTTTTGCCCATTTTGTGAAGTAGTCGACCGCAACTATAATGTAATTGTGTCCATCCACAGAATTAGGATTGCATGTGATGAAGTCTATTTCCAATTTAGCAAAAGCACCAACGGAGAAAACCAGATGAAGAGGGGCATGGTAGGCATGCATTTTCTTCATGAAAATTTGACATGGATGGTACTTCTAGACCGTTGCGATGTAGTATTTAAACAAAGTGAGCTAATAGTATCCTTTACGCAAGATTTTTTGGGCAGTAGCTATGCCAAAAATATGACTTTCGCGTGCCCCCATGTGATAGTCATTTAAAATGTGTTTTGCCTCATTAAGAGTGAGACAATGCAAAAGAAAAGTATCGACACCACCATGATATAGAGCATCGTTTAGCATGAGGTAATGTTTCACTTGGTGATAAATACAAGGCGATCATCTGATGTGAGAGTTGGGAGGAATCGTTGAGTTTAGAGGTAGACCAAAATGTCTCCATACCAAGGATCAGAAGAATCTACTAGGTAGACAAATTCATTAGGAAATGGATCATGAGCTGCATCTTTCGGGTCAATTCTGGGAAGGTACAACAGTAATTTGGTGAAGACTAGAGATTTCTTTGCTTTGGCAGCATTGAAAACCAAATCAAACTGTTGGAGGATTACAATCCATTTGAAATATTTTCCTCCAATAATTTTTTGAGACGGGATGTGTGACATGGGATTCTCCAAATCAATTACGGTAGTCTACCACAACAATATATAGTGTTAAAGGCAGGTGATAGTGAATACCACTGCGACATATAGTTTCTCCACATGTGAATATCATAGTTTGGGTTCGATGAGACCTTTTGAAAAATAATATATCGCATGCTCACTATCGTCATCGGTAATCTGAACCAAAACCATACCTAATGAGGATGGTGAGGCTGCCAGGTAGAGGAAAAAGTCACGTGAATAGTTAGGGGAACTAAGAAGTGGGGTGGAAATGAGTGCTCATTTCAAGGCATCAAACAACAGTTGAGCCTGGTCATCCCAAAAATACGGTGTCCATTTCTTAAGTAAGCGCATAAAGCCTTTCGTCATCTTGGCATAGTTTACTATGAAACAAAGTAAGAAGTTTTCCTTCCCTTGCAAACATTGGAATTGCAGAATGGATTGTGGCACAGGTAATTCAATGATCGCCTTAACCTTATCGGGATCAACCCTGATCCCATGCTTGGAAATAATAAAGCCCAAAAGGTGTCCAGACTCGACAAAATATATCCACTTATGTGGATTCAAACATATATTGTAGAACCTACACCGAGAAAAGATTTGTTTCAGATGCGCAAGGTGATGGGTTCACTTCTAGTAGTGAGCTGGAAGGTCATCCAATTAAGCTTGTACAATGTGCTGAATATCGTGATAGGCATAGTCCATAGCCCTTTGAAAATTTTCTCCTGCATTCTTCAGATCGAATGGGAGTTTATGATACGCAAATGTGCCCCAAGGACAGATGAAGGTGGCTTTATGTTGGCCATATTTTTTAATCGCAATCTGGCTATAGCCCAAGAAGCCATCCATAAAGGAGAAAGATTCACATCCGGCACAATCGTCGAGAATCTGATCTATGAACGGTGTAGGATAATTGTCTTTTGGACAAGCGGCATTCAAATCACGATAATCAACACAGACTCAGATGGTGCCTTTTTTCTTATCTAAGTGAACCGGATTGGAAACCCATTCCATCAAAGGAACGTGATAGATCAAACTAGCGTGTAAGATTTTTTCAACTTCAGCCTTAATGGTAGCTACTTTGCAAGGGTGGATAGGTCGGAGTCATTGTCGGACAGACTTGGCATTGTCATAAATATCGATTTCATGCTCAACAATAGATGGATCTATGCCATTAATTTCATCATAATACCAAGTAAACACATCATGGAATTCCATAAAAATGGATGTGAAGCATGAAATTTCCTTTGGATTGTAATCAGCTCCGATCTAAATGTTTTACACGATACCCGTTTTGACCGAGATATCTATGAGAATAGTCTTGGAAATATTTCCCATGTTCCCTTCCGAATCGATAGTTTGAATAGTTGTGTTAGCTGAGGGAACGATCTTAGGTGGGTCAAAAGATGGGATTTGGGTAGTGATCGCGTTCAAATCGAACATCAAAGCACGATGATGGAACTCTCCCCAAGTTCGTTCCTCTAGAGACATGATCTCTCAAATAGCTTCGTCTGTATGCAGGACTTCATCGAGGAGATCCTTAGAATGAACTGTGATGGGTGAGAGTGTGGTACCGTTGGTCAAAACCAAAGCGGTGGATGGTTTAGATGCTATGTGGATGGCTTGTTAAACCAACTCTGCCGGCGATAGCGACATCTGATCTCCGTAGGAATCAATGTCTGAAGGCTTCGGTATGATCCATGGATCAATAGAGCCATCCGAAATGGTGAATATCGTTGCAATCGTATGTGGAACCTCAGGTGGCGAGAAAGGATATCAACCCATCAGGAAATATGCCTTCAGAAGACTGGTACCAATGCTAAATTACGAGTTCGGAACGCCTCCTACTAGGGGTACAATGCTCCTTGGTAATGTGCAATAATCGGGGGTGCAAAAGGATAATTGAACCACTATTACTATTTTCCCATCCAATGGAAAGAGGATGAGTTAGAAGACCAAAGAGACAATGGCAGTCATTGCGTAATACCAACTGCGACCCAACAACAAATTATAGTCGAGATGATGATCTATGACTTCTATGTCCAATGTTATCGTTTTCCCACTAAGCGAAATGGGAAATATAGCAAGGTAGCCTTTTGGGAGGAAATTGTGGCCATCGAAAGCTTTAAGGGAATTCAATGGCGGAGGCAAAGTGGGAGAAACCAAAGTGAGCCAGCACATAGTTGACATAGCATAGGTCGAAGCACCTTCATCTATCATAGTGCGATGGATTGGTCTCCCTTTCGACACAACTTGTACCTCAAACACAAGTTGGTGTGAGAAGCGAGGTTTAGATTTCTCCATGTCAAATATGGCTAGCATAGAATCCTGGGGGTCAATTCCACCAATGGCTGAAAGCAGATATTTCCTTTGCACTGGGCAGGTTTTCAATACTTCGAGTGCACACATGATTAACAGTGATTGCGCCAAATCTTCTACAATATTGTAGTTTTGGGCAACACGTGCAAAGGTGTTGTGAGTCGTGCATCGAAGTGTCCCTTTGGGGGGACGAATCACAGGGTCAGCAGCAAGCCTTTTGATATGAAAATCGTTGGGCAGCAGTGGATTTGAACTGGTACCAGGTTCTTGAGAATCAATGATAGGATTTCCATAGATTTCAGCTCAGGTTTGGAGTTCAACACTTTCTATGCCATAAATGGCAGATGATCCTTCACCGGAAGGATGAGTACCATCATTTCCCCTTTGTAGGGGTTGTGGTGGGTTTTCAACCATGTGTTGCTATTTCTTCTGTGGATTAGGGAAGGGATTATGAAGGACATTAGGTGTCCTCCCAGAGTCCTTATTTGTGATAAAATATATGCATTCCTACAGCCGAGGACATTTGTATGTCAAGTGGTCCTCCGCATAGATTATGTAAGGAAATTTCATGGGTTTCTCCTCTTTTTTTTTCTCTTAGCAATATTTTTATGATTGGGATTATTCTGAGAATCAGGCTACTCTTCAGAAGAATGGGTCTTTTTATTTTTCTTCTTGTTCTTGATGCTAGGTTTTTGTGTAAACTATACATAATTTACCTAAGCGATAAGAAGAGTCATCGATTGGTTAGGGGCAGTGGCAGTTGAAGATGGCTGGGAGGCTTTCCCACTAAGTTTTTTTATGGCTACACTAGAGATTGCACCAACGAGGCGATCGGCATGTGCTCCAGGTTTTTGAGTAGCGGGAGTATTCAGATTGCCAGGGGCATGGTGGAGTAAATCACTCTGACATGCTAGAAATCGAATAGATTAGATTAAATTTTGTGCACGATGGATGGATTGGTCTTCTGTGACCGCACTGGAAAAGCAAACATCTATAGCTAGGGGTGGTAAGAGTGACTTACAAAACCAGTTGGATAAGAGATGATCCAGGATTGGCACTTTGAAGAGCCTCCTCCTACGTCTCCATTCATGAATCTGATCGGCGATGTGGGTGGCGATGTCTTGGTGCAACGAGGTTAAAAGTTTCGTGTTGGTTTCGTATCTAATAGGTAATTATAAGTTCTTAAGAAATTATGTAGCTAAGGCGACAAAAGTGTTAACAACCCCACGTGGTAACTCAATGTACCATTTGTCAGCATTTCTTGTGAGAGTGCAGGGGAAAAATCGAAGTTGGATATTATCATCCACCATGGAGTTAGAAATAGACCATATATGAAAGGTGGTGACGTGCATAGCTGGATTGTCCCCTTGTTTCCCGTCAAATTTAGGGATGTCTGACGGAATCTTGTGTGTTACTAGAGGCTAGAGTGGGTTGTGCTTTATGGGATCATTGGTCAGTTTTTAGATGTCGGGGATGTCTAGAGCTGCCAGTTTTGGTAGTTGCATGTTTTCCCCTGGATCTAGCCAAGGAAGTATTGGCTTACCATTCGGACCATAGCGTCCGCCCATCAATGTGTTACCAATGGGATAAGTAGGAATTTCTTGATAAAATTTCCCTATGGGTGGGGGCGTAGGGGTGTATGGTTGCTATCGGTAGGGTATGTTGTACTGAGGGGCAAACTATTTGTTGCCCCCAGTGTAGAGGTTACCCACTTTCCCAAATTGACCTTGGGGTTGGTTCACCCACTTGGATGTGATAGAGTTAGCCACAGGCATTGTTATCACAAAATTCTACTTGATTGGCTACTGATCGGACAACTCAGTGTAACTATTTCAAACTAGATTTTGACTAAAGCTTAGCCTCTTCAGTCTGAGAGGGCTCTCTCAAAGGGATTTTATGATATTTTTTAATGAAAGTGCTATATGAATAACTCTATAGAATTTGTATTTTGTTTTTTATGATTACAGGTTGAAAGAATACATGCTTGCTACCACTGGGCTTATGGAGTCAACAATCAGTATTTTCAGTGGAAAAGTTTCTTAACATGGAATCTGAGGTAGATAGGGGTCTTTAACAAAGTAAATTCACTCATAAAACATAGGAAAACATAGTCGTTTCATTAATAAAGGAAGTCAGAGCATAGAGTTATGAATTCTGAGTAATAGAAATGAAATATACTACAAGTGGTAAAACATAAAATGTAGATTAATAAGACATTAAAAACCCCATGAGAATCTCAGGTCTATCAAGAAGAAAGTCACTTTGTATTACTGATATAAGTCGAAATACATAAAGCAACAGTTTGGTGCAAAATATCTCCAACAACCCCTCACAACTTTGATGCTTTGTCTTTAAATAGACATTATTACAACAAGGATGATCTACCTGGTGGCTATATTCATCAAATTCTCCTATGACACATCACATAACTGAAAAATATGACTTCTAACAAGAAACTGACAACTACACCTTAAAGAAGACATATCCTAATAGAAGTCTAAATCCTATTTATTACATAATCTACCTTCTTTTATGAAAGAGTTACATAATAGTTACAAAATAAACATCACATGCTCAAAATATACATGATAGGTTCATTTCCACTTTACATATTTAAGACTCTCCTAGAGATGCGGAACAAAACCCTATTTTTCAGGAATGTATAACCCTTATCTTCAACGAGAGCTTTGGCTGATAACCTGTCTCCAAAAAACTTCCTTGGAGTCTTAAATATTTGATGTTAAGCCCCCTTGACATGTTCGATGAGTCGAGTTGTCCAAAACTGCCATTAAGATGCTCCAAAACCTTCAAAAATAACTCGCTATGAAAACATGACAGTTTCGTAGCGAGCTTTGGTATCGTTGAAAATTAGCTTCTACACCCAATAAATTTTCTCCTTTGTTGTTCCATGGTGTCAACCAAGTCATGAAACATCACCACCATCAAAATATCTCCTTGAAAACTGCAAAAAGTGACTTTAGAGGAAAAAAGGCTACTCTAGGTTTTTTCGTGGCATTTTCCTAGCTTTAAGCCTAGGAAACGCCACAAAACTCTGTAAAAGTGCAAAAATTCTAGATTCAAAATTGTCTCCAAAAAGTGACCTCTAGCTATAAATTTTTTATCTTATGCATGTAATGAACCTCTCTAAAGCATATTTAACCTCAACGTATGGTCCCTATGGTGTTTCTTCCTCATTTATAATCAATTGGCTGCAAGTACACGGACTTTAGTTTCTTGTATATCAATTTCAGAGCCGAAGGAGGAAACAGTGACACGTGGCACACTGTACAAGTTTTCTCTACTAAACCAGTCCATAATTAGGTCATTGTGGGATATTGGGCATAAATTTTCCTTGAAGAATCCCAATTAGGTCAGAACTGTGGCATTCCAAAGAATATTCAGAGGGCTACTACAGGACCAAATTTCAGATATTTAAGATCCTAAATCATAGAGATACTTTAGTTTCAATCTCGAGCTCCTCAAAAGAAATAAAAAACTTTGTATTTTTTTTCCAAATTGAATAAGTCTTGTTTGAAGAATTAGTTGGAATTGATTCCAAGGTAATATTGTAGAATATATATTAGTATTGGGTTCTAAAATGCCCCCTAAAATAATTCAATACCCATTAAGCCTTTAGAAGGATCTAATATGACTCATGAAGACAAATAAATGCAACATGATATATCAAAATTACAAAAGTGCACCAAATTTCGCTCTCGCAAAGAGCAAGAAAAAATGAAATGGAAGTTTTGAAGAAAGGTTTGGAAGCTAATATGGATGGTTTGAAGAAAGGAATGGAAGCTAAGATGGATGGTTTGGAGAATGGCATGGATGGCATGGAAGTTGGCATGGAATACATGGAAGCTAAGATCAATGAAAAAATGGAAAACATGAAAAATGATCTAAAAGAAGACATGGAAGGTTTCGCAAAGTTAATATAAGAAATGTTTCCTAATTGCAAAAAGATAGTAGACGAAACTCATGATGAGAACAAAATAAATGTTAATTCTGATTTCATAAACTCTAATGTTGGATGGAAGACCCACCACATTCCAAAGATTTATATAAGGAATTTTGATGGCAAGGATCCCATAACATTTATACTAGAGATGGAGAAATGTTTTGATCTCAATAATGTGAAAAACACACAAAAGGTACACATTGAAACTTTATATTTAGAAAAAAATACATTTTTATGGTATTGATGGCTTTGCTCCCATAAATTTTTTTTCACTTGGTCAATTTTTATGGAGGAAATGATAGCACATTATGAGGATACAAAGAGAAACACCTTTTTTAGCCAATTGATAAATCTCAAACAAAGGGGTTCAGTGGTGGAGAACATTGAGGACTTATAGAAATTGAATATAAGGGTAACTGATATTCCATAGGAACACAAGATTGATGTCTTCATAGAGAATTTAAAGGATAACATCCATCATGAGGTTCACATTTTGGAACCTGATTCATTAGAGAAGGCATTCAGGTTGGCAAGAAAAATTAAATGTAAAATTATGGAAACAAGGAAGCCTACCACTCACATCTATAAATATGGAAGTGTTGCTACTCCTAGACTTACACAACCTACAAGGCTGACACCACAACAATTGGAAGAAAAAAGAGAAAAAGGGCTTTGCTACTATTGTGATAGAAAATACACTAAGTTCATAAGTGTGTTGAGAAGAAATTATTTTACATAGATTGTGAATAAGAGGAAGAAAGTGAACAAGAAACTTCAAAATAAGAGGATATACACCAAGAACCAACCCTAGAAGAAGAATAAATGGGTCTGACCATATCATGTAATGCATTGGCAAGAATTAAAACTCCTCAAACTCTAAAGATAGAAGGACATATCAAGAAGAAAAAGATAATAGTGTTGATTGATTCGTGTAGTACCCATAATTTTATTCATTGTAAGGTAGCCAAGGAATTGAATTTTTTCCTATACCCAACACCAGAATGTGAAGCAATGGCTGCAAATGGAGGAACTATAAATTTCTCTGGAAAATTCCATAATATCAAGCTAATCATGGGGAATATGTATTGAATAGTCCAATGCTTTCCATTCAAATTGGAGGTGATGATGTCATACTAGGAGTACAATGGTTACAATCTTTGGGGAGGGTATTTTTTAATTTTCAAGAACTTTTCTTGAAATTTTTTTTTGGAAGGAAAGGAAGTAGAATTACATGGTATCGCAGGGAAACTGGGAAATATAATAAGATCTAATGTCATGACAAAGCTTCTGAAGGAAGAACAATGAGGCGTAATTGCACAATTATGCTCACTAGAAGTTCCAACATCAAAATCATCTATTTCTCCAGATCTCCAACAACTCTTGGAATAACATACCAAGGTGTTTGAAACTCCCAAAGGAATCCCACCTATTCCTGATCATGATCATGCTATTAATTTGATTCCAGGAAGGGTTCCTCCAAACATCAGGCCTTATAGATATCCTTATGTCTAAAAGAGTGAAATTGAACGTATGATTGCAGAAATGTTAGAGGCTGGTATAATTCAACCTAGTCAAAGTTCTTTCTCTGCTCCAGCAGTATTGGTGCACAAGAAGGATGGATCATGGTGCAAGTATCCGGATTATAGGGACCTCAATAAGATCACTATTAAAGATAAATTTCCCAATCCTATGATTGATGAATTATTGGATTAATTACATGGAGAAATTTATTTTATCAAGTTGGATCTTCATTTAGGATATCATCAAATTAGAATGAAGACTGAAGATATTCTGAAAACAACATTTCAAGCTCATGAGGGTCATTATGAATTTTTGGTCATGCCTTTTGGCCTTACCAATGCACCTTCTACATTTCAAGGGTTGATGTATTCCATTTTCAAACCCTTCCTTAGAAACTTTGTGCTAGTATTTTTTTATGATATACTAATCTACTGTAGGTCTCAGAAAGATCATGTTTAACATGTTGATAGGGTGCTCAAACTATTGGAGGAGAAAAAATTATACGAAAAAGCATCCAAATGTTTCTTTGGAGTACAAGAGGTGGAATATCTGGGTCATATGTATCTCACGAGGGTGTTAAGGTAGACCCTAAAAAAATTAAATCCACTAAGGAATGGAAAGTCCCCACAAATATAAAGCAACTGCGAGGATTTCTTGGGTTAACAGGGTATTATCTCAAGTTTGTTAAGAATTATGGGAGAATAGAAACACCTTTAACAACATTATTGAAGAAAGATGCATTTTCATGGACTCCTAAAGCAACTAAGGCCTTTGAACATCTTAAAGAGGCAATATTCCTAGCACCGGTCTTAGCTACCCCAAGCTTCACAAAAACATTTATTGTGGAATGTGATGCCTCGAGAAATGGAATTGGTGTTATTTTAATGCAAGAAGGAAGACCCATTTCCTTTTAAAGTCGTCCAATAAAAGGAAAGTATTTATAGAAATCTATTTATGAGAAGGAAATGTTAGCAATACTACATGCACTACAGAAATGGCGACCTTACATAATGAGAAGACACTTCAAGGAAAAAATTGATCATGATAGTCTTAAACACATTTTGGAAAAGGAAATATCTTCAGAAGAGCAGCAAAAATGGGTGACAAAGATGTTTGGTTATGACTTTGAAATCATCTACAAAAAAGGGAAGCTAAATGTTGTTGTAGATGCACTCTCAAGAAATAATGAAAATGTGTGTGCATTTCTTTGTGCCATTTCTATTATCCAACCAGATTGGATAACCGAAGCAAGGGATGAATGGAATAAGGATGAAGAAGTGTAGATACTCATTAAAAAATTGCAGCAATATCCTAGTACATCTGATACATTTAGTTGGAAAAATGATTCATTATGGTACAAAGGTCTCTTATATCTTTGTAAGAATTCCCAACTAAAACAAAATATTCTTTTGGAATTGCACACTTCTCCTTTACAAGGACACTGAGGAATTTTAAAAACTTACCACAGGGTGAAGAAATGTTTTTTTTGGGATGGCCTTAAATATGATATTCAAAATTTTGTGGCAGAATGTTTTGTTTGACAGAAAAATAAATTTGACACAATTAAGACCCCAGGTCTTCTACAACCTTTATCCATTCCAATTCAACGTTGGGAGGATATTTCGATGGATTTTATCACAAGTTTACCTAGGTCTGAAGGAAAGAGTGTCATCATGGTGGTAGTTGATAGACTTACCAAGTATGCACACTTTTGTTCAATATCTCATCCATTTAAAGCAAGTACAGTTGCTACTACATTTATGGAAACAATTCAAAAGCTACATGGATACCCAAAGATTATTGTAAGTGACAGAGATCCCATTCTTACTGGAAATTTTTGGATAGAATTATTTTCTTGTTTGTGTACTCAACTAGCTCATAGCTTATCTTATCATCCTCAATATGATGGTCAAACTAAGATAGTGAATAAATTTTTGGAAGGATATATTTGTTGTTTTTTATCTGATAAACAAGCACAATGGGTAAAGTGGTTACTTCTCCTTGAATGATGGTATAACACTTCCTTCCATAATACAACAAAAATGACCCCATTTATGGCACTTTATGGATATCATCCACTGTCCATCACGTCACCTTTAAGATAAAATTCTAAGGTTCAAGTAGTGGAATATCACATCGAGCATCAACAAGAATTTCTCCAACTCTTAAAGGATAACCTAAATTTGGCACAAAATTGAATGAAACAACAGGAAAATCAACATCACAGTGAGAGAAGTTTTGATATGGGATACTGGGTATTTTTACGGCTACAACCATACAAAAAAATGTCCCTCAAGCAAGATAAGAAGGATAATAAATTATCGCCAAAGTACTATGGTCCTTACAAGTTGTTACAAAATATTGTTACTATGGCATACAAATTGGAGCTTCCTACTTCTTCACGAGTGCATCTAGCTTTCCATGTTTCATGCTTAAAGAAGGTTATAGGTGAAAAAATTCTAGTTCAAACAATATTTCCAGAACTTGATGAGGAAGGAAAAATAATATTAGAGCCTGAAGTAGTCATGGAAATAAGAACCTGACAGCTACGAAATCGATCAATTTCAGAGTATCTCATCAAGTGGAATAACTT
The DNA here is from genome assembly GCA_034641835.2 of Pinus albicaulis. Lineage (NCBI taxonomy): Eukaryota > Viridiplantae > Streptophyta > Pinopsida > Pinales > Pinaceae > Pinus > Pinus albicaulis. The sequence goes on from JAXQQM020092452.1 coordinate 66,428, forward strand.
ACCCACTGAAGAATCTACATGGGAGGATGAGAATTTTATACAAAAGCACCCAGAGCAACTTAAGCGTTGAGGAAAACACTTTTTCAAAGGAGAGGGGCATGTTAGGTCCCTATATTACTAATGTAGTCCCTTATTTTTGTTAGTGTAGCCCCGTTATTGTTATTGTTGTACCCATGTAACCCCAATATTGTTATTATTGTGTCTTTACATTATTATTGTTAGGTCGACTAGGATTATATTGTGACCCCATGGAATCCTATATATAGAAGTAGGTTTTTTCATTTGTATCATCCAAGAATTTTTCATTTATGTAATGTAAAGGAGGTTTCCCCCTAGAAGTGGCTTATTTCTAAGGCGCTAATCTCTCTTTTATTATATTTTTGGAGTTGGTTTCATAACAGAGAAAGTACTTGCCCAGGACATGGATCTTGAATAGGTGGATCGAAACCAAGAGGTTGATATCATGGCCATTGTAGAAAATATAACTTCTCAGCCTTCAAATCCCCACACAGATGGCCACATCCTGAATGGTGAGATGGAAATATTTGCTCAAGATGATGACATGATCATGGATATTTCCATCTTGAACTTTAACCAACTCCAGGAAAAAATAGTACAGGAGAGGAGGTGTTAGGTCCCTATATTACTAGTATAGTCCCTTATTATTGTTAGTGTAAACCACTTATTGTTATTATTGTACCCCTGTAACCCCCATATTGTTATTATTGTGCCCTTAAATTATTATTGTTAGGTCGGCTAGGATTACATTGTGGCCCCATGGACTCCTATATATAGAAATGGGGTTTTGTAATTTGTATCATCCAAGAATTTTTCATTCATGTAATGTATTGGAGGTTTCCCCCTCAAAGTGGCTTATTTCTAAGGCATTGATATCTCTTTTCTTCTATTTTTGGAGCTGGTTTCACAAAATTTGGTATCAAAAATTTGGGATTCTAGGGTTTTGCTGCTCCAAACAAGTCATCATGGAATTTTCGCTATAATTTTTTTTATACGAAGGTTTAGAAAATGAAATTTTTAGAGCGCGAAGCCAAAATCTTGAGGAAAATCGTCGCATAACTTTAGAGCTTGGTTTATAATATTTTTGGAGATAGGATCTATGGAAGGTAGGTCATTTTGCAGGCACCTGAATTTAACCTAAACAGGTTCACTATAACGTTGTTTCTACGAAGGTTCAGAAGCTGAAATTTTCAGAGTGTGAAGCCAAAATCCTGAGCAACATTGTGTAAAATTTTAGAACTTGGTTCGCAATATTGGCGGAGATATGATCTGTGGAAGTTAGGGCGTTTTCAGTCTTCTGAATTTCATCTCAAAGAGGTGATCATGGAAAAATATTCATAACTCTCTCTTTAAGCATCGGATTGGAATGCTGTAAAAAGTGTCCATAAGTGCATGACTGTAGTTTTATTTCTATCAATTTCAGAGCCAAAGGAGGAAACAGTGACACATGGAAAGTCGTAAAAGTTCTCTCTACTGAACTAGTCCATAACTCGGTCATTGGGGAGATTGGACATAAATTTGTCTTGAAGAATCCAAATCATATTAGACCTATGGCATCGGAAAAAAGCTTCAGAGGGCTACTACAGGGCCAAATTTTAGATATTGAGGACATACAATTATAGATATAATTCAATTTCAATATTGAGCTCCTCCAAAGCAAGTAAAAGGTGTGTATTTTTTTTTTTTTCCGAATTGCATAAGTCTTATTTTAAGAATCAAGTTGAATTGATTCCAAGGGAATATTGTAGAATAGATATCAGTATTGGATTCTAAAATGGCCCATAAAAAGAATTCAACACCCATTAAGCCTTTAGAAGTATCTGTTAGAGTTGGTCTCGTCAGCCCTTCGTCAGCGATCAAAATTTCTCTTTTGCATTTCATTTTTAGGTGTCTCGCTTGATTCACTCAGTTGCATTCCGCTAGGGGCATGCCATAATCTGACGGAAGGGTATCTTCACTCGTTTCCCTCATGTTTTTACCTACTAGTTTGTGTCTAATCATTAAAGATCATCAAAGTTCATCAGAGTCAATTTTACAGTCATTTACAGTCATGGATGGCCCTTGGTCAGCAAAGAGTCATTTTAGGGTTTCTAGGTCATATTAGGTCTAGGGTTTGTCAATTCAGTTTGCAAAGCGTCTAATAATACCAGCAGACACATGAGGGAGGTTTCAAGATAAGTTTTCATCGAAATTTCATCATCGCAATCTTTGATCATGACTTTTCTTCAAAACTCTGTTTTGAAGAAAATCGTCAAATTCGTTCTTTGTAATTAATGTTATGTATATTTTTCAAGTTTTTCAGTGGTCAGATTTTTCTGACGCAGCCCTGGTCATCATTTTCCAAATTCAACGCCAGCCATCCATGCAAAAATAACCATGAGATTCATTATGCAGCCAAAAATTAAATTGGGAGCCTAAGACAGAGTTAAATGTGAAAGTGTTAAAGTCTGCAAAGGTAGAAAGAGAGTTTTCCAAATAAAAAATTGAAGTTCATGCCATACAAGATATGTCTGGTGTTCAACAATTCATTTTCATGCCAAAAACATCAAGGAGCCAAGAGGAAACATTGAGAAATCAGTTGGAAGGAAAAACAGTGTTTGAAAGGCCAAATTATGGATCAAATTCAATGCGCGGCACGTTGGGCTGGCGCGCAGCGCATTGGAGGACGCGCGGCGCGTAGAGAGAAATTTTTCAGTGTAAAATTACACTGGCACGGCGCATTGGAGGACGCGCGGCGCGTTGGGTTGGCGTGCGGCGCGTAGAGCTAAGACTCAAATTTTTTCCATTTCTTCCAGATTTTTGTATTGGTTTCATCAATTTTTCTCCGAGTAAGTTTGACTCACCTTGCAATTGCCCATAAACGTGTGAATGGTGTGGGTATATGATGGATTATAAGAGAGTGAATGTCAAAGACTTAAACCCTCTAATTTTGTAAAAAATTTCTCCCTTAGGGTTTGAAGTTTAAGTGCTGAAGTTTGATTTTTGTGTCAAATAGTTCAAAAACCATTCCTCATCTATGACTCAGTTCCCCTTCATTGTAATATCATCATTATACCATCCCTACCCTATTCCATAATCAAACCACTCATATCACTTATTCCTATTTGTCTCTATTATCCCTCAAATACTTTCATGCCCTATCATTATTATTTTCCTCATATCACTTATAAAATTCCCTAAATCCCAAACATTCAATTAGCTGCCCTATTGTCTCTACATTGTCAAAACAAAGATTTTAAAGGGGCAAAATTTCACTTGACCAACTCCACAGTCCACTTTTCCCACTATCCCTTTTTCTCACAATCCCTCATTCCCCTTTGGCACGCATTTGGCGATTGGAGAAAAAGACACCAAGGTCTCATTTCTCATTTTCAACAAGCTGAACATACACATTGCAACACCATTACCGACAACGACACATCATACAACCGAGACAGTGTTTTCACCACAGGAATTGCATGCACCAGGAGGGAACTGAAACGTCGTGAGATGCATGATCCAATCCGAATCTTGGCTGAAGATTCCTTGGCTGGGAATGAGGCATGAGAGGGGATCTTCGCTCCGAATTTCAGCAAATTTGGAGAAGTTTTTGTCATTTTTGAAAATTTTGGTCACAAGACAGGTTTTTCCGCCCAACGTGTCGCGCGTCTCGACGCGCACTTATGATTGGGACACCTTCTGCAGGAAAAATTTGTATTTTTGGATTTTTCATGGTAATTTATGCATGATCAGAAATGTACGAAGCATTTCATCAAGTTCTGGATGATCAAAAGGGCCAAAAACACCATGAAAATCACCTTTCTGCCACCTTTTGCACCAGCAGGAAGTACTTTTGGGAGAATGAAGTTTTGGAGGGAAAATGAGCTCCAAATTGAAACATTCCACTTGGGTTGGATAGAAGACATCCATTGCTTTCCAACAAGATATCATGAGCTTTATTTTTACTTCAGGAAGTGCTCCAAAAATAGTTCCAAAGTCGCGCGGCGCATAGAGGAAATTAGCCTATTTTTCACCTTCCAGCTCAGAAATTCGACCAGTTTGGACTAGTTTCACCTCTTGATGTAATTTTTGACCCAGATTGATGTAATTTGATAAAAATGATGTAATTTTGGCATGTATTTACTTGTTATAGATGTTTCACTCACAAAAAAGTGAAAATCAAGTGAATGAATCAGTTTCCTTCCTTTTAGAGGCAAGTTGTTTGGCTGCCTAGATTTTAGCTCCTTGTTTAGAATTGGTTCAAACTACTCCTAGAAGCATGAGATTGACCCCTAGAGGTGTGGGAATGGGTTAGGATGGTCTATATGATGTATTTTCTGAGACACTTTCAGGGTTGGACTGGTTGGACTCTTGGGAAAATTTTGGCACACTATTGTACATATTTTCTGCATTTTGGCTAAGGAAAGATCAGAGGTTTTGCAGCACATGTTGGGATTCTTGTGGCTTTCAGTTTTGATGATGTTTTCTCTCAGTTATTTTTAAGTTATTTAATGTTTAATGTATGCCATTCCCTTCTTTTGCTTCTAAAACTAAATAAATGAGTAAATGAGGTAGAATCCATTGATTCTAGTGCTCTGCCTTTAAATTTGTTTAGTTTTATATGTTTTCTCCATCTTGGAGAGGATCCCTATTCTCCCTTGCCCTCTTCAGCTCCTTGTGATTCTGATCCATCCATAAACATAATCAAAAGCATCAAGCCTACTGCCTACCTTGCCCCAATTCGAATTCTGCAAAGATCTGGCTTCATCCCCGAGCCCAAAATTGTTTTTCCCATTTTTCCAACGAAAACCTAAAAATTTTAAAACAAACCTTCCTATCTATTTACTAGCCTAAAATCAATATCCATTATAAGTCATCTCAACCCCTTTGAAGACCTTTTGCCGAGATAGACCCGGAGAGAGCCCTCTCCTGTCCTCGTAGGGCTAGCTACGAGGCTAAGCGTGGTTTGATGTTGCCTTGAGTCTTACCTTATTCCAGCCTAAGGTAGATTTGAGCGCTAACAGTCTCTACTATGACTCATGAAGACGAAGAATGGAAACATGACATATCAGAATTACAAGAGCAAGTGCAACAAATTTCGCTCTCGCAAAGAGCAACAAAAAATGACATGGAAGTTTTGAAGAAAGGCGTGGAAGCTAAGATGGATGGTTTGAAGAAAGGCATGGAATATAAGATAGATGGTTTGAAGAATGACATGGATGGCATGGAAGCTAGCATGGAATCTAAGATGGATGATATGGAAGCTAAGATCGATGAGAAAATGGAAAACATGAAGAATGATCTAAAAGAAGACATGGAAGGTTTGACAAAGTTGATACAAGAAATGTTTCCTAATGGTGAAAAGATAGTAGAGGAAACTCATGATGAGAACAAAATAAATGTTAATCATGATTTCATAAACTCTAATGTTGGAAGGAAGAACCACCATATTCCAAAAATGGATATGAGGAAATTTTATGGAAAGGATCCTGTAACATGGATACTACAGATGGAGCAATATTTTGATCTCAATAATGTGCAAAACACACAAAAGGTACGCATTGCAACTTTACATTTAGAACAAAATACATTTGTATGGTATCGATGGCTTTTCTCCCATAAAAAAATTGTCACTTGGTCAATTTTTACGGGGGAAATGATAGCACATTATGAGGATACAAAGAGCAACACCTTCTTTAGCCAATTGATAAATCTCAAACAAAAGGGTTTAGTGGGGGAGCACATTGAGGACTTCCAAAAATTGAATATAAAGGTAACTGATATTCCAGAGGAACACATGATTGATCTCTTAATAGGTACTTTAAAGGATAACATCCAACATGAATTTCACCTGTTGGAACCTGATTCATTGGAGAAGGCATTCAGGTTGGCAAGAAAAATTGAATGTAAAATTATGGCGACAAGGAAGCCTACCACTCACTTCTATAAAGAGGGAAGTGTTGCTACTCCTAGATTTCCACAACTTACAAGGTTGACACCACAACAATTGGAAGAAAAAAGAGCAAAAGGGCTTTGCTACAGTTGTGATAGCAAATACACTAAAGGTCATAAGTGTGCTGAGAAGAAATTATTTTACATAGATTGTGAAGAGGAAGAAGAAAATGAACAAGAATTTTCAAAAGAAGAGGGTATACACTAGGAACCAACCCTAGAAGAGGAAGAAATGAGTCCGACCATATCATGTAATGCATTGGCAGGAATTACCACTCCTCAAACTCTTAAGATAGAAGGACATATCGAGAAGAAAAAGGTAATAGTGTTGATTGATTCAGGTAGTACCCATAATTTTATTCATTGTAAGGTAGCCAAGGAATTGAATTGTTTCCTATACCCAGCACTGGAATGTCAAGTGATGGTTGCAAATGGAGGAACTATAAATTGCTCTGGAAAATGCCATAATATCAAGCTAACCATGGGGGAATATGTATTGAATAGTCCAATGCTTTCGATTCCTATGGGAGGTGTTGATGTGGTACTAGGAGTACAATGGTTACAATCTTTGGGGACGGTAGCTTTTAATTTTCAAGAACTTTTCTTGAAATTTTTTTCAGAAGGAAAGGAAGTTGAATTATGGGGTATTGCGGGGAAGCCAGGAAGGATAATAAGCTCTAATGTCATGACAAAGCTTCTAAATAAAGAACAGCGAGGCGTAATTGCACAATTATGCTCACTAGAAGTTCCAACATCAAAATCATCTATTTCTGCAGATCTCCAACAAGTCTTGGACAATCACTCCAAGGTGTTTGAAACTCCCAAAGGACTCCCACCTATTCGTGATCATGATCATGCTATTCATTTGATTCCAGGAAGTGTTCCTCCAAACATCAGGCCTTATAGATATCCTTACATCCAAAAGAGCGAAATTGAACGTATGATTATAGAAATGTTAGAGGCAGGTATAATTCAACCTAGTCAAAGTTCTTTCTCTGCTCCTGTAGTATTGGTACACAAGAAGGATGGATCATGGCGAATGTGTCCAGATTATAGGGAGCTCAATAAGCTCACCATCAAAGATAAATTTCCCATTCCTGTGATTGATGAATTACATGGAGCAATTTATTTTACCAAGTTGGATCTTCGTTCAGGATATCATCAAATTAGAATGAAGACTGAAGATATTCCAAAAACAGCATTTCGAACTCATGAGGGTCATTATGAATTTTTGGTCATGCCTTTTGGCCTTACCAGTGCACCTTCTACATTTCAAGGGTTGATGAATTCAATTTTCAAACCCTTCCTTAGAAAATTTGTGCTAGTATTTTTTGATGATATACTAATCTACAGCAGGTCTTGGAAGGATCATGTTGAACATGTTGACAGGGTGCTCAAACTATTGCAGGAGAAACAATTATATGCAAAAACATCCAAATGTTTCTTTTGAGTACAAGAGGTGGAATATCTGGGTCATATTGTATCTCACGAGGGTGTTAAGGTAGACCCTAACAAAATTAAAGCCATTAAGGAATGGAAAGTCCCCACAACCATTAAGTAGTTGCGAGGATTTCTCGGGTTAACAGGGTATTATCGCAAGTTTGTTAAAAATTATGGGAGAATAACAGCACCTCTAACAACATTATTGAAGAAAGATGCATTTTCATGGACTCCTGAAGCAACTAAGGCCTTTGAACATCTTAAAGAGGCAATGTGCCTAGCACCGGTCTTAGCTACGCCAGACTTCACAAAAACCTTTGTTGTGGAATGTGATGCCTCAGGAAATGGAATTGGTGCAGTTTTAATGCAGGAAGGAAGACCCATTGCTTTTGAAAGTCGTCCAATCAAAGGAAAGTATTTACAGAAACCTATTTATGAGAAGGAATTGTTAGCAATACTACATGCACTAAAGAAATGGCGAACTTACCTAATGGGAAGACACTTCAAGGTAAAAACTGATCATGATAGTCTTAAACACTTTTTGGAACAAAGAATATCTTCATAAGAGCAGCAAAAATGGGTCACAAAGATGTTGGGTTATGACTTTGAAATAATCTACAAAAAAGGAAAGCTTAATGTTGTTGCAGATGCACTCTCAAGAAAGAATGAAGAGGTGGAAGCATTGCTTTATGCCATTTATATTATCCAACCAGATTGGATAACCGAAGCAAGAGATGAATGGAAGAAGGACAAAGATGTATGGACACTCATTCAAAATTTGCAGCAAGATCCTAGTACATCTGATACATTTAGTTGGAAAAATGATTCCTTATGGTACAAATATCGCTTATATCTTTTTAAGAATTCCCAACTAAAACAAAATATTCTTTTGGAATTGCACACTTCTCCTTTAGGAGGACACTCAGGATTTTTAAAAACTTACCACAGGGTGAAGAAAGAATTTTTTTGGGATGGCCTTAAATATGATATTAAAAATTTTGTGGTGGAATGTTTGGTTTGCCAGCAGAATAAAGTTGAGACAATTAAGACCCTGGTTACCTCACGCTAAATGGTGGTATAACTATAACACTTCTTACTCACTGAGACAAAAATGACCCCATTTATGGCACTTTATGGATATCATCCACCATCCATCACATCATCTTTAAGAGAAAATTAGAAGGTTCAAGCAGTGGAAGATCACATCGAACATCAACAAGAAGTTCTCCAACTCTTAAAGGATAACCTGAATTTGACACAAAATCGAATGAAACAACAGGCAGATCAACATCGTAGCGAGAGAAGTTTTGATGTAGGAGACTGGGTATTTTTACGGCTACAACCATACAAACAAATGTCTCTCAAGCAAGCTAAGAAGGATAATAAATTATCGCCAAAGTACTATGGTCCTTACAAGGTGTTGCAAAAGATTGGTACTATGGCATACAAATTGGAGCTTCCTGCTTCTTCGCGAGTACATCCAGTTTTCCATGTTTCATGCTTAAGGAAGGTTATAGGAGAAAATCTTCCAGTTCAAACAATATTGCCAGAACTTGATGAGGAAGGAAAAATCATATTGGAACCAGAAGCGGTCATGGAAACAAGAACTCGACAACTACGGAATCGATCAATTTCAGAGTATCTCATCGAGTGGAAGAACTTACCCACTGAAGATTCTACATGGGAGGATGAGAATTTTATACAGAAGCACCCAGAGCTACTCAAGCGTTGAGGACAACACTTTTTGAAGGGGAGGGGCATGTTAGGTCCCTATATTACTAGTATAGTCCCTTATTATTGTTAGTGTAACCCCCTTATTGTTATTATTGTACCCCTGTAACCCCCATATTGTTATTATTGTGCCCTTAAATTATTATTTTTAGGTAGGCTAGGATTACATTGTGGCCCACTAGGATTACATTATGGCCCCACGGACTCATATATTTAGAAAGGAGGTTTTGTAATTTGTATTGGAGGCTGCCCCTCGAAGTGGCTTATTTCTAAGGCGTTGATATCTCTTTTCTTCTATTTTTGGAGCTGGTTTCACAACAGGAGGAAATTATTCCCTAATGATATGGTCCATCTTGCTTTCATCCACATTGAAAGGGTGATTGTTACTAACACTCGAAGGAGTCCACAAATAATTTCTGCAAAAAAAAATTTCCTTTATAGGAGATGTAAAATAAAATATAAATTTATTTATGGCAGAAAATTGACAAATGGATAAATATTTGGATGTTGCAAGACAAAAAGTAGAAAATATCCAATACCATATCCAATGGTTGTCTTCCACAGATTCTTATTTTAAATAACTTGAAGCAACGATATATGGTGAAATCTAGTCATTGGGATACACAATGAGGCTTATTTATAAGGAGATGATCACCTTGCATAAGGTCATAGTGTCCCTACATGATATGCAAAAGAGGTCATTGGAAAATGAAAAAGCTCTGAAATTAATCCATGCATCCATCAGAACAATCCAATAATGGGGTGGTAAGTACAAGGATGCACCTGGAGAGTTGGCTAGGAATACAAGATAAGAAGCAAAATTGGTTAAGGCTAAAGTTAGAATGCTCATTCAAAGTAAAAAACAACTTAACAATTTTGTAACCAACATAATAGCTACCTATGCACAGTTGTACAATGGTTTTGATTTTTTTGTTAGAACACACAAGATCTTTTTAGTTGGACCAGTTGTAAAGGAAAATGGTATAAACATCATCAGGTAGGAAGTTAAAGAATTTTTGCATAGTCTGAGGCAACTCACAACCAAGGAGGACTTGGAGATCAATAGATAGAACATGCATAGGTATATAGGTGGACCTACTAAGGTTAATATGAAGTTATTCTTATTGTGGAATGAGGTACAAATACAATAAAAACAATATATATATATATATATATATATATATATATATATATATATATATATATATATGTTATGGAGGCTAGAGTTAGATATCATCCTAACATTTCGATAACGTTCAAGTAATTAATTACACAATACAGATCTTGGCATCAATATGTCACTACAAAGTTACAAGTTGAAGTTTTTGAGCTAGAGTTTCCTCAAACTCAAGATTAATGCATTTAGTTTGTCTTATTAGGCTCTAGTCATTATTTTCCTCTATGGAGTTTTCTATAATTTTATTTTAAATATAATAAAGTGTAAATGTAAGAAGAAGTTAAAGAGTTAAATGTGGAATGTGAAGAGTAATTGTTTATAAAAATGACCAAAGAAGTCCAATAATCATGGGGGAATTTCAAAGGTCACCAAGGGAGATGAAGAGTCATCCCTTTTGTTGTAAATAAAACCTCATAACTCAAGAAAAAGGCTTGGAACTAGATATTTGGAACCTTGGCTTCGACTGTAGTCTAGCATAAGTGTTATAGCATCATTTATCACCATTATATACTTAATGACTTATTCATTGACCTTTGGAAACCCTTCCATTCAAACAATGGTCATATTTCTCAAAAACAGTATTTCAAAATCCATACGCAACTCTGCCCAGACTTTTCTGTGTATATCCATGGGTCCATATATAGCAAACCCGCATATGATATTTAAAATATTAAAAAAATATAAAATTTCCCTATTTTTGAGGTGGGATTTATGGTTATTCCTATAACTTAAATACCCCATCCTGTGGCCTAACTATTCCCCAGCTAAAAAACTAAATTGAGGGAGTATAAAAACTCCTCAAGGGAATGACCTAAAAGAGGAAGAGAGAGACTTATAGGTAGTATACCCTATTATAGCCGTGACCAAGTCTGATATTTACCCTGTGCCTCCTGCACCTCCCAGATTTTTAGGAAACTCTTATTTCCTTTAGATTTTCACCTTCATCCTATGTGACATCCATTGTGCACTATTCTTGGAAAAAAATTTGTGAGGCAAGGGCTGGATGGATCAAGAGGACGGTTTGTTCGAGGCCGTGGCAGATTTCAGGTGATATCTCCACTATTTATTTATTGTACATGTTATCAATAAAAATAAGTTCCATCTTGTTCCTGATGTTCACGTGTCATATACATCTCTTATACATTCTTAATGATCTTAAATAGTTCATTTATTGTTATTTCTATGAGATTATGTATGTTTTTTTCTAACATCTAGAACATATATATGTTGTACAACTAGGTTTTTGTGCTTGTTCTTTTCTAGTTTGCATGTTTTGGAGCACAAGGAGTTGTTGGGGGTTTGAACCCCACGTGATCTAGTACAACCGAAGGGTAAACAGGTAAGATCTACAATCCTTATTCTTCTATTTTAAAGTATAGAAGTTGGTTAATTGAGCCCTTCTTGTGATGACATGCCCCTGATCTGTGAAGGTTTATCAACCCAAGACCTTAGGGTAACATTTCCCATAATAGAACTAGCGAATCCACTAGGGATTACATTCATGTAATTCCTATTTTGGGTTGTTTTATCTGTCTTGTAGGTTCCTTGACAGGTTTATCACTTTCTATAGTCTAGTATGTATTTTTCTAGCTAGACAGAAGTCTTGATCTCTTGATCAAGCTTGAATTTTTCTTTTCTCCTTATTCCTTTTTGTATACGCTACTTGGTATGTACACAGTTGTGTATTCCTTCTGTATTTTCCAAAATAACCCCCGTATACGCAAGTTTCTTTGGTTACATTTATGTATACAGCTTGTTTCATACAACAGAACTGTGTATGCCTAGGAAAATTTGAAAATTTGAGTTTTGAAGCCCTGTCACTTTTTTCTTTCTATAGTGGACCACTCATGTGGTGTCTTTAAGGTGTCTGGACTATATTTTTTGTGGTTGCATATCCATTTCTCTCTTGTTCTTGTGAAAACCTAGACATTGGTAAATTGCCTATTTAGTGTGATTGCAATTGCAGATATAGAACCAATATCTCTTCCTGGAGTTCTTGGCTATTATGACCATTCAGAATAGTGAGCCTCTATATGTTTTCTCTTCTTTGCCTTATGCATTGCTTCACTTCTGGTTTTTACCTTTTTTTACTTCCTTGGTTTTCTTGATTACTTGGACTAGCCTTGTAGCGAATCCTGAAGAGACCTTTCTTGGTTTTTTGAGTTTTTAATCACTGAAAGAGTGTGCTACTATTCTGAATCAGTTTTTTGAGTTTTTTTGTTTCTTCTTGCTTATCTGGGTCCTGCTACAAAAGTAGCATAGTTGTCTTGAGCACTTTTAAGCCCTTTTGAGACTCATTTTCTTTATTTGGTTTTTGGGTAGTTTTATGCTTGTCTTCTTGAAATCCTTTTTCTTTCCATTATAAGTGAAAATCCAAAAAAAATTTCTTTTTTTCCATTGCTTTTGATTTGATTGCATTTTTATGGTTTTTCATATGTTTTGAAGCATTTTTGTTGGTTTATAGTCTTTGGTTCTTGGCTTGGTTTTGAAGGAAGTCTTTTGCTAGATTTCTCTCTTTTTTCATCAAGTACATTTTGGCATTTTTTATGCATAGGAGTTCTGCTTGGAACTAACCTTGATTTTTTGTCAAAATTGATTGAACCATTTCTTTCTAGAGACTCTTTTCGCTTCTTCAAATTTAGAAATCTTAGAATTTGCATGTCATTGGTATTTTTGCATTAAGTGCATTGAAGCATTTTAGTATTTTTCATAGTTTTCTGGAGTATGTGAAGTGTGAGTAACTGAAAAGAAAAAATGAAGTTTTTTCTTATTTAATTTCTTAGAACCCATATAGAGATCTATTTTCATCGAAAGGAAAGTATTTCATTCACATGTAGTAGGTTTTCATTGATTTATTTTGCATCAAACACCATTAGTTTCACTTATGTATACCTTTGACTTAAGTAATAGCCAATTTAAAATCAAGCGCTATAATTAAAATCTACTAGAAGTTTTTGTATCATTGTCATTAATCATACACCAACTAGCTAGGTTTTAGGGCCTTGGAATAGGTGAGTGGAGAGTTAACTCTCCAAGGCTACTCAAACTGTTAAACATAGAAAGTTTATTAAAGGGAGAAATCTAACTCCATTAAGTGGACCGGGAAAGCTCTCCTCCAGAGAGTCAAGGGCGAGGGAGAGTGTAGGTAGAGAAGAGAGATACCCCTTCTCCTATTTGCTGAACCTTGACCTAAGATCATTCCGCCCTGCTGCCAATACGAATTGGTGCCCTTAGTTGCCTCTCCTAGGTATCAGACATGTGACTGTGGGGAGGAATACTCGTCGTAATTGAGATAGGCGTTGCATCACTTTCATCAGTACTTATAGAGGGTGCCCTTGCGAAGCTTGGGGACTTGCACCGGCAAAGGATATTGTTAGGAGGTCAATGTAACTATTTCTGTTACTTTGGATAGTAGGCCTAGGGTGTAATTACCCCAAACTATTTTCAGAAGGTCCTCTTATTTCGCTTTATTTTCTTTTCGTGTCTGGTCCTCATCACCCGGAGCAGAAATACGTAAAAGCTGCTTGATTGGGTGTATCTTAGGAAATTTTTACAGTGTGATCTTTTCTCCTAGACTGCTTAGCTTCTTATATTTTTTGAGTCTAAAATTAATCTCTTAAAGTGGCTGACCAATCGCCTCGTCGATCAAGGAGGCTTTGTGGACTTTCTCCTACGAGTTTTGAGCCTTCTTCAAGAAGGCGTAGGAGTAATTAAGTGGGTGACTTTTACCCAATGGTTTCGAACGCAACAGAGAGTGATCCTCTGTCTAGGCTTGTTGTTTTTTTGGGTGGTCCTGGTGTTATTTTTAGTTTAGAGAGAAGTGCTCCACTCATCTCTAGAGTCTTGTTTCCAACAGAATAAGTTGAAGTAGAGGATGTTCCTCAGCTTCCTGAGTCTCTTCCATCTCCTCTTCATGCTAGTTTTCCTGACGTCCTTTTGTACATCAGGCCTAAGTATCAGAGACCAGCTAGTCCTTTTCCATTGTATCCCTTTCTTTCAATGGCCACGACTGGGAACACAACTTCTGCTACGAGCACTTCAAGTGTTCATACTCCTTTTTAATTTGAGGGAGGAGGAACTATTTCCATATCGACAATCACTTCTAGTGTTGTTATTCTTGGCAATGCTTCTAGTCCATCTTCGAGTGGAAACACCCAAGCATATGCTTCTCAATCTGGCCCCTTTTCTATGGGAATGCCTTCTAGTGGAATTCATTATTTATGCTTTTTTGATGTTTCAGTTGTTTCCACACCCATACCTTCTATGTCTAGTGGATCCGCTTCATTTCAAGGGTTCCCATTTAAAAGTGGGCATATCCCTCATTCAAACCCTTCCTTATGATCCATGCCCTTCACCTCTCAGAATCAAGGCTTCAATCCTTTTTCCAGAGGTCAAGGTTATAATGTTTTTTTAGGATGGAACCTTTACAGTATTGGGAGTTGGGAGTCAGTTTTTTGCTGGTCAACAAGGGAATGTTCCTTTCCCTTCAGTGGGTGCTTCTCAGGCATTTTCTCCATTTTCAAATGCTTGGAACCATTACCAAGGGGTTTCTGCTTCATTCAATACCTTGGTTGGAGGGAATTTCCCTATGTATAGTAAATCTATGTTGGGAAGGGGTCCTTCTACGAATGCTAGGTCACAAGGTTTCTTTTATGGCTCAGCATTTCCTATGAACAACATCTGGAAACCTAGTGCCTCAAAAAATCCAAGATACTCTTTTCAGAATGTGGGGAATCCTTCCTATGCGGGATGGAATTCCCAGGCTCCTCCCCACTTACCATTTCTGGCAACCTTAAACTTTCCAGATCTATCGAAATTGACTAATGATCCTATTCAGTATAGTCCGAGTTGGCCTTCGGTCCCCACCAAACTACCCTAAGATATTCCAAAGTTTGAAGGGAAGACTAGTGAGGATCTGGCAAATCATGTCAACACTTTCCATTTATGGTATTTGTTGAAATCCCTTATCGAATATTCGATTAGGTTGAGATTATTTCAATGAACCTTAATTGGAAATGCAGAAAAATGGTACATCAAGCTGACAGGGGGTAGTTTTACTACTTTTGGTTAGTTGGATACAATTTTCTGATGCAATTTTTAGTTTCCTGTCCGTTATGATGTCGGGACTGACCTTCTGGACAATTTTCAACAGGATAAATCAACTCACATTTCTGATCATATCCAGGAATGGAGAATAAGGAATAGGCTCATCAAGGCCAAAATACCGAATGAATTCCTTCCTCAATGGTTTTTGAAATATTTACAGCTAGAAATCTCAAAGAATGTATCCCTTTTAGGGGTATTTTCTTAAGAGAGGGTTATTTTTAGGGCTCAACAGCTACAATTGATTTATTATGAGTCTAGAGTCCTTAACAAAAAATTTCCAGATGCTCCTCACTCCAAGTTAGATTTAGACAAAACTAAACATAGTCCTCATGGTGACGGGCTTATCGGTTCGATCGATAGAGGTATGGCTAACCTACTAAATCAATTGCAGCAGTTTTCCATACAACCTGCTCCTTTTGGTCAAGTTGTGCCTTCAGTGTCAACTCCTTCCCAACCCTTGGAAATTAATGCTATTCAAAATTCTAACCCCAAATGAAATCAACAATATGATGGGAAGAATAAGAAAAAAAATAATAAGAAAAAGGTCGAGGATGGGAAGGGGAATGCGAACAAATCCAACGATCATGTTGGAGAGGGTAAGAGGGATAATAAAAATAAAGTCATGTTTCCATGAAAGTTGTTCACTAGAGACCATATTACGCACCTCTTCCCTAAAATTCATCATGCTCAGCACTTGTTAGCTCAGCAAGGTTCTTCCAGTTCCCAGGCTGTGCTGACAAACCCTTTTCCCCAAGGGAAGCAACAACTTCCTGGTGCGAATGAAAATACTGGAGCTCCATCTGGGGGCAACCAGGAAGGGGAAAATCCATCAAACATGTACATGATGAGTGCTCACGCAGATATCGCTACGAGATCTCATGATTATGGTGAACCTGAGTCTTCGAAATCTAAGGGTGGTCCTCATAATCTTGAGCCATTCCATATAGAGAGGCCTGCGGTTGAGCCTATATCTCAAATGCCAAAAGGGTCTACAAAGCATACGATGATCAATACTCATGCCAAGGATCCCCAGAACTACTCGATTGTAGAATATTTGGCTCAAAGTCCTTGTGCCATGTCTACGTTGGAGGTACGCTAGTCATGTCCTGCACAAAGGAGTACATTTCTCACTGCCATTGGGGTTGTTTATTTGAATTCTCTAATTAACACATTTGATATGACGACTTTTAGCAAGATACTTCCTCATCATACGGCTTTCCATATCAGGTCAACATATTATAAATTTGATATTTTTCGAACGATTGTTGATGAGGGTGCTTCCACGTGTGTAATGTCTCTTGCATGCTAAAAGGCTATTGGATATCCTTTAGTTTTCCCTTCATACACTCTTCTGGCTACATTTGATGGTCATTCTCACAGGCCACATGGAATTTTTCTAGCTTTACCCATCTATGTTGGGGGTAAAACTGTCAATATCAAAGTTGAGATAGTTGATGCAAGCTTAGACTATAACCTTCTATTGGGGTGAAACTAAATCTATGAGATTGATGCTATGGCATCCTCATTATTTTGTATTGTATGTCTCCCTCACAAAGGGAAAATCATCACAGTTGATCAACTGGATTGTTCTCCTGTAGATCTGAATGCATCTTCTGACTCAACCGTTCCCTTGGTGAATGATACCAAGCAACCTATTGAGGATTTGGGGGTTGGAATGTATACATACTTGATGGGTTCTTTTTATTTTCTGCCTCCTTAGGTTCATATCAATGTTATTTCATCATCAAGGGTTCATTTTCAGAAATATTTATTCTGAACTCACTATTTTTTGGAACCTTGGACCTTGCCTTATCCTACATCCACATTAGAAGAAGGTAAAGTTGGTTGAATGGAATTTCCTATGTCTGCAGCTGAAATTTTTTATAGATCTATTTTTTACTCTGCAGATTCCATGCCAATTTCTCTTTCACCAGAGAAATTGGATGGAGATGTGGCTCCGGCTTGGACTCTTAGTTCATCTCTGGCTCAATATTTCCTTGATACCACTTTTCCATCTAAAGAGGCCATCCTCGAAGGAATGACTAGTGTAGAGATACCGTGGGATGATTTGCATCATCGATCTTATTTTCTACCATACTTGCAAGAAGTTGAATCAAGTTTCCCTAGCTTTCAGTCTTTTGGTCTTGTTCAGCTAGTCCTGAACCCTTTAGCACCAACACAGGTATTTTATGAAGGGAACATGGATGTTATTTCTGATATTACCTCGTTGAACATCTCCATAGATCCCAACATTATCGACAATGTCTTCATTGGAGAAGAATGTTCCCCTAAATAAATTTAGACTTACACTGATCTTTTTTGAAAATTTAGGGATGTGTTTACTTGGTCTCATGAGGAAATGTATGGTATAGATCCATCTATTGACTAGCATGAGATCAAGACATACAAAAACACTAAGCCTATCAGGCAGAAGCTTCATCTGGTCAACCCTAGGAAGGTAGCATCTATCAAAGCCAAGGTGGAGAAGCTGCTTAAGGTAGGCTTTGTTTACCCCGTTCCATTAACTGAGTGGGTTTCAAATCCAGTTACTGTGGACAAGAAATAATGGAAGATCCGAGTTTGCATTGATTTGAGGGAATTAAATAAAGAATGTCCTAAAGATAATTACCCCACAAAATTTATAGATTAAATCATCGATGAGTGTGCAGGGAATGAGATTTTCTCCTTCATGGATGGTTTATCCGAATATAATCAAGTCACTATCCATCCTGAAGATCATCATAAGAGTGCATTAATTTTTCCCTAGGGTACCTTTTCTTACAAAAAGATACCTTTCGGCCTTAAAAATATTGGAGATACCTTTCAGCGGGCCATGTCTTACGCCTTCCATGACATCAAACATATTATCGAGGCATATTTGGATGATTTAGCTGCTCGTTCTTGCAAGAGAATTGATCATCCTTCTCACCTCCATCAAGTCTTTGAATGATGTCGATATTAAAAAAATTGTTTGAACCCTAATAAGTGCATTTTTACTATCACATCCGATTAGTTGTTCGGATTAATCATGTCTACGGAAGGGATTCGGGTAGATCCCTCCAAGGTTGAGGCAATACTTCAGTTGCCTCCCCCATATTCAATTCGTCAACTTCAAAGTATACAAGGAAAAGCTAATTTCGTACGAAGATTCATCGTGAATTATGCCATGATTACAAAGAGATTTATGAGATTGTTGAAGAAAGGAGTTCCATTTATCTGGGATTACTTTGCTCAATGTTCATTCGATGCTTTGAAAAAAGCATTGACCTCTACTCCATTACTGAGTCCACCCGATTATAGCAGGGATCTTCTCTTCTATCTCACTGCAGCAAAATCTACCATTGGTATGGTTCTAGTTTAGGAAGATGATGCTCTTTCTGAGCATGTTATATACTACCTTAGTCGAGGCTTTAATCGGGATTTCCTCTTATATCCTGCTGCAGTAGAATCTACCATTGGTATGGTTCTAGTTCAGGAAGATGATGCTCTTTCTAAGCATGTTATATAATACCTTAGCTGAGGCTTGGTAGATCCTAAACTCAGGTATTCTTTGATAGAGAAACTTTCTTTGGTAGCTGTCCAAGCTATTCAACGGCTCAGACATTAAATTCTCCTTTGCAAAACATATGTTTTGGCAGAAGTCAATGCATTTTAATTTTTTCTCAGTAGGTGAGTGATTGAGGGCAAATACAATCGATGGATTTTTATTTTGTAGGAATTTGACCTCGAATTTTTGTCTACCAAGTCCAAGAAATCATTATTATTCGTAGAGTTTATTTCTGAGTTTCCCTATGGAGAAGAGATTTTTTATGAAGAATCATTTCTTGATAAACATATTTTCCTCATTTCTTCACAGGATCCTTGGTATGGAGATCTCATAGTTTATCTCTAGAATGTGAAGTTTCCCTCAACTTTTTTGAAAGATGAGTGCCAAAAGTTGCGTCACTGAGCAAAAATTTATTTGATTATTAGTGACACTCTATATCGTCGTGAGGTTGATTCGATCCTTATACGTTGCTTAAATCTCGATGAAGCTGAGGTTGTGCTAAATTATTTCCATGGTGGAGCTTGTGGCGTTCATTTATCTGGGCTTGCTGCAACCCAAAAAATCTTGCGTGCAGGATACTTTTAGCCTTAAATTTTCAAAGATTGTATTGAAGCAGTCAAAAAGTGTCATCCTTGTAAGGTTTATACTCAAAATATGCACACTCATCTAGCTCCACTCTTTCCTCTTATCGCTATCGGTTTCTTCAAAAAGTGGGGTGTTGATTATACTACTTGTAACCAACCTTCGACTAAAGGTCACAAGTACATTATTGTAGCCATAAACTACACAAAGTGGGTTGAGCCTATGCCCACTTTTGGGAATGACAATGAGACAATATTATTGTTCCTATTCAATCAAGTCATTTCTCACTTTGTTATCCCCAAAGAGATTGTCACTGACCATGATAGTCATTTTCAAAATAGCAGGATGGCTGAATTGGCTCTGAAATTAGGTTTTCAGCAAGAGCATTCATCTCCTTATTATCCTCAAGCCAATGGGAAAGTTGAAGTTGTTAACAAATTCTTGAATAAAATCCTTCAACAAATGATTGATAAAGCCAAATGCAATTGGCATGTCATGTTGTACCCTGCACTTTGGGCATACCGGATGTCTGTAAAGACCACAATTGGTTTCACTCCATTTCAACTAGCTTATGGGTTGGAATCTATATTTCCTATTTAATGCGAAATTCCTTCCCTTAAGTTAGTATTTGAGCTTCTTCCTGACACTTCCAATCTCGAAGAATGCCTTATCCATCTGGAACATCGTGATGAGTAGTGCCGAGATGTAGCTACAATTAATGAAGCACATAAGAAACGGGTGAAGGTTCAGTATGATAAGGCAGTTAAGCCTCGGGTTTTCTATGAAGGTGACCTTGTCTTGTTTTATGCCTAGGAGAAGGATGCCTTGGGGGTAGGCAAGTTCAAGTCTATGTGGTATGGCCCCTTTATCGTCAAAAAGGTCCTCAAGAAAGGAGCTTATGCCTTGTTTGATTTTGATGGGAACGAGTTGGCGGAGCCCAGAAATGGGCTCTATTTGAAAAAGTAATATGCTTAGGCTTAGGCCTAGCATCTTCTTTGTTGTATATATTTTATTTTTTTACATATATGTACTTCGATTTTTTGGTGTGGTTTTGATGATTTTGATCTGATTTGGCAAGTATTATTGGATGAAATGATTCACTTTGGCTTTTCCAATGGTGCTAGTAGACATACCCGGAACCTGGCTTCTATGAATTGGATAATACGTTATCCATCCAGTTAGTTGTTAGTTTCAAGAGGTGTCTGCAGTGGTCCTGCTTCGAGCAATGTAGCATATTACACTACAGTGGTCAACCTACTCTCGAAGGCAATATCTTTTGGTGTTGATTCATTAGTAGTTTACTTTGATTCACAACTGGTGGTTTCAAATTTGAACAACACCTATCGTGTCAGTGACCCATTCTTGCATCGACTGTTTTCGAGGGTATGTTTGTTACAATGATCATTGCGATTTATTACGTTCATTCATATTCCTCGATCTGATAATTGGTTGGCAGACTCATTAGATAATCAAGCACTCGATTGGCATATCAGTCATTCAATACTTTAAAAAATATAAAAAACATTATTCATTATTGTACATTTGAAGCATCACATCATATAAAATCGCTATGTGTATATATATATATATATATATATATATAGATAAAAATGTTCAAAATATACAAAATTTGGACCATCATGTCCTGCAAAATTGGGGCTTATGCCCGATCATGTCTATCATCATAAAATATTATAGTCATCCAATCAAATCTAAATTCTACTCCTGAGGTCCTTGCCCAACATTTGTGTTCCAATAGAACACAATGGAAGTCACTACACGGTGGACTAATCGCACCCAGTCTCATGGTACCCCTACCACCCACCTCTGGATAGCCTCTGGTAGGTCCTCTATAGTGGCCATAGGCACTTGGCGAGTCAAACTCTCCAAGTTTCTCTATACTGCATGGATTGTCCTTCCTGCGTCTTCAACATCCACCTCACCTCTGTGCCACTTGTGCCTTGGGTAGCGCTCTGGCCTAACTGGTCCCATGTCTGCATCATGATCATTAAAATTTTGTAATTCATATCGTCCTATCAAAAACATTTTTTCATTTTCCATATAATTTTAAAAGAGCAAAAAATCATATAATCAAAAATAAAAAAATGCAATCTTATCAATTGCACCCATGCTACTCTAGGTGGAAGAACTAAATCAAGATCTACTTGAAAATCCATCCCAACATAGGGCTAGTCCTCCACTTAAATGACTTGTTCTTCCCACCACTAAAATAAATCATCATCCCAAGTGGTTCGGGGAACTTCACTCCCCCCCAGTCTCTTCATCAGATCTTCCCATTAGGCTACTCTTGAATCTCTTGGGCTTCTGATAGTAGATATGACCTTATGCCAAAGCCCTGGGACTCTCTCAAAGAATAATGTCAATGAGATCGTACTGTATCCAAAGTGTTTAGTCTTTGTCTTCCAGATAGAAGTCAATTGTTTTTCCAAATTTCCCAGTAAGGATGTGCACCAATTATAAAGATGAATCAAGCATTCCACTGCTATACTCATGTCTGTACAAGAAGCTTGGTGTAGAGAAGTCGATCATGCTACTCTTCCAATGGTAAAGAGAAGGATTTTCATATGCAAATCCCTCACATCTTTGATAGGGATCTGAGTTCCCAACTTCTTTTCATCATCTACGCAATAGACTTAGACATAATCCTCTACGTTAAGCCCTCCTGTGGGCTTTTCATGGAAATCTACTAGGCCTCCCCTTCAGGAAAGTCCAGTAATAAAGTATACGTCTTCCACCTCTATTCATAGTGGCATCTGATCAATTATAAAACAATATTATTCTGGTTCCTAAAGATCAACCAGCATCTGAAGCAATTGAACACTACTTTTCATATTCGGCATTTTGAAAATTTTGAGTAACCCACAATTCCGAAGAATATCTAAGGATTTTTGGTCCTCCATCACTTCATTATCAATAGAAATATGCTCACGTTCTCTCCAACTGATTGACATCTTGGGAAAATTCATCAATTGAATAATTAAATACAACTTTTTGAATTCTTCCCAGTGCATACGTGACCCCATTTGTACACAGTCGCATATCATACACAGGTTTCTTATTACAAACTCGCATATGCGCAGAGGGTTTCAATGAAAATCTATTTCCTACGGTCAAAAATCCAAAAATTTGCTTAAAATAGGAACGAAATTGATAAATGGGATGAGTGCAAGGTTTACCTAGCTGATTTGAGGTGATTTGGTGGCCGGTTGCTCCGTATTCAAGAAAAGGATTTTTTGGCCCATAGCTCTTTCTCCACTTCTACAATGCAAAAATTATCAAAATGTGAGTCAAAATGCTTATTTATGCTGAGAATTTGAAATTTTTTCACAAATTTCGTTTTTGTTTATTTTTTGAATTTGTTTTAGGTTGTTTAACCTTTTGGCTTGTAAGCATTGGGAAAATTACTTTTTAGGTACATTAAGCTGAATTTGAGATATTCCTAGTTTTCCTTTGGATCCATGACCATTGACCTGTCATGGCAGGTATTTGATTTCGAACTGGCATATAGGTTAGGGAATTTAATTTTCGTTGCATTTTTCATACTAGCCCCCATTCTAATCACTTGCAATAGGGTTGATTCCATCATGTCATGAGTATTTAACCCATTTCCCTCGTCGATTTTTTAATCATGACTTGGTGGTAGAGCCATCCTTTACATGGGCTTCCTAGTTAGTTCCTCGCTAGCATTTGTCGCCCATGCTACAATTTATGTAGGATCAGGAGTCCTCTTTAGTCTTGCCATGACTTATGTGTTGAAGATTCATTCTTCTTCTTCTTCGCTATCTTTATTCTGTCCTTTTACCCTAGAGGCCCCCAGATGTTGTCAAGTTGTATTACTACATTGCATATTGACTACTTGTTTATCTTGGCCTTTAGCCGGCTTCATTTGGACTCATGTTTAAGCCCTCTTTTGACCATGTCTTTCTGTACAAATTAACCATGAAATCACTTAGCCTTTGCGACTTGATACCTTTACCCATGGATGGAACATTCCTTTGAGTGTCACTTACTAGTTTTCGCCACCTTACATGGAGCATAGGATTTTTTCCTATACCTGGAACTAGTGCATCTCTTTACCGACACTCGTTCTATCCATTGTACTATAGGCATTATTTTATTCCTTTTCAGGCTTTGAAATATGAAAAATACAAAAAAATTAAATATTTTAAAAAGAGCGGGAACGGGATATTACTTCCATACTTGATGGTAGCTATAGTGTCAGTTGTGTCGCCTTTGAACAAAGCACAAAAAAACTAACTATTTTGTCCATTTGGGATGGTTTTAGTTTTTTATTTAGGAAAATCCATAACCTTGTCTTTGAGTCAGTACTCCCCCATTTGGTTATCTCTTCCAATCATATGGAGGGTTTGTTTATGCCTCCTACATGACAAAATTATACAAATTTATCATTTACTACCATAGTCAACATGAGTCGTACTTTTGTTCAAGGGAAGTTAACCTGAGTTTGCCTCTCTGCAGTGTCTCTTGACTCATTTTTTCAGTCGGCCTTCCTGGTCTTATCAACATCTTGTTCTATCACATTAGATATTTGGTCCTTTTCTCGTGTTGGTTTGAGAAGGTCTCCACTAAATTCTTGCTAGAGGTTTTGTCTCTTTTCAACTACGACATATTGCTATGAGAGTAAACCTAGAGCCACACCCTGGCCCTATTTACATCATTGATAGCTGACCTTGTTCTCAGCATTTGATCAACATCATGGGTCTTTGACTGAGTAATTTCCCTTGTATTCGACTTCAGCATACATTATCACACCTAGGATTCTTGCAATACCTTGATTTCCATTTGACCCTATCGATGGATATCTCACCTTTTTGTCATACTTCATCATTGGTTGGTTCAGAGGGTTTCTACCATGTGCTAACTTCATCTTGTGCATGCTGAAAACATACTTCAGGTTGGTTACTTCACTTTAATTCGTCTGATTCCTTCCAAATCTTGGCCTACAGGTTACACTCGCACTGGACTGATGTGGGATGCCTTAATGCCTTCCTTCTATCAGACCTTTTCCCATCGACTCCGACTCATTTCTCTAGTAACAATATCTAGATTCCTTTTATCAGTACCTTAGGGTTTGCAGTCATCTGTGGTAGACTCTTCGCTATTGATAGTGAGAATAGATCATTATCTCCTGATTGATAGATTCTTTCAAGTGTTTGACTTCAACTCATTCATTTGCACTTGCTATATTGTATTGGGGCACCTTAACACTCATTATCATTATTGGTGGGTTGTCTCACGTTTGTTAATAGTATACATCAATGATCGATAATAAAACTATTTCTCACATGGTCAACCTCAGCTCATTTATTCCCATTGTGTAGAATTGTGCCATGGTGATCAGTGAAGACCTCAGGTTTGCATCATCATGCTTTGATTCACTTTTACAGCTCCTTCATTTTTCTGCCAGTGATATCATCCACCCTTATATGTTGCAATTTCATCATAGCAACATCATATATGTTGGCTCTTGAGTTGTGTGTTGTACCATTTTTTCCACCACTTATGATTTGGTACTTGGAGATTCATTTGTGACTTCAGTTATCAAATATCTTTGCAACATCATTGATCATTCTTTTATATGTGATACTTGGACATTATTTTGACTTATCCTTCTAGGCAGTGATCAGATGATTCACTATGTACTTTACATTTTATCTATACTTATATACATATTGGATCCGATCCATACTTCATATGTGGACATGATTTTCTTTCACTGAGCATGGTTATGTGTTTTATTCTTTCCACGATTATTTCTATGTGTTATACGTTGCGCCAGGCATAGCAGGGGGGTCACAGGGGGGGCGGCAGCCCCCCCTGTCGGGGTCCGGGGTAGTGTGCCAAATTTTTTTTTTTTCTGTGGGTGGACCCACCCATGGTTTTGTGCATGGGTTTGCACATGGTTTTGGGGGACGATGGTTTTCAGCCCCTGGTATTTTGTAGATCTAGTCAAGGGAACTATGGTTATGTTATAATCCAAGGTTAATGGATTGGGGTTTATGTATGCTTCGGCACGTATATATATGTGTTATAACACTGAAAGGAATATAATGAAAAATCAAGTTGGTCATCCTGATTTGGGATCCAGGGGAAATTTTTTGTGTATATCTGTTTTATGTTTTATGCTCTCGCTATTGTTTATTTTATATTTTTAAGATTTGTTTGTAGATAATTTTTGTATAGGTTTAAAACCTACATTTGGTATTAGAGCTGGTTTGGCTTCAAGGGGACACCTTTGCTGTTGAGGGGTTTTTTTCTTGGGCCTGAGGTAGACCCTGTTCAGTGGGAGATCTACGGGATCCATTCTTGCAGTTAAAGAATATGGCAAGCAGTGGAAAGATAGAGATTGAGAAATTTAATGGTCAGAGTTTTGAATTGTGGAAGCTCAAGATGGAGGATCTGCTAGTGGATAAAGATCAATGGACCACAGTAGATCCAGGTACTAAACCAATGAAAATTTCAGATGAAGATAAATGCATTAGTTTGTTGTGTTCTCTACCAGATTCGTGGGACAGTCTGGTTATTGTAATAGGTAACAATACAACTACCTTGAATTTTGATGACATTGTCTCAGCCATGCTGTCGAAGGAAATGAGATGGAGAAATATGGAGGGTCAGAATGGAGATGCCTTATCTGTACGAGGAAGGTCCCAGAAAATAAACAAGAATAAGGTTTTGAGTGGGATATCTAAATCTCGAGGGAGATATAAATCTCCTGGAAAGTTTGTAAAGGTGTGCTGGAAATGAGGAAAGGAAGGGTACTACAAAAAGGATCGTAGATCTGTCTGAGAAAGGAAATGGATTCAATGTGATGCTCTTCAGAGTGGAAAATCCAGCTAGACAGACAGGGGATGTGTATCTGGATTCTTCTTCAAATACACATGTAGATCATGAGGCATGGTTGATTGACCCAGGTTCATCCTTTCACTTCACTCCCCATAGGGAGTGGTTTTGTGAGTATGAGAAATATGATGGTGGTTATGTCTTCTTAGGGGATGACAGGAAGGCTAGAATCGTCAGACGTGGAAAATTAAAGCTCAATCTACAAAGTGGAAGGATTAGCACACTTCCCGGTGTTCTGCATATTCCCGCATTGGCCAGAAATCTGATTTTTGTAAGCAAGATGGATGATGCAATTTTAAAAACAATGTTCGAGAAAGATACCTGCAAGATGGTTCAGGGAGCACTAGTATTGATGTAGGGAGTTTAGATTGGAACTGGTGACAAGCTTCTAGTGTGAAATCGCGACCATGGCAATAGTTTTAGGTTCCTAAAAGGAGTACAAAGCCTGAACGTCTCTCGGAGAAACATCATGCTATGGTGATCAAATGACTGGGACATGTTGAGAGAAGGACTCGTATATTGCATGGAAAATGTATATGTAGAAGTATGCCTCAATTTCTCTGGATTTCGATTTATGTGAACATTGTGTATATGGGAAGCAGAATCAGGTGAGTTTTCCTTCTGGTGCTAAGAGGGCTAACAAGATATTAGATCTTGTGCGCAGTGATGTCTTTGGACCTGTGTTAGTTCCATCACTGGGTAAGTCTGTGTACTATGTTTCATTCATAGATGACTTCTCAAGGAATACATGGATATAATATTTCTTGAGGAAGAAATCTGAAGTCTTTGACAGATTTAAAGAATTTAAGGCTCTGGTGGAAAACCGTACGTAGAATAAGATAAAGGTGTTGAGGATAGATAATGGTGAGTTCGTAAGAAGAATTTGAAGAGTTTTGTAAGAATGGTGGTAGAAATGACAGAAGACTCTAATCGATACACACCTCATCAAAATAGAAGCTGGATAAAGAATGAATAGAACTTTGGTGGAAAGTAAAGAAGCATTCTTATAAAATAAGTTAACAGACCATAGAGTGTGGAGAACGTATTTCACTTTAGGCCACAGATCACCTTCATCGTTGTCAGAGGATAAGACTCCACATGAGGTATGGACTGTAAGAAACCCTCTCTTTCACATCTAAGGGTATTTGATGATGATATGTACATGTTCCAAAGGACAAAGGACTCAAGTTGGATAATAAATCTTAAAGGTGCATATTTATTGGGTATAAGGATGGTTTAAAGGGTTACAAGCTTTGGAACCCAGAAACAAGGAAGGTTGTGTATAGTCGAGATGTGGTGTTTAGAGAGGTGAAAGATGTTGTTAAACATGAATTCCTACCAAATGAACCTTAGAAGATAGAGTTTGAGCTAAAGGAGGATGAATCATACTCTACAACAGAAGAAGACTCAGAAGAGGAAGAGCCACAAACTCTAGCTATGAGAAGATCAATTCAGGAAAGAAGACAGTCAGAAAGATATAGTCCATCTTCTTTCTGTTCAAATTTTTCTTTAACTATAACTGATGATGATCACAAAACCGTTAGGGATGCAGTAGATTCAGAGGATGGAAAACTATGGAAGGAGGCCATGGTTGATGAAATGGTATAATTTCATAAAAATGAGACATGGGATCTGGTGGAGTTGTCAGCTGGAAGGAAGCCCATCGGGAGAAAATTGGTGTTTAAGAAGAAGATGAATGTAGAAGGCAAGTTGGAGAAATAAAAAGCTCGGTTGGTAGGAAAAGTTTATTCCCAGGTGCCAAGAATTGATTTTGGTGATAATTTTTCTCCTGTTGCCAAAGTTACTTCTATTAGATTACTTTAATTTGTTGCTACTGCATTTGATTTTGAGGTAGAACATATGGATGTGACAACAAAATTTCTTCATGGGGATCTAGAAGAGGAGATCTACATGAAACAACCTAAAGGCTTTATGGTGAAGGGGAAGAAAAAACTAGTATGCAGGTTAAAGAAGTCTTTGTATGCGTTAAAACAGTCACCAAGGATGTGGTACCAGAAATTTGATACCTATATATGGGGACTTGGCTTCACCAGAAGCAAGGACAATCACTGTGTTTATTTTAAATTAATTAGTGACCATGTTATTTATTTGGTCTTGTATGTGGATGATATGTTGTTTATTGGAAATGACAAAGAAATTATCCAAGATTTGAACACCCAACTGCTCCCCAAATTCGACATGAAGGATCTTGGTGCTGCAAACTATATTTTGGGCATGTAAATTAAGAGAGATTTGGCAAAGAGGAAGCTCTGGTTAAACCAGAGGAAGTATGTCGAGACTATATTGCAGAGGTTCAATATGAAGGATAGTAAACTCGTGAATGTTCCTATTCCTGTAGGTGTAAAGCTATCTATTGAACAGTGTCCCAACACACAAGAAGAAGAGGAGGATATGTCTCATGTTCCATATGCAAGTGCAGTGGGTAGCCTAATGTATGCAACGGTTTGTACATAGTGGGAGTATTGATCAGGTTTATGTCAAACCCAAGGAAGGAGCATTGGACAATAGTTAAGCGGGTTTTCAAATATCTTCATGGCACTAGTGATTATGTCTTGTGCTACCAAGGAAGACCAGGATTGGAATGAGTGTTGGACATTCGTGGTTTTGTTGATGCAGACTGGGCTGGAGATATAGACCAAAGAAGATCTACCAGTGGGTATTTTTTTAGCTTATTTGGAGGTGCAGTCAGTTAGATGAGTAAAAGACAATCTGAAGTTGTTCTTTCAACTACAGAGGCAGAATACATGGAAACCACTCATGCAAGCAAGGAATCAGTTTGGTTCCAGAGATTGTGTTCAAGTATGGGGTTGGTGCAGCAAGCTATAAGGATAGACTGTAATAGCCAAAGTGAAATTTTCTTAGCTAAGAACCCTGCTTATCATTCAAAGACAAAGCACATTGATGTTCAATGTCACTTTTTGAGGGATATGGTTGAGGATAAAAGGGTGGTGCTGGTAAAGGTGGACACTTTTAAGAATGTTGTAGATGCATTGACAAAGTTTGTGAGCACTCAAAAGTTCTCTTAGTGTAGAGAAACAATGGGTGTTTTAGATTTGGACAGATTATTAATCTCTCCTGTGGACCCCTTGCAGAAATAAAACAACAAGTGGGAGAATTTCGGGTATGTGTTATATTCGGTGGGTAGACCCAACCATGGTTTTGTGCATGGGTTTGCATAGGGTTTTGGGGGACGATGGTTTTAAGCCTCTGGTATTTTGTAGATCCGGTCAATGGAACTACAGTTATGTTCTAATCCAGGATTAATGGATTTGGGTTTATGTATGCTTCGGCATGTATATATATGTGTTGTAACATTGAAAGGAATATAATGAAAAATCAAACTAGTCGTCCCGATTTGGGATGCAGGGGAAAATCTCCGTGTATATATGTTTTATGTTTTATGCTCTTGTTATTGTTTATTTTCTGTTTTTAAGATTCGTTTGTAGATAATTTATGTACATGGTTAAAACCTACACCCACCTCAGACATGAGCTCTCTTTCTGATTTCTATCACTGGTTTTTTGGTAGGCTGAAATCTAGTGAAGTCATATCTAGTCCTCGTAAGGTACATTTTATGCACATAATACATTTCGGCCATCATGTATCCCTTCTGACCTCAAATATTAGGGGGAATTTTTTATAGCATAATTTATCACCATTATATACTTGATGAATTATTCATTGGCCTTGGGTAGCCCTTCCATTCAAACTTGGTCATATTTTTTTTTAAAAATAGTATTTCAAAAAAAATTCTGTGGGCGGACCCACCCGTGATTTTGTGCATGGGTTTGCACATGGTTTTGGGAGATGATGGTTTTCGGCCCCTGGTATTTTTAGATCCAGTCAAGGGAACATATGGTTATGTTATAATCTAGGGTTAATGGATTGGGGTTTATTTATGCTTCGACATGTATATATATGTGTTGTAACGCTGAAAGGAATATAATGAAAAATCAAGCTGGTTGTCCCGATTTGCAATGCAGGGAAAAATATCTGTGTATATATATTTTATGTTTTATGCTCTTGCTATTGTTTATTTTCTGTTTTTAAGATTTTTTTGTAGATAGTTTCTGTACAGGGTTAAAACCTATACCCGCCTCAGATATGAGCTCTCTTTCTGATTTCTATAACTGGTTTTTTGGCAGGCTGAAATCTGGTGAAGTCCTCTCTAGTCCTCACAAGGTTCTTTCTATGCACATAATACATTTCAACCATCATGTACCCCTTCTGACCTCATATATTAGGGGGCATATGTTATAGCATCATTTATCACCATTATATACTTGATGACTTATTCATTAACCTTGGGCAGACCTTCCATTCAAACTTGGTCATATTTCTCAAAAAACAATATTTCAAAATCCATACGTGACTCTGCCCATACTTTTATGCGTATACCTGCGGGTCCATACATAGTAAACCCACGTATGATATTTAAAATATTAAAAAAATATAAGATTCCCCTATTTTGGAGGCAGGGTTACGATTTTTCCTGTAACTTAATTGCCCTAGCCCGTGGCTTAACTATTCCCCAAGTGAAAAAACTAATTTGAGGGAGTCTAAAAACCCCTCAAGGGAATGGCCTAAAAGAGGAAGAGAGATAATTATAGATATTATACCCTGTTATAGCCCTGATCAAGTCTGATATTGCCCCCGTGCCTCCTAAACTTCCCAGATTTTCAGGAAACCCTTGTTTCCTTGAGATGTTCACCTTCATCCTATGTGACATCCATTGTGCACTATTCTTGGAAGAGGTTTTGTGAGGCTAGGGCTGGACGGATCCAGAGGATAGTTTGGTCGAGGCCGTGGAAGATTTCAAGTGATCTCTCCACTATTTATTTATTGTACATGTTATCAATAAAAATAAGTGCCATCCTTTTCCTGATATTCACATGTCATATACATCTCTTATACATGCTTAATGATCTTAAATAGTTCATTTATTGTTATTGCTATAAGATTATGTATGGTTTTGCTAACATCTAGAACATATATATGCTTTACAACTAGGATTTTGTGCTTGTTTTTTGTTTTTTTGCAAGTTCTAGAGCACAAGGAGTTGCAGGGGGTTTGAACCCCGCAGGATCTACTAAAACCGAAGGGTAAACGGGTAAATTATGCTATCCTTATTCTTCTAGTTTAAAGCATAGAAGTTGGTTAATTTATTCCTTCTTGTGATGACATGCCGATGATATGTGAAGGTTTATCAACCCAAGACCTTAGGGTAACATTGCCCATAACAATCGGCAAAGTATTTTTATTTTGAGAAGCAAGTGTTGGCTTCATTCTCCACTATTGGGGCTAGTGTCATATAAATGTAATTGTATGCTCATAAATTTCACCTAATAATAATAATCTCTTAGAGTTGACATGCCTTCATGCATATGTCATGAATGTAGTATGACTATTATTTATATTTTTGTGATGTATGCGTTTCATTTACGCTAATGTTAATGAACTAATTCGTTTTCCTTAGTATGTATCTTGTTGAATGTGTGTTGTTTATGTTATCACCATCATAGCTATCTTGTGAATTATTTTGTAGGTTAACCACAAATTATTTATATTTCTTGTGTCTCTCTTCTAACACGGTACTATTACTTTCTTCCAAGGGGATCAATTATTTCCCTTTGATGGGAGCAAACCTTTCATACGTTACATTTTATATCTTACAAATTTCATACACTTGTTATCACCAAAGCCATGCATATTTAATATTATGTGTTCATTGCAACCAAGGCATATATTTGAGACCACCAACTAGAAAATTAATATATTCTAGTTGGGGCTCCTAATCCAAAAAATGTGGGGTCTAATTGGGACTTCACATTCAGGAGACCCCCTTCGCTATTGTCAGCTTCCAACATCGTGAACAAGATTCTGGCACTAGAAGGAGGGACATCTGACAAGATGAGCCCATGAAGTCTAATTTCACCTTTTTCATCTTGAATGGATTCTTCCCATTTCATAACCCTGACATTCTTTTATAAATTTTCAAATATGAAACTACCCACAAAGATAATTCATGACTTGTAAAATCTAAAATTTGATGGCGAGGGTGAAACAATCATTCTTGATCATACCCAATAATTTATTGAATTATGTGAATATTTTGAAATTAATTATGAGGATGTTTCTTGTAGGTTCGAGGTTGTTGCTTTTAGGTTCTCAGTTCTCACATTTTAAGGACATGTTAAACAATGGTGCTTTACATTACTGACTGCTTATATTCATTCTTTCCAACAACTTATCAAGTAGCTTCACCAAGCCTTTGACATGTATGATTACAAAAGTGTTTATAAGAAGAATATTCATGTTAGAAATAAATATGATGAATCCACTGAATATTTTCATTATCGCTTTATTCATTTATGCTATGAGTTTTCAAAGGATGAAATAAATTGGAATTTTGTGAAAGAGAAATTTTAGTGTCTTGTTCACATTTTTTTGATGCCGCCTAAACCCAAATCCATTTTAGTTCTTCCAATAGTTACTGGTCATGGAGCTCTCAAAATTCCAAAAAAAGAAACTTATTTTTCATGTGACTCTTTGTCTTCTTCCAATTATTCACTGAATCAAGCAACTCCATGCATCCAAGTCAAGGTTGGAGAAATTGAAAATCAATTTTTTGATCCAACCCCATCGTCTCCTTCCCCTAATATTCAACATTCCAACTCAAATCTCAATATTTAATTTGATTTAATCAATGATATTTTTTCTTCTCGACATGTTCCTTATCCTACATCATTTATTTCCTCTGACCCTCTTTATTATAATTCACTGAGTCAAACAATTTTATCAGTTTCCTTATAATCTCATGAGGGTCAAGTCTAGGATGTAGTTAATAGGGATTGGGAGATTCAATATATCTTTCATAATGGTTATGTTAGGGATTCTAATTATGAACAAGGATCTATTATTTAATATGATTACTCACCCAATATTTCCACTTTCTCTTCTTTCACAAACTTCCTTGATATATTCAATGATTTTGTCACACCTATCACATCTATGGATGATTTCAAAGTGAAATAGGACAAGGAGGAATTTTCTCCTCCCAATCTATCTCATTCCTCGTCATGTGAATATGAAGAAGAAGAGGATGCAACTTCATGTTTTCTATCAACCCCTCTCTCATATTCATCAAACCATGATGATGCCCTTTGCTTGAGTGAGAAACTAAATCTTGATCATTAATTTATTAATGTATTCACTAATTCATCTAGTGATCATTGTGTATCATCAACGGTTGATTTTTCCAAGACACCATTTTTTGATGATTCACCTTTTGATAATACAAAATATTTTTAATATGTTGAGACACTTCATTCTATGTTGATGGTTATGTCAGGATCTTGCAATTTTGATGAGTGTTACAATCATGATTAGACTAATACTATTTCACAAGAGAGCCTTCATGAATTGACTCCACGTATTGAAAATTAATATTTCCTTTAGTTTCACGATCCTTCATCCAGTTATCATGACCCCATTTCTGATTGGTTGGAGGAATCCTACTTGTAAATACCACCGGCTAAGAATTTTTTTTTATCTTTCTCGATGTTTTCCAAAATTGAAATTTGGAATGGATGATTTGATATGAAATCCTATTGCAGTGTGTACCATAAATTGGCAGAAAATTTTTTATTGCATGCTTTCCTATCATACTTTTCTGCTGGTATTTTTTTCCTTTGGGTTTTAGAGGATGTTTTGATGTATCTTTGTTTCCTCATGTTTTACTTGATGATATTTCTTATTGCTTATTCCCTTGTTGGTGCAGGCTGGGAATTACTCTGTTGGTTACATTAGAAATTTCATTTCATGTGAGCCTAACTTGTCTTTCATTTGTAGTAAGTTTAAGTTAGTCTAGTTTGTTTTATTTTATTTTCTATTATTTTGTTTTCATATTGTTATTTTATTTCGCAATAATCCTGGCATGAAAGTGGTGTTTTGGTTTTGAATAAGCATGGAAAATTTTGAAAGGAAATTGTACAACTATTAACGCTTGGTTAGTTGTCTATTCCCTTCTTTGCATGGGCCTTGTACCTTTTAGTATATGATGCTTAGACAAAAAATATATTATTTCTCAGAGAAAAAATTAGTGAATCTACAATGCTCAAATATATAAACAAAATCTTCTTCTCTAGTTAGCTTTCTATGTTTTATCGGTTTTAACATGTCAACTCGGTCAAGTATATAAAGGAGAGGAAGAAAATTAAGTGAGTAGACTAGTTTTCAGAGGTGTGTATATCCTTCTCTAAAAGGGTAACCTATTTTTCCCTTAATAATTCGAGATCCATCTTTTACCCCAATGAAATAATTAGTGCCTAATCATAGTTCTATAAAAATAAAAATAAAGGGTGAATAATATAAAGGCTTCCTACACAGAGAGGTGAGGCAAGCAACTTTGTTGGGGTACTGTCTAGGCTCATTGGTAGAAAAGAAATGTTAGTGTTCCTGAAGTGACTATATTAGGGTACTATTCAGGCCTATTGGTAGTAGAGTAACACAAGATATGAAAACTAAGAATCTGACATTATTTTCCCTAGGATATCTATTTACTCCTTACCCTTGATCGAAACAACCAAATTTTGACATGCTTGTGTAAGTGTTTGTTCGGTGAAGAGAATGAATAAAACTATATCTTTAAGTCGAGTTAATTAAGGAGCGATGGTGATAAAAAAATGAAAAATAATTCTTGAAGAGATATACTTGGTATCAAGAGTTAGACCCAAAGGAGAAGCTGGAGTTATACCAGTGTGTCACCAATTGTTGTCGCTACTACAACTCCCCTCCAAAAAATTATCCTCTTTTATTTTGGAGCCATCTTTTTATCTACAAGAACTAGATTTTCATTGAAAACTACTCTTCTTGATTTCTTATAATTAGCTCTCCATATGTGTCTCTTGTGTGATGGTCATCGAGTCTTATCGACAAAATTTGCGCAACTTCTAAAGAGAAGAAAACCCCTTTTAAACATAAGCTAAGTCTTGTCCTATTCTAGTGATGATTGTTAGCATTACCTCTAGGAGTTGCAAAATATTGTCATTGGAAACTCCACAATTTATAATATCCCAAAATGGAAATAGCAGCAATATATCTCATAAAATGAAAGTAGCAGCAAGTATTTAACACACGAAATCATGATACCAATATAAATCCATGTTATTGATCATATATGCAGAAAATAAGTACAAAGAAATGAGGCACCAATCATAGAAGGTCATTACGCAAGCCTCCAATACATAAACACTCTCAAAAGTGAGATGTTGCTGGAACACAAAATGTTGGAGAACTGCTACAATGAAGTTATATTAGACATAACTACAGCTGGAGATGACACATTGATACAAAGTACTGACATAGGCCCCTATGAGAGACTCCCATACCCTTGCTATCATCCAAATGAAATGAGCCATTCTAGGTAACTCATCAAAGAAATCCTCAACCCCCGGTTCATGCAATGTATTGGGGCTGTATGGAGAGATTATATTTTTCCACCCATGTTATTTCTCTCTCCATTTATGATATGTATGGGGCTGATACTGACCTTGGGCTGAAATATTATAGTCCCCAAGAATGTCCCAATTTACCCCATCAAACAAAACATCCATGAAGTGCCTCTCCCAAAACCTCAAGTTCTCCAAATGGCCCCTCCCACATGAAGACAAGAGATGTAGTGTGGAAATCATGGTTTGCCATTTGTTTCTCCTGAAACATGCAACATATAAATTATGGAGAATCATACTCCCAATGGGCACCTCCAACTCTTGTGCTATCCTCCCAACAAATCTTCCCATAAGAACAAGAGCATCATCAATATTTTGAAGCAAAAGAAAATAAAAACAAGCTGCCATATGACAACTGGGAGGTGAATCATAGTTCCACTTGTGGAACCAACATAATGCATCCCCTGCCTACCTTAGAACAAGGTATAACAAGTGTCTTTTCATCCACTTGTTTGCTTCCACAATCATCCTACAAGATGATATCATAGAAGTAATGTATGGTGCCAATGGTGCACACCAAGAATCATGTGGCCTGCCCACAAACCACCAATAGAATGACCAACATCAATGCTGAAAATGGCCTTAAGTACATCACAATACAATATACAAGAAGGAATTATCCTTGGTACAATATGCTGCTCACAAAATGTAAAAGAGTACAAATCATAATGCATAAATGTACATCCTCTACTATGTACCTTGGTCATTGAGCTAAAATGGCTCAACTGAAAGTTCTCCCTCACTCTCAATGAGTAGGGAAGTGGTTGAGGAAACCTATCCATCATCATCCGGGCTATGCATCTCTCCATATGATAATATACACCATATTGGATGCCCTCCCAAGTGAACTCCTCCATCAAGGAATGATATGCATCAAAGTGCATGGAAAGAAAGTCCACATGTGCTGCATGTAACAACTTCTCCTTGAGCTCAGAAGCTCTAGTCAAGAAGACTCTGTCATAAGAGTATATGACCCCATCATCCACCATGTATCTATCATCTCCCTTCGGATCATAAAAAATCATGCAAGCACCAAGTTCCTTGGAGTACTCTACCAAAATTTGAGACCTCCAATATGGATCAATCCTCCTAAGAGACAGTGTTGTAGAAATAAAATGTGAAGTCCCACACATGATAATATCTTTTCCTTTGACATCCCTCATACCAAATTCATCCTCCAAAGTGCTACCACGCCCATCATGCAGCTGCTCATGCTCAAGTAGAAGTGGTGACCTTTGGAAGTTTGCCTCCCATGAGAAGCTACCATCCAAAAAGAACCTCCTGATCTTGGCCAATGTAAGCATGAGTGGCCTCCATCTACTCCAATACATGGAGGATTCATTCCTCAAGGGAAGTACCCTCTGTTTCTCCAAATCCATGGAGTGGTCTCCTTGCACCATGGTGGTGCCATCCTCCATCACTGCAACAACTTCTATTAGTGAAGAATATGTAGTGAGAGTGGGTAATGCTAAAAATGGGAGGATGTCTCCCTCCTCCTTGAGTCCACCCAAAACTCTCAATGTTGTGTCAAGTCCTAAGGTCCTCACCCCTCTGGAATCAACAAGTGGTGCAACCAATTGTGAATAATCTCTCATAATCTCCTGATCTGGTGGTCTCCCAGGTGGAATGCTTCCCTGCAATGAGACATTAATATCAAGAGTAGACTGCATATGTGAATGGAAAAATTTGTCCCTGCCCTCACTATGAAAATCAGTCTACCTCTTCTCTACATAAACCTTATAAAATATATAGGGGTGTGTGCTCCTTATCATATGATGCTAGTCATCCTCCCTACCTTCTCCTTTCATCTGCAAGGTTTCACCATCTATCAATAGTGGCACATGTTGGTCATGGATTGTGCCTTGATCTCCACATATGAGATACTTTGAAACTTTTTGCAATGATACAAGAATTCCTCTTGTTGGAGCAAGTGTTCCATCTTCCTCTGCATGAGGTGCTACATATGCTCTAGATATGTCAGCACTGTTGCCCCTGACCTTCTCTCCCTCTTAAATATAAACGGGAATCACCTTCTCAATAAGAGAGTCATCTTTTAAAAAAGGGCTCTCCATGCCCTCTTTTCCAGGAATATGAGGTAGTGATCTTGCCTCTAGCAATGTATTATGCAAGATGTTAGCTTCTTCCATAGTCTTCTAAAGTGGAGTTGGGTTTATTGATCCTTCCAACCCATGAAAAGGTTTTGTTTGTTTGGTTTGTTTAGCTCCATCAAAGGTGTTTTAGAATGTTTTTCATCAAACCTTTCCACTATTCTCCTATTGAACTTTGAATAAGTAGAGGTATTTTCATTTTTTAATTAAAAATATTCAAATATCCACCAAACATAGGCCTTACCTTCAAGATGCAGCGCTGCAACTTTTATGGCTTCATTCTCTGAAACTCAATGTTGCTGAAAATAGGTGTCTAGCTCCTCCACCCAAGCCCTAGCTGAACATTTAGGTGAACCATCAAAAGTAGATAGAAAAATTCTACCCACATCATGTTGCTTGCTCCTTGTGCTCCTTTCCTCCTTGATCTTTCAAAACTCTTGGAAGTTGATGTGATTTTTGAACCTCTCAGTTTGAAATTCATATTCTTGCAGATAATCACTAAAAGTCTCCATCTTTGGAATTTCTTCTTCTTCCATCTCCCTCATAGTAAATCTGGGAATAATACTACGTTGTGGATCATAATTTGTGGCTACATGCTCACACTCATCATGTAAAAATATATATTTTGCTTTAGATTCAATCTCCCTTGGAGATTCTCTACACATCTCCCTTCTCATCTTCTTGATATCTCCCTTGATGCTCTGCATAGTTTGAAAAAGAAGCTTTGAGAGCTCCTCTTCCCCTCTTCCTCCAAACAATGGAGTCATGTCTCTAATTTTTCTGTACATATCCTCTTCTTGGGAGAAGCTTCTCCTTATGGTGACATATTGGCTGAATGCATAAGATGAGCCAAGATTATGCTCCGATACCATTGTAATATACCAAAATGGAAATAGCAGCAATATAGCTCATAAAATGAAAGCATCAACAAGTATTTAACACATAAAATCATGAGACCAATATAAATACATTTTATTGATCATATATGTAACAAATAAGTACAAAACAATGAGGCACCAGTCATAGAAGGTCATCACACAAGCCTCCAATACATAAACACTCTCAAAAGTGAGATGTTGCTGCAACACAAAATGCCAGAGAACTGCCACAACACAGTTATATTAGACATAAATACATCTGGATATGATACGCTAATACAAAATCACTGATATAGGCCCCAATAGAATCTAAATTTACATATCTGGGCACTAGATCAACTTTCCAAGACAACCCAAGATGGTTTTCGGAAAATGCTCACAATGTAACAAACTAAGCTGCAGCCCTAGGGCTGAAGATATGGTGCAAAAAATGAAATGAGAAGATATAGTTAAATCTGATGTAGAGAAATATAGATCTTCTCTAGTAGATCTTCTAGATTTTTATTTCCTAAATCTACCTCAGGCTGAAGGAAGGCAGAGTCTAGGGTAACATCAAACCACGCTTAATCTGGTAGCTAGCCCTACCAGATCAGGAGAGGGCTCTCTCCGGGTCAATCTCAGCAAAAATAGTCAATGAGGCTTGAGATGAATTGAAATAAAGGCTAATTTTAGGCTAGGTATATATGTAAAAGAGTTTTATTTGATTTTGGAAGGTGTTTGTTAGAATCAAAGGGAAAGGCAAATTTTGGGTCTGGGAAATGAGGCCTAGTTTTTGTAGAGATCTGAATGGGGCAAGAAAGGAAATTGTTTTGATGCTTCGAAATGAATGAAATGGATAGCTCAGACCGGTGAGAAGTTGAAGATGGCAAGAGGCCTTCAAGAATCCTCTTCAGACAGTTGAAAACATGGAAAATTAAACAAAACTCAAGGCAGAGCACCGCAGATCTAATGAAT
>JAXQQM020073541.1:0-96232 GCA_034641835.2 Pinus albicaulis
GTGTTGGGAATTCCTTACTTATATGACAGGAAAGTTATCTTCCATCGCCATGAGAACAAATACAATTTATTCAAAGATGGAAAGGAGTACATTGTGAGAGCTCATAAAAAAAAACTAAACTCTTCTTTAGTTAATGCAAGGTAGATGAAGAGGCTCGTCAATTCAAGTCAAAACTTGACATTGATGATGATTAAGAAAAGAGAAGTTTTACATAATACTTTTCATGCAAATACTGATGTATATAATGAGTTGTTTCAGTTTGAAAGTAGGTTGTCTTTGAAAGAAGATGATAAGCAGTTGCAGCAGTCGACTTTGGTGTTGAATGGTGCTGAAAACCAAGTGCCAATGCAAGAAGTTGCAAAGGTTCAAGAGAGGGCAAAGCAACTTGAAAAAGAAGGCACAAGATTCAGAAGTGTTCATTTCTGGTTTTAGAAAGGCATGGTACAATGGCAAAGAAACTTGGTTATGAATCGACACAAGTTCAAAGCTAATTCAACAAAAAATCACCATAAGGACAAGATGCAAGGTGAGAGTAATTTCAAGTTTTCTTTGATTATAGGCCAATGTAGAAACATGATGTTTACTACAAAGTTAAGTTGTTTTTCTGCAAGTTCAATAAATGTGCAACATGACAATGTCAAAAACAACAATGGTTGGTCAATGGAATCAAGGAAAAATTTGTCGTTTATGAAAAGCTCCAATTAATGAAATTAGGGAAATTTTGGTGGATTAAGATTGGAAGAGTGGGGACATAGTCTCCTCATCTTCATGTTCAATAGTCCAAAGAGATTTTGGGGTCCAAAAGCTTCCCAGTGGGGAGGTGTGATCAAGAGATCAAGTCATATGCTAAAAAATGAAAGTGTTCAAAACAGGTTTGAACCTGAGCAACCAAAAATTTCTCATCATTGCGATTCTGACGCTGCAAATGATTCACGAAACGGAGGTCGTATGCAGAAGTTATGAAGGTTTGAAAAGCCCAGTAAACTCCAAAAAAATGACTTTGACCAAGTTTGACTTGGCATGTTGAAAAATTAAAAAGAGAATATTCTAGGGAATATTCCTAGAATATTCCTCAGAATATTCCTTGAAATATTCCATGTGGACCAATTAGAGTTTTCCAAGTGGCATCGTTTGAATGGATAATGGTTTCAATTTTTGTGGCTCGACCAATCAAAGGCCACCACATGGTAGGCTGAGAAGCCGCCATGTGGCCCAGGATTCATGGTCTAAATTTTTTTGGAGCTTGCGGGATTCGAACACCCGACCTCCCCGCATGCAGCATAAGCCTTAACCAACTCGCCTAACCGATGATTCTTAACATGTAATGCAACACAGTTCTATCTATTGTGATATAGGTTTATGTTTGGTGTTTTTGGAGGCCAGCCCCGAAGGGCCAGCCGCCCCCATCCATACACTCTTGTGCCTAGAACTGAGAGCCAATCCAATCAACCATCAACTATTTAAACGTTAACCCTGGTGGTCAGTGTGAAAATTTTGTTCACATGCGAGGGGTTAGAATAAATGTTACAGTTGTGGTTTCTGATTGCGGTTAATTCGGTGGGTGTTACTACCACATTAACATGGTGGGGTTTCAATGTTAAGGCAATGGTTAATGGGTTCAAAACCTTAACTCTTGGTTCCAACTCATATGGCGGAGTTTAAAACGTTAATGCGGAGGTTACGGCGGCGTTGGCATGTGACCACCCCGCCACTAGCACTTTATGTCAAAGTTATCCGCCTGCCTAATTTGGAGCATGACCCCCAAATTTAGGGTTTTCTATTAAATTAATTACAGCTAAGCTGATAGTCTCCACATTTAGTGGAGCTTTCCTAGGTGTGATTGGGAAAATTATTGTTTGGGTCATAACTCTTGGCGATTTCGACCATTTTTGGAGAATGAATAGTCATTTTTGGCTAATTTCAACATTGTGAAATCATTGTAATATGTTTTAGATCCATCAGAGGTCATTTCACATAGGTTTTGCTTCAGGACAGATCAAGGAGCCACTAGGTCCACTAGGGTGTTTTCAGTGTATTGAGCATCCATTCTCTGTTTTCTACAAATGAATAGTCATTCCTGACTAAT
The DNA here is from genome assembly GCA_034641835.2 of Pinus albicaulis. Classification (NCBI taxonomy): domain Eukaryota; kingdom Viridiplantae; phylum Streptophyta; class Pinopsida; order Pinales; family Pinaceae; genus Pinus; species Pinus albicaulis. The sequence goes on from JAXQQM020073541.1 coordinate 2,087, forward strand.
TAAAGCATTATGAAGTTTTTTTTACAAAGAGAACAACCATTTGAGGCTTTTTATCACATGTACTTACCATTTTTGAGCAATAATATATGAGGGACATGCCATTGGGAGCTGGACCAGCAGATGTAGCCTAGGAGGGGTGAACTAATTCATCAATTTTCTAGGTATTGTCATATGTGATGCTTTATTCTCTATCATTTACTACTGAATAGTGTTATATAAGCTAATTTACATGTTTTAACCTCACATAAAAATCTGCTTAACCAAGTCAAAACCATTTGTTTCACCTGCAAACTTCAATGAACCTTATGCACACAAATTAATTATTGTTTGGATACTTAGCACAACAAAACTAATACATTCCATTTAGATCATTAAGTCTGACCATCTAGCCATCCCTTGATCCCTTAGACTCTTAATGGTTGTAGACACTATGGGTTGAAGTCTTGGAACCCTCCTAAAGAAGAATGAACAGCGTATGCTACCATATCCAAAATTATTTGTTTTCCCTTGTCTCACTGAAGACAATTTATTCTTCATATTGACTAAGATTGTTGTGCACCAATAAAATAATTTTGAGGTAAGTCACTCTAATTCGAAGGACATGGTAGGATGAGAGGCCTCATGTACTGATGTTGATCTTGCTACCCTAACAATGGTAAAGAGAAGGATTTTTATTGATATACTCACTACAATTTTGATCAGTATTTGTGATATGACCTTGGCAGTATCTGGTGTGCAATAGAGTCCTATATAATCAGAAAAATTAAGGCCTCCCCAATGTTACAGGTCGATTTGGGCATCATCCAAAAAAATAAATCAATATTCATTAGGGTCTATCATACTCTAAATTGGTTGCTACATGCCCTAAAAAAGTCATCACATTGATGGTATTCCTTCATGAAAGTTTCACTGCTTAGATGCCAATTAAAGTGCCCTATCAAGCCATCAGCACACCCCTAGACAACTATAACTGCTTTGTAGAGCATCTACTCCTATGCAAGGCTACATTGCAGAGGATATAGGCTCACTTTGGAGTGCGTTGGTCGATTGGGAGTGAATTTTTCATTGAATTCTAGGATTCTCCCCGACATATAGTGACTTGTAGAATTTGTTACATCTCTCACCACATTTGATAGCCTCGAATTTGGAGCCCATGAAGTCATTAAACTCTTATCCTCCTATTCCCATGAACAAGGAAACCTCTTCATCTATATTTAGAAAATCCATTCAATGATTAATTTATTTCAAACTACTTTCATCTACTTATAAATAGAGCACTGAACATAGTGCACAAGAGAGCAAGAATTTGTGTTAAGTAGAGTTATGCTGGTGAGATATCAACTCTTGAAGGTGTTGTGCATGTATTGTGATGCTGTTGGATTGTTGATGCTAGATGTGATGATGATGGGACTCAAGTTTGATGAGTTTCAATGAATCAATCAATTGGTTGTACTCTTCCTTATAGTTCATAATAAATACATTTGTTCCTTTCCTAATGCACGTGTCAATGATGTTATATGTGTATTAATGAGTTTAATTGATTCAATTTGTTTAATTTGAATAGATCGTATTTCCTTTATGTTGTTTTTTGTCTTTTGTTTTCCATGGAATGTATCAATCGAGCGAGTTAAGCTAGATAGAGAGCTTCCTACTTCTGTAACCTACTCATCCACATTTCTTAAAAACCCATCAAGTATTCATTTCACTCATATTTCCCTACAAACCCTCGATGTCCTTAACCAGATCTTCAACCCAATTCATTTCACACAAAGAAGAACAATTCTGAAGGTTAGACTCTTCACGATGTAAGACATGGGTTTGATAGTAAGGACTAAACTAGTGGGAGCTAAATACATTGAGGGTTATCCTCAGATCAAAGAGATGTTGTAGAAGGTTAAGTGGCTCAGGTTTCTAGAAAAAATTGACAGATTCAACAAGGAGATCACTAAGTCTTTTGCGAGGTATTTCGACTGAACAGAGGTCGAAATAGGAGACATAAAATTTTTAGTGACCGAGCCCTTCATAGTTGAAGCTAAAAAGCTCCCAAGAGTTGGCGAGAGATGGTTTAAAAAAAAAAAAATTTCACAGCGAAGCATGGAGAGTTTTCCTCAAGAATCCAAATATGGATACTTCTGTTTACAAAAAGGGCATTCCTAACTCATCACTCAAGAACAAATGGAGAAATATGATTTTAATTTTATAGATGTTTATCACTTGAGAAGGCAGATTTGGCTACATGTTTCTTTATCATATTTGGTTGTTGATGAAATTTTTGGAGGATGGAGAAATAAGCCTCCCTTCTTTCTACTGAATATTTTAAAAATAATTTCCACAAATGTACAGAAAAGAATTCAGTTTATAGAAAAAACTATGCACCATCATGGGTTGGTAAAAATAATTAACAAATTTCATTTGAAAATTATATGGGAGTCTTGGGATAGTTTCCTAAGCAAAAACCATTTCCAAGATGAGCCAGGGCAGCCTAAGGAAGACAAGAATAGAAAATTAGAAGAAGGAATATTGATACAAGCATTGAGGACAGACCTCCACCTCCACTACAACAAGATGAAGAGGAACTTACCCTTGCATAGTTGATGAAAAATAAGAAACAGGGTGGAGTTAAGACAAGAGGTAAAATAAGAAAGAAGAGAAAGGTTACAAGCGAAGAAAACGTAAACCCTCCACAGCTAAGGAGAAGCTATAGACTTCGAAGATCCATGAAGAAGACATTATCACAAGAAACAAAGTTTGTGAATTTAGAGGAGGAACCTCAAGTGCCATCACCCATCAATGTCTCTCCTCCACATAGTCCTACACATTCTCCTGTACATAATTTTTAAGGTAGTCTAAGCAAAATATCTCCAGGCATTGACCTAACACAACAAGAGATATATGAATATATTTAGTCATTAGAGAAAATAAATGCACCAACAAATCCAGGTATGCAAGAACAACATATCAGTCCACAAGAACTTATAGTTAACACCCTCAAGAAAGAAATCTATGAGCTAGAGTTACTGAATATGCACATTAAAGAGGAAAATGAAGCTTTAAAGCAACAAAACCAATTGGAGAAATTCATCAGTGATAACAACATCCTACATTTGGGACTATGGTACAAAAATAATAGAAAGCTAAAAAGAAAGAAAAAAATCTCTGAACAGGATAGTCATCAATCTCAAGTACAAACTCCTTATGAGAAAGTCTGGGATGGATGTCACCTCAATGAAAAGAAAGAAGAGAAAACTGGATGTATTAGTAGAGATGTCTGAAAAAATGCAATTGGATAAGCAAGTTCACATTTTTGATAAATTTCATGAGGACATGCAATGGCTTCTTAGTGGGGGTATGTTGAACCTCAAAATTTTTCTTTCTCTGACATCCTTTCTCATCACTTTTTCCTACCTTTTCATAAATCCATATCTCCAATCAATGATAAATGATATATTTCATCTCAAAGAATGAATTTGAATGGTATCTATTTTATATTTTGATGTTTCTTGTTATTTGAATGAATTTTGTAACTCAGCTACAGAACACATTCTATTTTGCAGCTAATTGTTGTTTCTGTAGCTACTTTAATTATTTGACAGGTTCTGAGGAGCGAATGAAGGAATGAGTCACATGGGCATCTTTAGAATGATCCACACATGGATCTCATCCTATCCACCTATTTGAATTCGACAAAAAAATGTGCCTATGCTCGTGGTCAAAGTTTGGTCAAAGGATGTGATCCGAGAATGGAATGTTGAAAAGTGTAATTAAGTCGGTCTTCATGATGGATATGTAATTATGTATTTATGTATAGAAGATGTTAATAATATTAAAATCTATTTTTGGTATACTTGTCTCATGGGTTTCATGGGAAATATTTTTATTATGTAGATAGACTTCTTCTTGATGTATATTAGGTTTATGTCTTCTAGGAATAAATAATTTTAGGTGAAGGATTCAGTTTGTATTCGAAGTACCTTAACAACCCTCATACAATGCTATAATCAAGTGAAGACAATATGTTGAAGTAACACTACTTGGAAAATAAACACAAGTCATATCGACCGACATGATATAATGAAGTCGACCTAAACCATATCTGATGGTCGGCCTAAAAAGTGAGAACTGTCTATTATGTATAAGACAAGTCTGTGGATCATTTAGCAAGAAATGTAACGAAGATAACATACTATTAAGTGCAGAATATTTTATAAATTACAGACTCACAGTAACCACAATAAACACAAAGAATATACCTACGAAGTATCTGCAGTTATCACAACAGAAAAGAAGGATGAGTATACGAAGTATCTGTGGTTATTACAATAGAGAAGGAGGAAAATTATACAAAGATCTGGGGTTATCATACCAGAGACAAAGTATATTTTTACGAATACAATTACGGACATCATAGTTGAAGGTTTCGTTAAATAATTGCGGACACCACAGTAGAAGGCAATTGTGGACAACATATTGAAGACAGCGTGTTACAAAAGAACAGTGCAGAATCCACAACAAACTTCAGCGCAGAGATATATATACTAAGTGCGGATAAAAGACAGTGACCTTAAAGAGAAGTAAGAGCAATAGTGAAGAAGTTAAATCCTTGATTTACCTTCTCATAGTAAAAGTTATTTAAATACCAGTCTTGGGTCTTGATAATTGATTTGATGAAAGATTAACATAACTAAAAGAAGCGAAGACATAAGAACGTTCAGAAGTAATTATCAAAAAGAGAATTTTATTAACCTACAACCTTTTAAATTCTCAACACGGAAGACTCTCCATTTTCTCTGACGTAGCAAATCAAGAGTTAACTACTTAGATTTTTCTTCTATGTTTCAATTGTAATTGCCATCTAAGGAGGAAATACCTCCATACAATTACATTTAAATCTATTCAAATACCAGTCGTTTTGAAATTGGAAGACAGTATTAATTTTGTGAACATTTTGTATGCTTTGAGACTCTCTTCTTTTCATAATACAAAGACCATGTTCATTTGTTCTAGTTCCTTCTTGATGCACGCATAGTCTACTAGGATTTCAACTCCTTCTGTTGCAGAGAGCCCTTGCACAGAAATGAGGTTTCATTAGTTGTTTTTAGTTTAATTTCATCAGCTCTATTTTTTCAATTCATAGTTAAATTTGCATTTCTTTGTAGGTGATCCTTATATTAAATTGTTTATTATTTCATAGATTAAATTTATGAATTCTTTCTCAAAAATAGTTTTAGAATAACTGTGTAGTCTTTTTCTTACCAAAAGAATCTCAAGAAAGTAGTTCCTCTATTTTCCAAAATTGGATGATTGAGTATTTAGTCATACAATAGTTGAGTTTCATTTACATATTTTTTTTACTGCTTCCCTAAATTAAATTATCAATTAAATGTATAATTAAATGCTTTTTAAAATCATATCAAGAAGATGACTTTTTCATTCTTCCAAAATTGAATGATTGAGCATTTAGTCATACAATAGTTGAGTTTCCTTTACATGATTTTTAATTTCTTTCTTAGATTAATTCTTTAAATTAAATGTATAATCAATTGCTTGTTAAATCATGTCAAGAAGATGATTTTTTCATTCTTTCAAAATTGGATGATTGAGTATTTGGTCATACAGTGGTTGCTTTTCAATTTCATTGAATTTTCTTTCCATTTAGAATAGCATTTTCATTTCAATTCTTAACCATAGGATTTATGCTTTCAATCCATGGAGTAGAACTAGATTAAGATAGATTAGAATTGGATTTAAAGTCCAAAAATATCAAATTCATTAGAATAAATATTATATTTTTAGATCATATTCTAACCATTTAAAGATTGATTCATTTTTATGAAAATTAGAATAGTTAAAGAACATTTCCTTTTCTTCATTCTTTCAAAACTATTTTTAACATTAAACTTCATTAGATTTAGTTGATTCATTTCATAGTTCTCGTTTCTTAAGATTAACTCCTTTAGACATAAATAAACAAAACCCCCCAAAAAAATATAAAAAAATACACAACGAAGTAAGAATAAGGTTAACTAAGCATATATAGTGCACCACACTTCATCAAATTACTAATCTCGGTTGATGATTTATGATAATAAATTTAAGACATTAAATTGGCTAAAAAGTGACCATTCAAGTGTTGACCAAAGAATTCAGAATTCATCATCAGAAGACCACGCCCTATCATCCTGAGGCGAATGGAGGAGTAGAAGAATTCAATAAAATTCAATAAAATACTGGAAAATGCGCTCACCAAGATATGTAACACTAATGTGCGAGTGGAAGTAAGGTCTGTCCTCCATAACAGCTTTCATATGGAACAGGAAGTAACGTTCCCATACAAAGATAAGATGGGATGGAGAAGGTCACCTATAACCCAGCAAATTGAGGGCGAGGTCATGAAGTTTTTACTTATCTATGGTGAGATCCCGAACCTGCTGATGTAACAACAGTAGTTGTTCCTCCTGTTTCTTCAGAGCTTCCTTATTCTTATAATTATCCCATCCTTTCTTCAACTCTTATTTCATCCATCTTTCATGTAAATTTTCTATTTCTCTCTAATGTTCCTTTAGTGAAATCGTCCCCTCCCGAAGGGAGATTGCTTCCTGTTTCCAATTTTGTAATATGGAAATTAACAAGATTTTCTCAGAACTCCATCCCGAGATGGGACCCAAAATTATTCTACATTCAATATCCACATCAATAATGGGTGTAAAAACCTCTTCTAAATGGGATTGTTCTACCTCTGTTGCTACTTCTTATGTAACAATAGCTTCCTCGGTGGGTTCTCGTGTGTCAGCCCCTTTGTTTCCACCTAGAGTAGCCTTTGTGTCCATTGTTGTTTCTTCTAAAATAGGAGTGGCCTCTACAGGTTCTTGTGGGTTGGATTATAGGTCAATTATCACAGGAGACTCTGCTTTAACTGATGGTTATTTTGTAACAATAGTATCATCAACAGGTTATTGTGTAACATCCTCCTTCCATTATGTTTCTATTTCCATTGGGTTGATATTTTCTCTACAGACCTTATATCCCACTGCTGTTGAGTCTTGAAAACATGTCGTGCATACAGACACTAGGATTTCCTTCCCCTCAGATGGTTTTTTCTTTAATTCTTCATTTTAATTTCTTAGATTTTTGAGTTCTAAAAATAGGACATGAGTTTCATCCTTACCTAATGAGGAGGGTTGCCTTTCTTCTTCTAAGACTTCTGCTTCTGTCTTCTCTCTGGCATTAGGAAAAGGTTCTATAGGTATGATGACTTTCACCCTTTTTTTTGGTCTTATATCCCCAATTGGTTCATCAGTAGGCTTTCTCCCAATTATAACTCCAGCAGGCTGAGTTTGGGTTTCTACTTCTGCCTGACTTCCTCCTGAAGTTGTGGTCTGTTTCCCCCAGTTTGTCCTTGGACACTTTCGCTTGAATTCTCCCCAATTTTTCCCTTGCTAGCCTAGGGCATCCAGTATGATTAACTTGATGAGTCCATGATTAGTCACACATGCCTCCGGGTTTGCTGCTATCTTTATTGTTGCCGCCATATGCTTTATGTTCCCTAACAAGTAGATGGAAGATTACTCTTTTGCTGGTGCTGAAGGTGATTAAGAATAGGAAAGTGATAGTTAAACACTATCGTGGATCTTCCCTCACAAGTGATATATTTAAATAAACCTACGGTTACATCTGCCCAAGGATGAGGAAGTGACAACCTGTCAATTCCCCTCCTTTTCTTCTCCTTCTAGGAAGTCTTCTTTCAAGGAGGGGCCATTGATTTTTCTGTTAAACCACCTCCATCCCTCTATCGGCAATGTATTTATCAGATAAATTATCGCTTCAGTCACCTCAAATTGCATGCCCTAACTTAGGTTTGATTGTTTTTCAAATTCTTAGCAAATTCAATTGCCACCACCTCGTCTAAGCCTTCTAGCTTCTGGAAATAATCAATCCATCTGGCATCCCTAAATATATGGTAGGCTTCTGGAAAATTATGGAAGGAATCCATAGAATCAAACTCATGCCTGACCGCTGCTCCACCCATCTTGCTATTTGTTTCTAAATTTTCTTCTTGCTGCTCAGCCCCACTGTAATGTCACCGCACTACTCATCTGCTCAACCCCATTGTAATGTCACCTCCCTACTCACTATTTCTCAACGTCTCTGCTTATCCCAATTGATGAGTTTACAATGAGGATGCAAGGTTTCAGTTGAGGAGGTTGATGGAAGGTGATAGATTTTATGGATTACCGAATCGTACCTCACACTACTCTTTATAAATGTCTCGTTATGGAAAGTAATGGGATCTAGTACACATGCTCTTTTCGAACTAGATTTAGTCATTATTGGAATTTATGTTATTAATTGGGTGCATGTGAATTTTTGTAATGATTTCAAGACATATCCCCTCCCCCACCTTAATGGTGATGGCCGCCCATGACCGTCACAGGATTATCATTACTTCTTCCAATTAATCACCAAATCATAAATGATAACATTTACCTTTTGAATGACATACCCGAGGTGACGTGGAGGAAGATTTCAAATTGGCAGCACTATACTTATAGTGCTCGTGTTGTTGTGTTTGGCTGGCATGATTATTGTTGTTATGGGATGAAACATAAGTAGTGTTCATGGCTGTCGGATGTTATATGTGTAACAAGCAAGACAACCCTTAGATTATTCTTAAAAAAAATCATAATAATCAGGAGAAAGTGGTACAGAAAAGAAAATTAAATGAATATCGTCATCCTATGAAATAGATCAAGAAAGGAAGATGATGTTTCAGGAAGAAAAACATGGGTGTAACAGTTGCCACAAGATTGGTTTTCAGCTGTTACCAACTGTCTGACTGCGCCCCGGAAAGGGGTTTTCATAGTTAGATTTATTATTTTTGTTTTTATTTTTATTTTGTTATTTATTTATATTTATATTTATTTATTTTATTTATTTTTTATTTTTAAACAGGTGTAGCAGCTACACAAAGGTAGTTTTCAACTGCTGCACTTATTGGAATTTCAATTTTTAGGCTGCACATGAGAATGTTCCCCTGTTGTCGTAACATGAAGATCAGAGTCCATGAAAATGTTGACAAATGATTCCTTCAAAGTGGGTGGATGATATAACCTTAGGCCCATTAACCAATAATGGTGTCTTAGCACTATCGATGGTAACCAATTGTACAGTCCCATTGTCAAATGTCGTGTCCACTTCGTAAGGACCTAGCCATCTAGTGCAGAGCTTGCCTTTGAAATATTTGAACCTTGAATCATACAAAAGAGCCCAATCTCCTTTCTGGAAATTTTTCTTCTTAAGAAACCCATCATGGCATCTAGTTCTTTGCTGCTGAATGATCTCTGTTTGTTGAATAGCAGCTAACCGTTTCTCTTCCAACTCATTGAGCTGGTTCAATCTTTGAGTCTGTGGCGTACTCAAATCCAGATCGACTTGCAATATTGTTCTTAATGTATTCATTCCAAACTCTATGGGGAATAAATGATTCTTACCATACACCAATTCATATGGTGAGAAACCTGTAGAATTCCTCCATGTTGTCCTATAAGCCCACAATACCTCTAGAAGTTTCTCGGACTAGTTTCATTAGTGCTTTCCACTTGACCATTTTCTTGTGGGTGATATGGTGAAGTGATTCTGTGATGAATTCCATACTTTTCAACTAGCTTCTTGATCAAATGAGATGTGAACTGAGGCCCCCCATCTATCACTATTTCTCTGTGTACCCTGAAGCGAACAAAAATATCTTCAAACAGGAAGTCTACAACAACTTGCTCTGTTGCTTTGGTTAGTGCCTTTGCTTTGACCCATTTTGTGACATAATCGGTGCAGACCAATATGTATGATTTTTGTTGTGATGAAGGATTAATTGGCCCTACAAATTCTAGGGCCCATTTCTCAAATGGTTCTATCACTATCTGAGGCTATAACGACATCTCATCTGATTTCAGAGGTTGACCCATTCTTTGGTAGCTATCACATCCTTTCATAAAATTCTTGGCATCCTGGAATATATTTGGCTAGTAGTACCCTGTTGAGAGTACTTTATGTCATGTCCTCTTGCCAGCAAAGTGTCTTCCACAAGGTTCCTCATGACAAGACTTCAAGATCTCAAATACCTCATCTTATCTAACACATCGCTTAATCTGAAAATCTGGCCTGGTGTGATAGAGATTGCCTTCTATCAAGGAGTAGGTAGCAATCTATTGTATAATATTCCTTCTTTACTTGGAAGACATTTGGTGTGGTAATTTTCTTACAGCAAGGTAATTGGCTATATCTGAATACCATGGTGAGTGAGTAGAGATGGAAAAAATATATTCATTTGGAAAAGAACCCTAAGTGGCAGTGCAGTCATCACTTATAGTTAATCTAGAAATAAAATCAGCAACTACATTATCTTTTCCACGTTTATCTAAAATAGTAATATCAAATTATTGTAATAGCAATAAACCATTTTGTAACACTACAATTAGTAACAGACTTGTTCATCAAAAATCATATTGCAGCATGGTTAGTGTGTACAAAAACTTGGTACCTGGTGATGTAGTGTTGAAATTTGTTGATAGCATGCACTACTACTAGGAATTCTTTCTCAGTAATAATGTAGTTGAGTTCTGCCAGAGTTAAGTTCTTGTTGATGTAATAAATGGCATAAGGTTTCTTCTCCTCAAACTGCCCCAAAACAACACCCACTACCATGTCAGATGCGTCTATAGCAATATGAAATGGAAATTCCCAGTTTTCTCTTCATAAAACAGGTGTTGTTGTTACACAGTTTTTCAACTTCAAAAAGGCCTACTCACACTTCCCTTTCCACACAAATTCTGCATCTTTCATGAGTAATGAAAATAGAGGATATGCCGTCTTTGAAAATTTCTCTATGAATCTCCTGTAGTATCCTGCATGTCCCAAAAAAATACATACCTCTTTTGGAGTCTCAGGGGTCGGGATTTTCGAGATTACCTCAATTTTTGCAGGATCTACCTTGATTCCATCTACTGAAATGAAATTTCCCATCACAATTCCCTTGGTCATCATCATGTAGCATTTTTTCGTGCTTAGAGCAACATTAGTTTGTTCACAACGTTCCAAAACTTTTTCCAAGTTAGCTAATGCTGTCTCAAAGGCATCCCTGTAGGGTGTAAAATCATCCATAAATATTTCAAGACAATCATTCAAAAGATTAGAAAAAATATCCAGTATTTCCCTCTTAAATGTTGCTGGTGCATTACAGAGGCCAAAGGGCAGGACTCTGTATGCAAAAGTACCCCATGGGAAAGTAAAGGTTGTCTTGTCTTGGTCTTTTGGGGCAATCCGTATTTGATTTTAGCCACTAAACCCATCTAGAAATGAAAATATTTTTTTCCAGAGAGAGTATCCAAGACCTGATCAATGAATGGTAAATGAAAATGGTCCTTTTGAGTGGCCTTATTAAGCTCTCTATAGTCAACATATACTCTCCATTTTCCATTATTTTTCAGAACTATGACAAGTGGATATACCCACTAGCTGTCATAAATGGGGTAGATAAAATTAACATTAAGGAGTTTCTACAATTCTTCTTTCACTATCTCCTTAAGTGCGGGGTTCATTCAGCATTGTGGTTGTCTAACTGGTTTTTGGTCCTCTTTAAGGTAAATGCGGTGGGTGCATAGGCCACGATGGATTCCTTTCATGTCTGTATAGTCCCATGCAAATTCCATTTTATATTTCTGTAACAGTTGTATTAGCAATCTGTTTAGTTCAACAGTTAGGTTAGGATTGATGTTTAAACATTTCCTCTGTTCGATTTCAACGGGACTGCTGATAGTATGCAAATTTGTTTTCAAATGTTCAATAGTTGCATCATCTACCTCATCTTATTCTCCCAAATCTCTAATGGAGGAAATACGGAGTGAACTACTAATAAAACCATTAATGATCTCATCCTCTGTTTCATCCTTAAAGTATTGTGCTTTTCCAAGCATGAGAAGAGGTAGGGAAATATCAGATTCAGGAGCAAATTCATCCCACCAGGGACTACTTGAATCCATATGAGGTTTTTCTAGGGGATAAAGGTTTAGGTTATGAGTGGTCTGTCCATCTAATATCACCATATATTTGGACCTACAATCGATATATGCATCTGCAGTGGCCAGCCACGGTCTTCTCAAGATTAAAGGATGACCCCCCAGGTTGGATTTGGTTTGAAAAATGATAAAATCAACCAGATAATTCCAGGGAGCCACAATGATAACCAAATCTTCTATCATTCCCTCGGGCTTAACACGGGACCTATATGATAATTCAAGCACTATGGGTGTAGGTATAAGTCCATGTAGTCCTAGAGAGATGAAGAGGTATTTAGTCATGATATTAATAACTTCCCCTAGATAAATTAAAGTATTGGTGATAGGTTGATTGTCAATAGGGACAGGCACTATAGGGTTCCCTAGGTCATTATATTTAGTCAACAAAGTCTGATAAATCATAAGATTGGAAAATTTACCCATGACATGGATAGTAGCAGGGTCTTTAGGTTTCCTTCCAGGTATTTTGATGCACAGATCCCTCACTAATTTAGCATAGATAGGTACTTCTTTAAGAGCTTGTAACAACAGAATCCACACATACAAAATTTTCGTCTCCTTAAGGAATTCAGATTCAGGTTGTGAGACCAACCTGGTTTCAGTTAATCGTTGAGGGTATGGGGGGTTCTGAATGTTGATAGATGAGTCAGATATCACAGATATAGCAGCCTTACTTGGATTAGTTGTTGTAGAAACAACAGATCCTCTGGAGCTGGCTGCTACAGATGTAACAACGGGTGTCGTATCAGCTATTACATGTGTAACATCTATCTCAGAATCATCCATATCCTTCCTAGGTGATTCACATTCTTTGATAATAATGGGGTATGTTCATATATGATTACTTTCCCTAATAGAAGCTGAACCTCGCTAAGTCTAATGGGAGTAATAAGATAAGTCTAGACAGTAATTAGAGCATCCATGTTCTGGGCTGCCTTATTATTTGGATTGGGGTTAGGTTGCACAGGTAATTGGGGTCTAAAAAAAGGTGTAGAATTGTGAATAGAAGGAAGTTGTAACTTCTACTGCTACATTGGTATAGGAGGGGGTACTGGACCTTGGCCATTAATTCTCCAGTTCTAACCCCAAGGATTGGGTTGTGATGGAGGATATTGCATTGATGCAGGAGACAACCACTGGTTCCATGGTGAAGGGAATTGTGTTGAGGAAGGAGTAGGATACTGCCATGGATATTGCTGACTATTATAAACATTATTCCAAGGATAAAAAGAGGAAAAATATAAAGGCATACCTGTAGGTCGTGGCTTCCATGGTCTTTTTGATCACTTCTATTGGATCTATTTTTGAATCAACTAGCCGATGAAATAATAATATTGAACATCCTCGCTTGATTCTTGGAAGACTACCTTCAGTTTGGGCAATCCATGACACTGATTTGTAGAATTCACTAACTCACAGATGTTGCATAAGATGACACTATTCAGTCCACATTCTCTTTCCAAATTTTTCTTTTTGCATCGGGGATAGAATATTGCTAAGGCTGCTTCAGATTCTGCTTGTGCTTTCTTGACTTGCGTCGTAGTGATCTGGGCAGAGAGAGTGCTAAGTAGGTCGATTTTAAAATCCTCAAATAAGTTTCCGATATCTACTCTTATTACTCCTCCACTCATGGACTTCTGTATCCAGACTGAAGGGTCCCGAACTGAAACTCTCCCTTTGACCTATCCTCTTGAGCTACGCAGGCAAAGATTCATTATTTCATCAAGTGGTTCTTGTGATATGTCTCCTTTTCCTAATAGGTTTAGATGATCCAGAATATCATCTCTCATACCTCTTAAAAATATTGGCTTTAGAGTTTCCGGATCTAAGTTACTGACCTTAGACCTCTGTAAGTTGTAGTGAAATTGCTCCATATAGCCTTTCAGGCTTTCCTCCTCCTTTTGCGCAATTCTAAAAATCTTGTCCTTCAAATCCCTGGTTCGACAGTAATCCTGATACTTAAAGAGGAATGCCTCTCTCATTTCATTCCAGGTTTGAATCATGCCAGCACCCAGTCTCATGAACCATATTAATGCTGCTCCTTTCAGAGTAGTAGGGAATAATTTCAACTTCTGGTCATCAGAAGTGTAGTCATAACCTCTAAATAGCACATCAAATTCGAACAGAAAGGTACCAGGATCTTCAACAACCATCCCTTGAAAGGAAGGTAGGGATGATAAAGTAATATTCTTCATAGGAGCCTCATCCTGTGTTACTGCTATTGGAAATTCAAAAGTAACAGAGCTATCTGTCTCGAAATTCTCATTCCCCATGGTTGATTCTTCCTGATGGGATTAACTAACCTCAAATTGTACTGGAGATTGACAAATAAAAGGATCAAGTTGCTCCAAGACCAACTGTTTAACAAAAGTACCAGCGTCCAATTGATGATCAGCTAAATTTTTTTCCTTAGGTCCCTGATGCTCCCCACTGGTCTCTGCGTGTCCTTCAATTCTCAGATCCTGATCAATGATTCTCCACTGTTGTTTTGAATCTGGTGTTTTGGTATCAGGAGTCGATATGTTGTTCGAAGGATTGTGAGGTCCAGACATGGAAGACACCGATGGTCCAGTATTTGATATGGTAGCTTATTTCTGTGGTCCTATCTTCCTATTATCTTCGTATGACGTGGATTGTTCCTTTTCTTCCCTTGAGATCAGATCTCCAAAGAATGTCTTTCTTCCAAAATCTGCACTCTTATTTTCCTTATTACTACTCGTCTTTCCTATATTTAGTAGAGTGGGGGGTGTTTGTAGATGTTTATGTTGTCCTACAGCAGTGAGCCCACCCAATTTCGTTAGTGATGCGTAGGTTAATACCTCTCGTCTTACTACCAAACGACTGTATAGTTGAAGACACCTTAAAATAACACCCAAAAATTCAACTCCTAAGTGTCCCAACAAGACATTAGTGAGCCCACTCAAGTTTGTTAGAGTGATGAGCAGTTTCTTACCTCTCGTCTTACCGCCTGAAAATTGTGTCACTGGGGACACTCTAAGTCAAATAAAATGCTCAGAAATTCACTCTCCTAAGTGTCCCAACAAGACATTGGTGAGCTTGCTCAAGTTCATTAGAGTGCTGTGCAAGTTCTTACCTCTCATCTTACTGCTCGGTAATTGTGTCACTAGAGACACTATAAAAACACAAAGAATTTTCACTTCTAAGAAATGAATATGATTGATTGGATCATTACTGCCATCCCCGGAATTGGCACCAAAATTTTGGGTTGTATTAATCATTATTAAATGACTAAACAATACACATAAATTATCAATCCAGGGACATCTTTTTATTCTAATGATAGTTTCACTATCTGTGCCGATACACCCAACCAGAAGCAATTCCAAAGAAAAGAAATCGTTGCTGAAGTAAATGCTGGAATTTAATCACTCTAGAAGAAATAAAATTATCTACAAGACTGGAATCACACTTCAATTTATCTATTCTAGTGCGCCACACAAAAATATCCACCTGGTATCTCTAATATCATATGAGTAACAACATACAAAGTGTTGAAATTGAAGCAGATATATTCACATTTGAACAACAACAACATCACCTCTACTGACACATAAACTGAAATAAAAACACATATACAAAGCTACCTTAGGCACTGCAATCCTTGCTAAGAAGGAGGGCCCTTTCTCCCTAGCAGAGCACAGGTAGAGAAAGAACTCAACGGAAACTAAATTGAATAACGCATGTAACATCAATAACAGGATGATCTGTATTAATCTGAGCACAACTACAGAGCCAAAATAATTTTTTTCTCTGCTAACCTTTCAACCTATAGGGCCGAGAACTATATAGTGGTTACATCTCAAAAAATCAAGGGATAGATCAGTCATGAAAATCTTATGATTCTCAGGCTGATCGAAATAGAATACATATAGTTATAACCACTTCTTAACCCTTAGGCCATTATCCAAAAATACAATGCTAAAAAACTTCTACTGCTATCATAATAAAACCACATCTATAGTGTAATAGCTAAAGAATAGGCCAACAACAGGTGTTGACAATATCGATTTAGCAGTACAACTATATCAGCATTTCACCAGCGAGTCTATAACAACAGAGTGTAACAGTAGTTTGCCGATAGGTCTGTAACAACAAGGTGTAACAGTATCGCTTCACTGTAACAACACCCCCTTAACTGCTCCTATGGTCCTTGAGCTCAAGATCTTTGGTGCTATAAATGACATCTGGAAATACAACACAAAGACCATAGATATTATCCAAACATTCATCCTCAATTAATCATAAAAAGGAATGATATATCATAATAATTGATGAAATGATAGAGTAATGAAAATAAGGTGAAACAACACAAGTTAGGATAGAAAGGTAGGAAAAAGAGGCAAAAATAGTCCCATTGGTTATAGTCATGAGAAAAAATAGGGAAAACAAGTGTAGGAAAAGTGTGCAAAACTGGCACCCAATAGTAACATATCATGGAAAACATTTTCGCAATCACATGATGGATGAGTTGACTCCCAAGTTAGGACTATCACATGATAGTTATACCCCCTATTATCTGCAAGCTAATGGACAAGTTGAAGCTATCAACAATATTATTAAGGGTATTCTTCAATGCATGATTGGGGTTCATAAATGAAGTTTTCGTTTGAACCTATACTCATATTTGTGGGCACATTGAACCTCTGTGAGAAATGTGACCATATTTACTCCCTTTCAGCTGGTTTATGGCCTAGAAGCTATCTTACAGATACAATGCGAAATACCATCATTGAAACTCGCGATTGACCTGCTACCTGAAACTTTTGAAGAAGAAGCATGTCTTTTAGATCTCATCCATCTATATGAAACACGTCACGAAGCCGCATTGGCCAAAAAAACACATAAGAGATGAATTAAGGTGCAATATGACTGCAATTTCAAGCCTTACACCTTCTCGGAAGGATACCTGGTCTTGCTTTATGATCAGGAAGTTGATAATATAGGAACATGGAAATTTGAACCATTATGGCACAACCCCTACATTTTCAAGTGCATTATAGCTAAGGGTGCCTACGAGTTGGTAAACTATGATGGGATTCCATTGTCAAAGCCTCAAAATGGGTTATATCTTAAAAATTACTATGCCTGATTTTGCGTAGTAAACACTGTATTATATGCTTTGATTGCATGTGTGTAGCAGTGTGCCTTTTAGATATTTTCATGTGGTTAGTAATCCTCTTTCCATTTTTGTAGATGTCAGCATCTTCAGAACCTTTTGTTCAATATACTAATGGTGCTAGTCATGGTACTCATAATTTATCCTCTATAGCATGGGCAATCTTTGCTCCAAGTGGCGATTTAGTGAGCTTCCAAGGGATTTTTATTGGTCGATCGACCAACAATATCGTTGGGTATAGTGGGTTGATTGAACTACTCTATGATTCCATTTCACTTGGCATTCATCACATCATCATTAAGGTGGACTCACAACTTGTCATACTACAACTTATTAGCGTCTATACTGTCTGAAATCCAACAATTCATCACATGTTCCTTAGAGTTCATATTTTGGAAATACATTTTGATTAAATTCAATATCAACATATTTACAAAAACTTTAACAATCTGGTCGATTCACTGGAAAATTATGTGTTAAATAGACATTTGCATCATATGTAAAGATATATTTTCAATTCACATCATACAATTGAATAGGATTGCACATAATCATAGAAAAGCACTGAAAGTAAAATAGATTTAACACGAGTTTTTTACAAAATTGTGTCCAAGACACATTTTTCATCTGACCTCAAACTATATACATCCATAGCATAATCTAAGTAAACCTAGTGATGCTCATGATAGCAGGTCACTGCTTGGGCTATTATGCACAACAGCCTCATCCAACGACTGGGCACACCAATGGTGTGGCACTGCAGCCTCATAGGTAACTCCTCGATATGGACATCTAGTATCCCAAGGGTCAATCCCTCCACATGTTGTTGCAACTAAGAAAGAGTCTCAGCTAAATCCAAATCTTGTAGGACTGCTCTTCCGAAAGTCCTCTCTGCTGGTTCTCCCCCCTGTTTTTCACGAACCACTAGTCGAACAATACCTACATCCACATACATAAAACATCTTTAGTTTAGTCTTGGAAACATCAAAAAACACAAAAATATGTAAAAAAACCCCAAAAAATAAAAAACATGATCAACATTTTACTTGTAGCACCCCATTGAGCACCGGCTGGTAAAATCAAGTCTAGATCTCTGTAGAAATCCATCCCTGCATATGGATGTTCCTCGATGAAGATATTATGTCTTCGGAGCCAATTGAAGAATGCAGTGGAAAATGAGATCTATGACTGAACAACATTTCTAGCCATCAACTCGACCCACCACTGCATCCATGGATCTTTGGGACCAGATAATCCCAGTGTCACATGTTGTGGTTGCATCAATGGAGCTCACTCCAAAACAAAAGTGATCAAAATTAACCCATAACTGAAATTTTTGGTCTTACCACTTTTTACCTTGGTTAGTTGTTCTCTCATTTGAAGGAGCAGTGCTTCATCCCAGCTGAACACGGTTTTCTCGAGACACTCAAGCGCATACTGCATGTATGATCTATTCATGACATGTAGTGTCACGTTTCCAGCTAGTTTTGTGATAGTGAATAGAAGAGTGTGCAAAGTCATATCACTCACATCTTTGATATTTATCTTTCCATATTTACTAGGCTCAATTCCTGGTTGAAAAAACTGTCGGATGTAGTCCTTTATTGTTTCACCTCCACACGTAGAGCCTGTAAGGGAAATGGGGGCACTACGTCATGACAAACCTGTGAGAAATTAAATGTCATTGACCAATATTGGGATCAATTTGCCCCCAATTTGAAATGTCTATATTTTCGGGTCCCATGAACGGATCAAGAACTGTAATAGTTCCATATGTTGCCTCATCCCTAACATTTGGAAGTAATTGAGCAACCCACAGTCTCTGAGGGCTCTCACAGTGTCAGGATCATTTATGGAAACCATATCCTATTCTTCATGTTCTCTTTCTCGCCATGTAATCGACATTCTGATCCAATGAAAGTCTAAAATCACACCATAGGCTAATTTATGATCCATTTCATGCAAAAAATGGGAATATTTTCGGTCGGAAACAAAGATACAACTTTCTTAATTGCGCCCAATGCACCCCTGAGTGACAGAAAGAGCGTTTCAGAGAAACTAGGCCTCTTTTCAACCTCTCTACAGTGTACTTTTCAAAATTCAAGGGTGCGTTGGCCCTAGGGTGTTTTATATTTACCCTAGGGACCCCAAAAACCTAAAAAATGTGCATGAAACTGAAAAATAATGCATTCAATAGAAAGAGGAGCGTAATATATTCTACCTGGTCCAGACGGCACAAGGAATGATCCACATCATCTATTGCAATCAACTGCTGAAATTCGAGGGTAAAACAGGCTCGGAGCACTAAAATCCAAATGGTAAAGGTGAAATAGTAAATATTATTTGGTAGTTTCTTAATTTAATAGTATTTTTTATTAATTTATGCATATTTAATGAAACAGCTATGGTTTTTACCCATTTTTACTATTTTAAACAAATATTGTTAAGTCATTTGATGTTTCTTTGAGCATGTTTGCAGTTGATTATAATGATTTAGTCATGCATGATCGTGAAATGCGATATTGACCACAAAGCACAATTTAATCTCTTTTTCAAGCTTTGTTAAACATGAAAAGGAATTCAAAGCATACTTTTATCCTCTTTTTTTGAGATTTATTAAACATGAAAAGAGAATTCAAAGCGCACTTTTATCTCTTTTTCAATATTTGTTAAATGTGAAGAAGGAACCCCCCTTGAGTTCTCTTTCAACTCTTTTCAAACTCTCAAAATATGAAAATATTTCTGAGTGCTTGTCCTTTCGAGCTCGTTAAAGGAATTGAAACGAAATCTACTCAGTATAAGTTTAACCCTTTCTTGGACTGAGATAGATTATAATTACGAAAAAAGGAAAACCCTAGTCAAACATGGCTAGGAGGTTCTCTCAGATATTATTTTATGCTTTTTCGGATCTGAAGAACTATTATACGAAAAAGAACTTGTGGAGTTTTCTTTTAGTCCCTTTTTGAAACTCTCTAAATATGAAAAAGGACAGAGTTCTCACTATCGTTAGACTCGTTAAAGCATCAAATAGCGATGGGCTTGTCCATCATGAAAATATCAAGTTCCACCTTCGCTAGACTCGTTAAAGCATCAAATAGCGATGGATTCACCCAAAGGGTGGAATTATACATCAAGCATATGCTATCCTCCTAAAGCTTGTTAAAAAAAAAAATAGGTGCTGGTTAGCAATGACTAGGGAAAATTGGAAAGGGATAAAACACTTTATGGTAGCAATTCACTCTTAAACATGACACTTATTCACTTCATCTCTGTGATTTTTGGGTTGGGTAATCTGCTTGACGGTCTATCATACCTATGGTCTATCTTACCATCCATCACTTCGGCTTTGGGCCAAATGCTTCCAATTCATTTAGTGTCGCCAATATGTTCAAGAGAAGTCACTCAATTATTCCTCATCCTTTGCAATACTCATAAACCTTCATTTCATGACTGTCATCCCTGACATTTCTTCATCAATCACATTTTGTCTCCAAAATCATTACTCCTGTTTCATGCCGTTGATAAGGGCAGAATCAATTCCCTCCTGTGATGAGTCGCTTCTTGTAAACATTAGCTCATAATCCAGGAAGTTGACTTAGAAACAACCTTTCAATACCTTTGAGATTGCTTACATCAAAGACAGTTTTCTTGCTTCCGGTGATAGGTTGAAATCATAGGCCTTCAACCAAAAGACTCTGTATGGTGTTTAACATCAAATAATATATTCACACCATGAAGAATATACTGCAGTACCTTGAGAGCCATTATCATCAACAATGTTTTCTCTTGCGTCTATTAATGGCTCACATCATCGGCTGGTAATCAGACGGTGTCTTCCCATGTTCGACTTTAGATCATATATTCACATGGTTAGACTCGTACTTTAAGTGATCGAGTGAACGAGATAGAAGACCCCATATCTAGTTTGATCCATCTGGGCTACGATTTTAGGAGAAGTACCAAATCATCTGTACGCTGGTCATTATTCAGATGGTCATCCTATCATGGGTCTATATCTCTAGACAGTCTATATATGTAGATGACTTTCTCATGTTATGATAGTTTATGTGTTGAGTATGGGATATGCCTCCCTCAAAAATTCATGTACAAGCTAAAAATATATCATGATGTAATGTATTGTAATTGATGCAGATCGTTGTCCACTTCAGTCCCTCCTCATCATGACGTAAAGCAAATCATTCAAAATCTAATTTTTGACTTCATGCTTTAGGGGGGAATTGTTACAAGTCGATTTGGGCATCATCACAAAACACAGATCAATATTAATTAAGGTCAATTATACTCTAAATTGGTTGAGACATTCCCTAAAAAAGTCATCACATTGATTGTCTTCCTTCATGAAAGTTTCAGTTCTTAGATGCCAGTTGAAGTGCCCTATCAATCCATCAATGTAGCCCTAGTCAGTTGTAACTGCTTTGCAAAGCATCTACTCCTATGCAAGGCTATGTTGCAGAGGATCTAGCCCCACTTTGGAGTGCGTTGGTCGATTAGGAGCGAATTGTTCATTGGATTCCGGGAATCTCCCAGACTTCTAGTGACTTCTAGAAGTTGTTCTAGCTCTCACCCCATCTGATAGCCTCAAATTTGGAACCCATGAGGTCATTAAACCTCTTATCCTCCTATTCCCATGAACAAGGAAACCTCTTCATCAATTTTTATGAGAGCCATTCAATGATTCATTTATTTCAAACTACCTTTGTCTACCTATAAATAGAGCACTGGACATAGTGCACAAGAGAGAAATAATTTGTGTTAAGTAGAGTTACACTGGTGAGATATGAACTCTTGAAGGTGTTGTGCATGTAATGTGATGCTGCTAGATTGTTGATGCTGGATGTGATGAGGATGGGACTCAAGCTGGATGGGTGACAATGAATCGATCAAATAGTTGTACTCTTCCTTCTACTTCATAATAAATATATGTGTTTCTTTCCTAATGCACGTGAAAATCATGGTATATGTGTATTAATGAATTTAATTGATTCAATTTGTTTAATTTGAATAGATCGTATTTCCTTTATGTTTTTTTTGTCATTTGTTTGCCATGGCGGGTATTGATCAAGTGAGCTAATTTGGATTGAGAGCAATGAAGGGAGGCAAGGGAAAGCGAACAGATTACAAGTAGGTTTCTCTCCCTTTATCTATTCACATTAAGGAAAAGATGAAATATATTTCTTTCTGTTATTCTAAGTGAACCACCCACTTAGGGAAAGCATACTTATCTGTAGGTTTGTATTTTCATTCCCCCCCTTTTAGATCAATTGGCCCCCCCGCTTTGGGAAAGTCTTGTGATGGAGTATATATCTTCCACTTCAATCCGCAAGGGTTTCTGTTCAATCATAAAAACCTGTTGCTCTAGATTCTAGTAATGAATAAGCATCTCTAACAATTGAGTTTGTGTTTTCATATTTTCCATCATGAAAAATTTGAGTAATCCACATCCTCTCAATGCTTCCAATGTCATTGGATCATTTAGAACCTCGTTGACAATGTCACTTTGTTCCCTTTCTCTCCAAATGACTGACATCTTGCAAATTTAAAAGAATTCATCCATTAGAAATCAAAATTTTAATTTCTCTCTTCGTGTGCGTAACTTTATTAATAAACAGTCAAGTACATACGTAAATTTTCCTTTATAAACTCATGTGTATGGATTTATATATGTATTTTCCAAGGATCCAACCCACGTACACGCAGACACAATTTGTAAAATAAAATTCAACGATGAAAAATCAATTAAATTGGCTTAAAATTAATCAAATGAATGAGATTGTGGATATATAACTACTTGGAAAGTTTGTTGACAATTTAGCTGAGGAAATTGGTGGAATCAAGTTGCCCTAATTTTTTCCCAAGCTCTCAATTCTCAACACTTGCAAGTTCAAATGAAGTTTTGGTGAGTCAAAATGTCTTTTTATATAAAAATTTGAAAACCCATTTTGATAAAGTTCATATTTTTTTAACTTTATTATTTCATGAACTTTTTAAATTTTTGGCTTGAAGTGTTCAGGGTGGTTGTTTTCCAAGGTAAATGAATACTTTGTGACATTTTTCAACACTTCAAATCCATCAGCATAGACCTATCATGGTAGGTATCATTTTCATCACTATAATATAGGTTAGGAAATATCATTTTTCTGTTGCATTATGCATCTTGACCTCATACTACGTTATTTTTCCATAGGGTCGACCCCATTGTGTTGCGATTCTCAAACCACTTTCACTCGCTATCTTATAAAATTGTAACATAATGGTAGATCCTCTCCTTCCATTGGCTTCCTAGTTATATCCCCACTAGCATATGTTTCCCATGCTACAAGAACTGTTTAGGCTTGAGAGTCCTCTTTAGTCCCACCATGACTTTGCGATGAAACATCATTCCTTTCTTGTTCGCTATATTTATGGATTTACACCCTAGAGGCTCCCATGTATTAATTTGTATTGTTGTATTGCATATTAACTACTTATACGTATTTTTTCCTTAATCCGACTTCACTTGGACTCATGTATAAGAAAATTTTTACCATGACCTTTCTGCAAGTTCAAACCATGCATTCACTAGCCTCTATGACTTGACACACTTTATCCATGGAAAGAAAATTGCTTTGAGTGTTGTCGACGAGTTTTTGCCACCTTGCATTGAGTATAGAATGTTCCAATACAAGGAACTAGTGCATCTTCCCTTAACACTCAGTCTTTCCACTATACTATAGGCATTCGTTTATACCTTTTTATGCTTTAAATATGGAAAAGACAAAAAAATAATATATTCCAAAAATAGCAGGAACGAGACATTTACTTCTGTATTTGATAGAAGAAAGAGTGAGTCATGTTGCCCTTAAACAAATCACTCAAAATAAGTCTTTCCTCCATTGGGATGGGACTTGGTTTGACTTTAGGAGAGCCATAACCTTGTCTTTGAGTTAGTCCTCCTCTGGTTGGTTATCACTTCTAATCATATGGAGATTTTGTTAATACCTCCTACATTACAAAAATATACAAAGTTATTATATGCTACCATTTGAGTCATTATTTTTTTTAAGGGAATTCAACCTACGACGGACACTCTGAGGTGTCTCTTGACTCATTTTCAGTCAACTATACC
Organism: Pinus albicaulis; assembly: GCA_034641835.2. Taxonomy (NCBI): domain Eukaryota; kingdom Viridiplantae; phylum Streptophyta; class Pinopsida; order Pinales; family Pinaceae; genus Pinus; species Pinus albicaulis. The sequence continues at coordinate 26,418 of JAXQQM020073541.1, forward strand.
TAGTCTATCAAGTTATTTTTAGTATCACATCATCTATTTGGTACTTTTCTCTTTCTAGTCAAGAAGGTCTCCATTGACTTCTTACTAGTGGATCTTCTCTTATCGAATTTGACAAATTTCTTTGAGAGTAGGCCTAGGGCCTCATCCTTGCCCTATTTCCATCATTGATAGGTGATCTTGTGCTCAATATAGATCAATATCATGGATATTTGATTGAGTGGTTTCCCTTGTGTTATCCTCCACAGTGTTCCAAGGCTGACAATGAAAACCGATGGAGGTAACCTCAAACCACTTAGGATTTGGTAGCTAGCCCTACCAAATTAGAGATGGCTCTCTCTGTGACATTGCAGCCAAAATATGACTGAATAAGGGTAAAATGTATTACGCTAGGTCTAGGGAAAATTTTAAGGATGGAAATTTATTTTAAAGTTTGGAAACCTTGGCGAATATTACTAGATTCTAATATAAAAATTATAAAAATTTTGGCGATATTTCTATAAACATATTTAGGTTTATAAAGATTTTATATTGTTATGTATAAATTTTTGACGATTTTAAAGGGAAAATAATTTTATACTATAAAATTTGGGCAAATATTTTTTGGAATAAAAGAAAATTGGCAAATATTGTTTTTGGAAAAAAGGTGGAAAACTATCCCACCTGTGAATAGTAGCCCCTAAAATTCTCCATGGCTAGGTCTAAGCTCTAGGATTTTAAAAATTTATGGTTTTTGTTGGATCAGGAAGAGAGGCCAAGGAAACTAGGTCAGATCCAAAGATTGTAGTTGCAGGGATAAAAATGGGCATGTTAGTTATGTTCAATGGCACTTTAAGGTTGCCAATTATAGTGTAGGGTGGAAAATAAAAGGATCAAAATGAGCATGACAAGCACGAGTTCATTTATCAGAAGATGAATAAAAAAAATGAAGTTCCTACCAAAACAGAGTATAAATTTAAAGAATTATGTTTAACATCTTATAGGAAGATCAATGAAAAATGTAGATATGGAAAGAATATGAATCAATCATTCATAAAAGTGAATTATAGAAGAAAAAAACTGCCACAAAAGCATAACACATGAATCCTTATATAATATCTGCAACTGAACTTGTATTTATGCAAATATCAATTGTACACAAAGCTCCAAACCTTCTACTCTATGATGTTGAACCTTGAATATGAATTAAAACAAGATACATATAGACCAAAACCATCTTCCCCTCTCTCAGGGGTCGAATCCCTCAAGATAGGAATAGTTTACACAAATTTCTCCAACCAAACCTAATACTAGGGAGGTTAAAACAAACTCTCATTTTAGCCTTTGATTGACCTACCCATCCTTAATGATCTTCCTATTTACATCAAAATGACATTAACAAGCCTAGTTACAGTCATATACATTAGGTAGAATTAAAACAAGATGAATTACATAATGAAAACCAAATTTTACTGAAGAAACTAGAAGATTTGACCTCCAAGGAAAAGTGCAGCACTAATAGGGAAAAGTGCATTGCCATCTTACATGGAAACTTTTGACTACCTTCCTGTCCTCCAAATGCTGATATGAAGGTACCATAGAAAATATTAGGATCTATATTTTCCATAGATTCCTTAAGAAATAAAAATGGCCTATCCAAGTCTCAGAAAAATTCAATCTCCCAAGGTTGCTCTAAAAGCGCAGCGCCTGGGTAAAAAAGGTGGCAAAAAGTGAATTTTTAGCATGTTTTTTGCACTTTTCCCCCAACCTAAATGCTGACGTGGAAAAAAAAGTAGATAGATGAGATATGAAAGTCAAAATCTATCCATTTATGTAGACCTTAGGTGATTTTGACCTCTAAGGGAAAAGCACAGCCTATTTGCATTTTCCCATTTAAGACAAAAAATATCAAAATTTCAAAATTTTCCAAAATTTGCTCAAAATTTGTCCAGAAATACCCCATGAAGTTGGAAGATGATGTGTTAGGTTATGAGAGAGTCCCCAGCCAGAAAATCAAGTTTTTCCTTCTTCTTTTGCCTCAATAGGGTTTGCCTCAATTTCTTCTTCAAATGCTTGATTTTGATTTGAGAGATCTTGTTCCTTGTGAAATAGTGCATGGCCATGTGCCTCTAAAGCTTATTGTTCTTGATATCCTTCTCAAGAATATTCTCTAAGTGAAAATTTACCTTGTCAAGCCAAAATTCCTTATATTTCTCAATTTTTGCTGTAATTAGGTCATCAAAGCCTTCTTGACCTTGTGGTGGAGATGGTTCAGTTTGTTGCTCTTGTTGCCTCTTCAGACCTCTTGTTCTTGGCCTCTTTATTTTGACTTGCTCTTCCTAATCCTCAAGTTCATCAACATCAACCACTGATTTACCTTTGCGACTATCCTTTTCCAAATCTTCCTCAAGCTTTCTAAGCAAAAATTCTTTGACTTTGAGCTGCTTTTTATCCCGCTGAAGAAAAGTGATCATGAAGTTTTCTTTTGATAATTTTTCCTTTAGCTCTCTAATCTCAGCTTCCTTATTTTTTATGATCTGCTCTATTGAGTTTTCCTCCTCATGCATCTCCATGTTTTCCATGTGAGTGTCAAAATGTACCTGTTCTATCTCTTGCAATGGTGTTTCATGTTGATGTGTTGATGTCTCATTTTCCACTGATGTAGGTTGAGCCCTTTCCATAATGCTAGGATAAAACATCATCCTCTTTCCTCTAGTATAGGTTTTAGTAACCTCAGCCCTAGGTTTTCTTGTTTCAATTTTTCTTGTGGAACCCACTTCTTGTTTTCTTGGTGAAGTCAATGTTGTATAATAATTGCTTAATTAAGTTGGAGTAGGCAAAAGGGAGGCTGAATGCATGAATCCATCCCAAGACAAGTTGACCTGTGAAATATAATGAAAAACAATGATTTTCACCAAGCCATGATGGAACAAGCTTGCATGATGATCTTTCCCTTTTCTATGTACCTTTTCTTCCATTTTTACCAAGCTTCTGTAAAGGTAGTGAGGTAGGTTAAGAGCCTTAACACTAGTCAAATGCATCAGTAATATAACATGGTACTGATATGTCCTTGAAAACCTACCCTCACATGTGAAATAATTCATGATAATCTTCATGAGAGGGGCATACTTGTCAAGCAAGTGTCTAAAAGGAAAAATGTGTTTTGGCAGATTTGTGTGGAGGCTTAAAAAAGATATTATAATTTTCAATATCTAGGTCTCTTCTTTTAAACCAAAACTCTCCATGATTTTGGATCCTAGTGGCTATGGAAATGGCCTCTACTCAAATAGAAAACACAACCCCTGCAATGGTTACCTTATCCCTCCTTAGAATGGTGGCAAAGGTGCTTGTAAGTTTATCACTAAAACCAAATTATTCAATCTTTTGACAAAAATCAAGGCAACCTTCATCCTGGAATGATTTCTTGATAAATGGTGAAGAAATGATATCCTATACTCTATTGGATTCATATATGACGATTTTACCTCCCTTATTCCTCCTTTTCTCAGTAGTATCTGAATCCATGCGAAACCCTAGCTTGCTAGGAAGGGAAATTAGGGTTTTAGTGTAGGAAAAAAGGGAATTTTAGGCAGGTTTAGGAATGGAGGGAATGAAGGGATTTTAGGGTGTCTAAATTCTTAGGAAAATTTAGCGGGGTAGGGATAGATGTTAGGGAGTGTAGGGAGGTGGAATTTTTGGAAATGAGTGAGGGGAAAGGGTGCAAAAGGGAAAAACATAGTCCTAACCTAGGAAATTGTAGTGTAGGCTGGGGTTTGTAGGGAAATGATGAAAATGAGGGTAAGGGATGACGAAAAGTGTCAAGTAAAGTATATGGAAGGTGGGGTAGAGTGAGTGAGCATGAATTTGATGGGTTTTCTCAGCAAAATGGACGAAAGAGACATGTTTGACCAAAAACGTAGAAAACCCTAGGAGAGGGTATTTCTAAGTTTTTAAGCATGAAATGAAATGAAAGAGAGATGGATGGTGACCCACTTACTTGATTTGATGTGTTGGAACTTTCCCTGGATGAATAAACCACTGGAGGAGAGATATTTTCCTTCTTGAAGAAAAACACAGCAATCTTAAGAAAAGAGCATCGCAACAAGTGAAAAGTGCAGTACAACAAGGGAATTTAGCTTTCCAAGGAAATAAAATGATTTTCAAAGGGTGAAAAACTCCTTGTTGATATAACAATGTCTCATGAAGTTGAAATGAGCAAATGACATGCTTGGTTAGTCTTTTAAAAGGCTGGAAATCAATTTTTCTCTTTGGTAGTGATGTGGCACCACCTTGTCTTTTCACTAATTGACTTGATTTCTTGTGTACTATAGCTTTAGAACCTTGTTACATATATTTACTTCTTAATAAAGATCCAAATGAACTTTAGAAATCATTATTGATTACTTTTCCCTATTACTACTCCTTCTAATGGTGAATTTGATGATGACATGACCTATTTTCATGATTTTGACAATATGACCTAATGATGAAACTACATAGAAACATAAGTTGAATTATGACCATAATGACCAACAAATTCTCCCAAAAATTAATGACCAGACCATGATGATGCTTACTGACCATGAAGACTAAAGGAGTAGTAATGACCTAGGTAGACTAACCAATGATCAAATTTTTATTTGAAAACCTATTGAAACTATAAAATTTTTCCCTCAGACCCTATCAACCATATGAAAGAGCATAATTTGATCACTAGTGATTGAAAATACTGACAAACACTAAAATTGGCTCCAACTAGGGATGGAAGCTCCTCAGGAGGTGTCAACAACACCATAGACAAAGTAGCCTTATCCATTGGACATGGTGTCAAGAAATAAAAAAGCAAGACTCGAAACTGAAACGACTCAACAAACTGAAACAAATTGACAAACTAAAATGACTTACAAACTCTTTGAAACAACAAATGATCAAAGAAATCTTATGGCCTTCACCTTGGGCTTCAAGCTTCCAGGACAACTCGTTCACACTTGGCAACAAAATAAATTGGTATGTACAATGAAAAATAGAATATTCTAAAAAATTAAGTAGTGCTTGAGGAGCCTACCATTGACTGGTCCTCCTAAAAAATCTTGTCCATAAAGTTCCTCCAACATAAAGGCATGCTTCCCTCTAAAAGCCAAAATTATGTATGGTCCTTTCCATAAATTTTCAAACTTTCCCTTCTTTCCTTTTTCCTCGTTCTGGGCATCCCATCAGAGACCTATATCTCCAATACTGAAATGATTCTCCTTTATTTTTCTGTCATATATATTTTTTATCTTCTCTTAAAGATTCGTAGTGTTCTGAATACTTCTCGTCGAGATTGTTGCAAATGAATCATCTGATTGATTCTCCGCTGAATTTCATTGGGCTCACTATCTACTTCCTACAAAATTTTCATGACTGGCACAGCAAGAGAAGTTAGAAAGATAGTATCCACTCCATATAACAACTAAAAAGGTGACATACCTATGGAATTATTAGTGCTTACTATGTTCACCCACAGAGCATTGATCAACTTCCTGAGCCCATTCTTCTTATTTTCTTCCAACAAATTTTTGATGATGTTTACCAATGATTTATTAAAAGATTCAACCAGCCCATTACCTTTCAGGTAATATGTTGTTGAGTACCTGAGCCTTATGTGATACTTATCATATAAATATATCATGCTCTTGAATTGAAAAGTAGTGACATTATCTGTGATTATTTTCTGCGGACAACCAAATTGTGACAAAAGAGTAGACTCAATAAACTGAATGATTACTACATCAGTGGCTTGCATGGTGGGAATATAATCGATCCATTTTGTGAAATAATTGGTTACTGTCAAGATCCACTTGTGATGAGATGAAGGTGAAGGGTGAATATCACTGATAAAATCAAGAACCCACTGTTGAAAAGGTGCTTGAACTGACATGGTCTGCAAGGAAAGCAGTAGAAACTTCCTTTTTCCCTGAAAAATATAACATTCATAGAAACTCATGAAAATTTTGTAAACATCAGAAAGTAAACTCGGCCAATAAAATCCAACCCTCAATATATTATTTTCTGTGGTCTTCCAAAAGAGATTATTGCCACAATACCCCTTGTGAAAATCATTCATCACCTCCTTAACATCGCTTTCAACTAAAAAATTCAACAAGACTCCTCCTGGATATTTCCAAAATAATGCATTATTAAGAGTACAGTACTTCAAAGCTTTAAACTTTAATGACCTACTCTTAATCTTTGACACTTCTGGAAGAGGATTCAAATGTTGAAGTACATAAACAATGTTGGAATACCAAGGAGGTGAAGTGAAAATCTGTGATACCTGTGGTGTATAATCGACCACTTCTTCATGGGAAACTGCAACAATGAGATTGATGTTGAGAGCATGCAAATTGGATTCTTCCATAAGATTCGCCAAAACTTGTCCCTTTATTAACTTCATTGGCTTAATTTTGAGATCATATTCCAACATTGCAAAAATCCACTTTCCATGCCTACCTTCAAGATCAGCCTGCATCAAAAAAATTTTGATTGTTGTGTTTGGAACATAGGCAACAATATGCGATTGAAGTATGTAAACCCGAAAATCCTTCAAAGGTTTCACAAGCATTAGGGCCTATTTATCAATTATGTTGTACCTCAATGCTACATCCCTTATGGTTCTACTAAAAAATTCAATTAGATGTTCTTTTTTAAGGTCCTTCTTCTGCATTAGGACAATCACCATTGTGTGCTCAGAAGAAAATGAAAAAATAATGAAATCCATAGTATAATCGGGGCTGATCAAAATTCGTGCACGCGAAAAATACAACTTGACTGAATTAAAATAATTCTTCACATCTTCAGACCACTTTAACTCATGGTCCTTCTTTAACATATTATTTATCTCCCATAAATGCTTAGTGAGGTTATGAATGAACCTCCTCAAAAAGTTAATCTTACCATTGAAGGACTAGATTTCCTTCTTGTTTCTCGGAAAATCTAACTGCTAGATTGATTCAATTCCATAGGGATTTATGCAAATGCCATCCTTTGATATGGTATGCCCAAGTAACTTACCTCCTCCATAGCAAACAAACACTTCTTTGGATTCAGCAAAATACTGAAGTTCCTACACCTCTGGAAAAAAATCCTCAAATGATGCAAGTGATCTTCATATGTTTGAGACAAAATTGTCAAATCATCAAGATAAATAAGCAAAAATATATCCTTTTCATTTTCAAAATAGATATCCATCACTCACTGAAATGTGGCTCTGACATTTTTCAACCCAAAAGGCATCTTGGCGTACATAAATGTACCCCATGCATTGTAAAAGTTTCCTTTTCACGGTCATCTAGATGCATCAAAATCTTATTGTACCCTGAGTATCCATCAAGCAATGAAATTATAGAGGCACCAACTACACTCTATGAGATGTGGTCCATCTTAGGGTGTAATATTCAAAAATTAGCAAGCACCTAATTGGAATATTAATTTTTTCTTTTGTCATTAGATATATGAATAAGTGGGTAGGGAGACTCATAAATCTCTTTAGTAGGACTAAAATCCCTCTTAATGTGAAAAGGGATAATCTTAATAGTTGGAAAAATCACCTCCATGTGTGAATAGGGGAAAAAGCATGTGGACAAGGTCAATGTTGACCAAATCAACAGTGTTGGTATGGAGAGAGTGGTTCATTAATGGGAGACATCGCAGTGTTAATGGGAAATAGTCTCCATGAGAGTAGTGGCTTTGATGAGTGGGACCCAAGGTGAGAAGGCTCACAATGCATATAAGGAAGGGAAAGGCAACCATAGAAAGCATGTTAGATGATTATTTATTTTTATCTTCTTAGATCTAGATTTGTTAGGTGATATTTCTATTGCATGCTTTTGTTGTTTAGCAAGGTCTGCGGTATTGTTTAGTACAAGGGTGTTCTCGAGCGGGAATCCCACACTCATCCTCGGGGGTCTTCAAGTGCCTACTCAGGAGATATTATTGAGCTGTATATTCCACATTTAGGCATCAGGCCAAGCTTCAGTCTTCAGCTACAATGCCGTTTCTTTTCAGAGTTGTGTTGTTTTGCAGGGTGTTGCAGTGGAGGATTGATAGAGCCAATTTCTAATCTAGTTTTCAATGGAGGAAGAATTCCTTCCATTGGGAGGCCATCAAGGAAGGTCCAAGAGATGTATTGAATATTTTTGCACCATGCCAACCTATTTCCACCTACAACGCAGTTTGCCTCAAGAACTGCATTATTTTATTGAGGATTTGCAGTGGAGGTTTTAGTGCCTTATTTGGGGTGTTTGCTTTTCAGTGAAGGGATCAACCTTTCATTGGAAGGATCTATTGGAGGAGATATATTAATTTAGATATCAGTTTTAGACACCTCCATCAGTTATTCAGTTGCAGCTGCAATTTATCCCTAGGGCTGCATTCTAGCATTTTGCATTTTTGGGCATTTCCGGAAACCCTTTATGGGTTATCTAGGAAAAGTGTTTGGGAGCTTATATCTTCACTCCGAGCATTATTTGAGCTATATAACAACAGACATATATTGTTATATATTTCCTGTAGTAGTTTATGCCCTAAAAATACACTATCTTGGCTCAAGTAAATTGTATAGCAGCTATTTTTCATGTGTTGACATATTTTCTTAGAGGAGGCTTATTTTGTATTGTTTGAGTGACTTGATCCTCAAGATATTGTGCCTATTATTTTCTGATATGTTTAATAATATAGTTGTACATTTTTCTCATGTGATGGTGTATTGATGTATTCACTGCTATTTTCCATGTTTATGTGCTATATTGTTGCTTTCCCCATTTGGGAATATTACATATGTGAGAGATAATTGTCCTTCAAGAACACTTTGTTCAAATTCTAGAAATCAATGCACAAAACGCATTCCCACCCGTATTTTCTTACCGAACCAAATTTACATCCACTAGAAAAGAAGAGAAATAATGATACCAAGATTTTGTAACATGTTTAATTTTCCTCAATCGGCGGCAAAAATATTGGATTGATCCTCCCGATTTTGGTAGAAATGATTTTATCAAAGCTTGATAGAACGTGTTGAATTATAATTACTGCAAACTTTGAAATCTGAATAATCCCATGCAAAAAAACACATGAAAAAACCAGCCAAAAGTGTTATGTAGATGCATCTTTGTATTTTTGAGTTAATATCAATAACTTTTTATTAGGCTTTTCGGGCTTGTGATACTGTTGTATCTTTCAACTCCCCTGCTTCTCTTGTGACTGTTATCACTCTGCCATATTCCCAAGGCTGAAGAAGGAATCCCAACAGAGGTAACCACATACCAAGATTTTGACTTGATAGCTAGCCCTATCAAGTTGGAGAGGGCTCTCTCCAAAAGGGTCATAGCTAGGAGGGCTAGAGAAATTAGGGTTTTTAGGCTAGATATAGAGTGCAGGAATTTTTTGAATTGTTTTGGTTGGGGAAATCGTTGGATGAAGAAATTAGTTCAAGGAAATCTAGGTCAGGGTAAATGAGTTAGGGTTGTAGGGATCAATGGAGCAAGGTAGGTATAATGATTATCACTTGAAGAGAATTTTTATGGAATTGTGTTGAAGTTGTAAGAAGGCTAAGAAAAGCATAGGAGATGTATTTTTCTCAGACATAAGAAGATGAACAAAATATGATCAGCTACCCAAAACAGAGCATGTGCAAACATGTATTCTGATTATCTAACTTGTAAAATATCATAACATAGAAATGAAAGTGAACATGAACACAATACTTTAAAACATATGATATTGAATAAGAAACAATGATATACATTTAATACCACAAGTATCCCATAAAAGTAACTGCAACTCCTCTTTGTTAGCTTGGCCAAACTGAGTACAAAGTTTCCTTGATCAACTAGAAAACATCAAATTGATTCCAACCCTTGTCTATTGTGAACAAAGGGACTAAATAGACATGAAAACAACATTCACTCATCCTCCATTGTGGGAATTATGTCTAGTTCTCCTAAGGAAATAATAAAATAATAGCTAAACTAATAAAATAATATTTATGAATTTGCAATTCACTTTTTGCACCAAAATCCATGTAACCATGGTTAAATTCAATTCAAAAGTTGTACTCAAATAAAATTAATAAAAAAATTGTATTGATATGACTATAAATAAGAATGATATTTTCAAGAAAAAATCATTATCATTGTACAACTAATGCATTTGTCCTTTGTACTTAAATAACTTAAAATAAAATATAAATATAAATTCATAAATTATTAATTATAGAATATACTATTAATTAAAATTTATATTATTTAAATTATATAATGACATGTAATTAATATACTATATAAAAATAATATAATATAATAAATGTATAGGGATATGCATTGTTTCTTTCAAAAAATATGAAATGACAATAATATACTTTTATTCAAAAAGTGTGAAATGACATTTATTATGAGTACTTTACTTTGACTTTAAAAGTACTTAGAACACTACCATGGTTAACCATGAGATTTTATCCACCATTGAGAATTTGACAAGTACTCTTAATTCAAGCAATGCCACCTCAACCATTAGGAATGATGTCATCCCCTAAAATGTGATTGGTTCTCATAAAGTGAATTTTGATTGTACATTTTCCTTAGGAGGCCCATTTAGACCTCAAAATTCCCCTAATGAAGGGTCGAATCCATGAGGTGAGGGAGATATTACACAAAAATCTGAACTGATAGCTAGAGTATAGGATGATAAAAGTGACTCATTCCTATCTCAAGTGAATTGATTCATTACACCTCATATGCTTGATTTACCTAATGTATTTACCCTAGTAAATAGTAAAAACATGATAATTACATTTATTTTCATCATTTACATAGGTAAAATCATCATTTCCCAAGATGAAAATCAAAACATGAGTGAAACTTAGAAAATTTCAGAAGACTGCCAAACGTGCCATCTCCTTTTCAAACGCACCCTCTCTGTGTCAAACACGCCCTATCTGTTCAAGGTTGCTTTTGGGTGCCTTCTCGGTGTCCAAATTTTCTCCAAGATGGCTTATTGGAAAGAAATTCAAGTCTACTTTCTAGACATGTCTTCAGTTTGCAAAATGGAGCTCATTTGCCCTGTCAAAAACTCATTTTCCCAAGACTGGTAAACGCACAGCGCCAAGGCCAAAAATGAGGAAGAAACATGGTTTTTTGGGAGTTTTTTTCCCTTTTCACTAACCAGTTTGCATCCAAATGCTTAGAAAATGTACAAGGTGCATGTCATCATCATTCTGAATTCAATGGTGGTGACCACTTGCTCATTGGATGCCCCAAAAAAGAGCGCAACACCCTAGGTGTTGTGCGTTTGACATTTTTGTTGTGCTAAAAATGTCCCTAAAAACACAAAAATTTACAAACTTGCAAAATTTGCCAAAAACTTGTCAAAATTGGTGGGATAATTTCTGATCATGTGTTTGAGGCATGGAGTGTTACCTCGGCAAGTATGTCTAGCCTCCTTTTCTCCTTTTTCTTGGTCAAGGCTTCAATTTTTGCATTGGCTCTTTTGAGCTTAGCCCTTGCAATTTTGTTCCTCGTGGCATAATGCTTTGCCATCCTTATTTGAATATCATTGTCCTTTGGAGCCTTGGCCAAGAGCTTCTCCAAGTGCTGGTTTAACTTCTCAAACAAATACTTCCGGTCTTGATTAAGCATGATTTCCATTTTTTCATCAACAGTGAGCTCTTTAGCAAGCTCAACTTCTCTTTTCTTCTCTAGTTCTAGAGCTCTTTTTAGCCCTCTAGTCCCAAGTCTCTGTCTTGGAGGCTGCCTCATCAGCAGATTCACCATAATTTTCTAGTGTCTCTTCAAACAAGGCTTTAGCCTTCTCTGCCTCTCTTTGTGCTTTGATGCATTTCACTTCATCAATGAAGTGTTTGGTCTTCAGTTGCTGGTTCTCTTGCTTGAGAAAGGTAATGACAAACTTGGACCTGTCAAGATTAGCTTGGAGCTCTCTAATATTGGCTTCCCTCTCTTGGATGATCAAGGAAGGATCATCATAATCAATTGTGTAGAAGTCTACAAGTTCAAAATCTGCCTCTTTCTCATGGAGGCCTTTCTCTTCATGTATGTCCACCTTTGCCATCTTTTCCTTGCCTTTGTGTACCTACTTTGTTGGTGAAGAAGGCAGGGCCCCTCCCACAATATGTGGAGAAAACACCTGCCTATAACCTCTCTGATAGATATGTTCCAATGTGCCCAAATCAACGCTCTTAGGCTTGCTAATTTTACCTCTGCTAGGTGACCTAGTCTCAATGTGAAATGGAGATGACGATGGTGAGGTGGGTGAAGGAGACTGATCTGGTGATGATGTATGAACTGTAGGCTGAGATGGAGGAATGAATGTGGAAGGATGAGATGATGAAGGTGCATCTTGGCCATGTTGAATAGGTGGGATAGTGAAAATCTCATTGGATACGAAGGTGTCCCATGCAATGTTTAACTGATCAAGGTGATGGAGGACCATCATCTTGATGAGGGAGTGGTGAAAGACACTTTGCATTTGATGATCATAATCTCTCTTTTGGGCAATAAATGTCATCTTGTCAATGCTCTGGTAGAGATAGTAGGGTATATTGAGCATTCTGACCCTCGTGAAGTGCATGAGTAGTCGGGCATGATAGGAGTAGAGTCTAGAAAACCTACCCTCACAAGTAAAGTACCTCATGATGATTTTCATCATGGGGGCATATCTGTCCAGGAGGTAAGAGAAAGGAAAAATCCTCTTCCTCTCATTCTTGTACCTTGGTTTAATATATGGCTCATAATAGAACTGATTCAATTCTCCTTGCTTGAACCATTTTTCCCCAACATTTTGGATCCTAGTGGCAGTTGATATGATGGCAGGGGAAAAAGATAAAGTGACACCATCAAGGGTTACCTAATTGTCATGGAGGTTGGAAATGAATAATCTGGTCAACATAGGATGGTATTGGACCCTTTGAAATTTCTCACAGAACTCAAAACAACCTACATGCTTAAAGCATGTCACAGTGATGGGAGATGCCATGAGTTCTCTGGTATTTGTTGGCTCATGTCTAATGATTCTCCCTCATTTTTTAGATGGCCTTCTCTCCTCTCTTTCTTCCTCCTCACTATGAATTTTGTTCTCTTCTTCTATCATGATGTATTTTGTGTCAAAACCCTAGGGAGATGATGGAATGGAATGTGGGTGTAAGAATTGTGGGTTGGTGTGAGGAAATTTGAGGAGATGGGAATAGGGATTTGTGATATGAGGGAGGTGACAGGGGGTAGTGATGATGAGGGGTTTTAGAATAGGGGATTTAATTATAGGTAGGGTATAGGGAGCCTAGGCAAATGAATACCTAGGGCTTAGGGTTTTGAAGGACATGAAAGCTTAGGGAAGGAGATAGTTATGTAGGGGTTATGGGAAAGTGTTTTATGATATGGGGGGGTTGGGATAGCGTAACTTTTGAAATGTGGGAATGGTAGTGGGATGCTAGTAGAATGATACTAGTGTTTTGAACTTAAGATGACACCAAAAACAAATTAAACATCACATAAACTGATTAAGGAGAAGAGGAGTGATGAATTTGTGACCTACTTTCTTGCTGGAGAGTGTAGGCAACCCTTTTTGAAACTTGAGAGAGTTGTAGTTGTCTTTTGGCAATCCCTGAGGGTTTTCAGGCAAACGCACAACCCAGGTTAAAAGTGCCCTTTTATTGACAAGCATGCAGCACCTTTAACAAATGTGCATCGTTTTCAGGCAAACATGCAGCGCCAGTGCAGAACGCACCCTTTGCCCCTGTTTTGCACAATTTCACCTAAAAAATCGAAAACTTCTCCTTTGCTGAGTAGAGGGTGTGGGAATCAATTGAACTTTGAATTGATGTCTTTGAGGGCTTTTGTACTTAAGTGGGTTTGATTTATGTTTTGAAAACCCACTTTTCTAATGTTTCATTTCACCTTTCAATTTTCACACTAATGCTCTTTGACTTCTGACTTTTTGTTTTGCAGGTTGATCAGTTGATGGGGTAGGACCTCTAGCACTTTGGGATGTACTTTGTTTGGTATTCAGTTTGGCATATGGAACTGAGTTAGCAGCTTCGGAAGATCAAGTACTTATTACATATAATGGACATAAAATTACAAAAATAAAAAATAAAATTACATCACTGTTTTTGGAATAAAAATTACATTTTGGAATGAAACTGATACTTAAAATCAAAATTACAACTTTGAAAACATCTTTCATGTTTATAATCCTCTGTATTTGATGATGAAATGTTTATTGAGTCACTCTCACACCTTATATGACCTTATGAGATGTCATGGTGCATTTTTGGACTTTGAACAATGAAACCTAATGACCTAATGTGTCCTTGAATGACCTAACTCCATGGTTGACTTTGACTAAGATAATACATAGTGAAATGAGCTTTTTATAGGTGTTTTTATGCTCAGTAAGACATGAAGGTGAGCCATCGAATGAGAATTTGTGAGGGAGAGTGAGATTTTGAGACTAGGGCTACCATCAGTGAAATAATTTTTAGCATGACCTAGTGGAATGATATAAAAATTTCAGAGTGGGACACCTAAAATGAGAATGAAAAGAGTGATTTTGATCACCGATGGCATAATGCATATTCTGACACTAACAGTTTCAAAATAGTTCTGGCAATCAAAATTCCAGATGAATTCACAATATTTCGTGAGCAATTTGAAAAGTGGAGAGGAAATCTTTGTAAAGTTTTCTATAAATCTTTTGTAGTAACCAGTAAAACCGAGAAAACTTCTAACATTCCTTTGACAAGTAGGAACTGATAATTTAGAAATGATTTCTACCTTAGATGCATCCAATTTAATTCCATCTCCTGAAATATGGTGGCCTAAAACAATTCCCTCAGTAAACATCATAAAACACTTTTCATGGCTTAATGAGAGAATTTTTTCTTTACAAAATTTTAAGAGCTTCTTCAAAAGAGTTTCCATGGATAGTAAAATCATCCATGTAAACATCCACACAATCATGTATTAGATCAGAAAAATTCCTAGAACTTCCCTTTGGAATGTTTTTGGTGCATTACATAACCCAAAAGGAAGTACTCAGTAAGCATAAGTTCCCCATGGACAGGTAAAGGTTGTTTTATCTTGGTCTTCTGGAGCTACTTGGATCTGGTTATATCCACTAAAACCATCCAAGAATAAAAAGTTCTTTTTCCTTGCCAATGTGACAAGAACATGATCTATAAAAGGAAGTGAAAATGATCTTTTAAAGTGGCTTTGTTCAATTCCCTATAATAAATACACACTCTCCATTTTCCATTCTTTTTCGGAACAATTACCAATGGTGAAACGCACTGACTATCTGATATTGGATAAATGAAATTCACTTTTAACAATTTTTGTAGTTCCTCCTTAACAATTTCCGCTATGTTTGGATTCATTCTCCTCTGGGGTTGTCAGATTGGTCTAGCATTTTCTTCAATATATATGTGATGCATACAAGTGTTTAGGTCAATTCCTTTCATATCAGTGTATTCCCATGCATAAGTAGAGGCATCTTCATTATTTCCTTCTTTTGAGATTCTTCTCGATTATTATTGATATTCAAAGTTTTCCCTGGAAAATCTTCTATTAAAGAATTGTCAAATTTCTCCATAGAATGTAAAGCCATCTGTCGTAATGATAAACATTCAATATTACATTGTTCTTGAAAACTTATATTTGTTCAAAATGTGAGTAAGATTCATTATTTTCCATTAAATTCAAAATCTGATCTTCTTCATCTATTTTTGAAGTAGAAAAGATTGGTCGTATATAAAAGTTTTCATTATATTCATCTATACATTCTTCACTTTCTACTTATATTGTTGTTTTTGCTGGAGGATATAATGTGAATTTATTTGTTGAAATTCCATCAGAGATAAACATATCACCAGATCTACAATTGATAAAAGCATCAGTTGTAGCTAACCATGGTCTACCTAGAATCAATGGATATCCTCCTAGATTATTCTTGGTTGTTAATATCATGAAGTCAACAGGATATTCCCAAGAATATTAGGATACAAACACATCTTCTAACACATTGTCAGGTTTAATAACAGATTTGTCTGCTAATTGCAACAATGTTGTTGTATATTGAAGATTAGGGAGTTTCAATTGATCCATAGTTTGTTTACTCATGATATTGATAGCTGCCCCTAAATCAATCTGCAATGTGTTTGAAATTCAACACCATTAATGTGTGTTTTCACAAGGGGACTACCTAGATCCAAATATTTCTGATTTTTTGTCTTTCCCATCATGACATATGCAATTTTTCCAACTAACTAGATTCTTTTAACTTATTTTCTTCTTCTTCCTAGTTTCTTAATACTTAAATCCCTGACTGTGTTTGCAAATATGGGTACTTCCTTGATATCTTGTTACAAAGGAATTTTTATACAAACATTCTTCAGTTCATCTATTATGTCGTAATCTGGTAATATAATCTGTTTTTCTATCCCTTTGTCAATTTTCAATCTTTCGGGGAAAGGTGGATTTTCTATAATGGGGGTTGAGTTTATTGGAGTATCACCGGAATGTACAAGGGTGGTTTGTTTTTTAGGATATTCCTCATGATGAAGATATGTCTCTTTCTTATAGAGGTCATCCTTCTCAGATTCCTTGATAACAATAGATAATGACTTCTTTTCCAATACTCTTCCTGATCTAAGTTGAACATCGTTTAGATCTAATGGAGTTATCATGTAAGTTTGGAAAATATACCTTTATATGTTGTAAACAGGTTGTGAGTTTTTATTATTTGGATTTGGAAGTTGTTGGGAAGGTAGTTGATTTGGCTTTTGTGGAAATAGTAATGAAAGTTGTGGATTTGGATTTTGAGGTTGAGAGGGATGAAGAGGCCGAGGAAAATATTGTGGTGGAAAAACAACGTAAGGTTGTTGAAATTGAGGATATTGAGGATACTTACCATCAGAATTTTTCCATCCTTGTGTCCATGGTTAAGGCCAAGGATGCCAAGGCAAGGGTGTAGTCCAATTACCTTGTGGTGGTTGTGCATATGTTTAAGTATTGAAACCTTGATCCATATTTATTTGTGGATTTTTCGATGGTCTCTTAGCAATAAAACAAAGAGGATCTACTTGATTTGGTATTACTTCCTCTTGATAAACAACTTTAAGACCTGAAATTGAAGGAAATTCCTTTGTATCGTGACTTTTTGCACATATAACATAGGTTTCTACACTTTTTAAGTCAAGAGGGAATTCTCTCAGGGCATGCTTCTTTCTACATTTTGGACAAAAGATAGATAATGCATCATTTTCGGCGTTTTGCTTGTTTTGTGTTTTAAGGGTATCTATTTGTTCACTAAGACTCCCCAAAATATCTGATTTGAAATTGTTAAGCAAGTTGCCTATTTCTGCTCTACTTACTGTTCCAGCTGCAAATTTATTAATCCTAGACATAACAGGATCCCTTGGATTTTTTTTATTTTTTTTATTTTTTTTCATTTTTGGCCTTTCCTCTTGAAATATGTGTACAAAGTTCACAAATGTCTCTAAATTATAATTGCGAAACATATCCTTTACCCATTAAATTGACAATATATATACACACATCTATAATGGATTTTAGCAAAAGAGCTTTGAAAGTTTCATCATCTAGATTATGCATTTTAGCCCTTTTAAGATTGTAAGCAAATATTTCAACCAAATCCTCAAGATTTCCATCCTCTTTTTGCATCATTTTAAAGACTTCATCTTTAAGGTTATGAGGCATACAATAAGCTTTTTATTTTTCTAAGAACACATCTTTCATTTCCTCCCATGTTCTTATGGTATGTGTTCCTAGTCCCATAAACCATTTTAATGCTGCATCTTTAAGGGTGGCTGGAAACAATTTCAACTTTTGAGTATAATAAGATATACACAAAACTTCAATCTCAAAGAGAAATGTTTCAGGATCCTCATTCCTTAATCCATGGAAATTAGGGAGGATAGAGGGTGATATATTTTTCATTGTGGCTGTGGTATCTTCATCAAATATGGGAAACCCAAAAGGTTCTCAATCTCCTCTACCACCTCCTCTTCCTCTTCCTCCACCACTTCCACCTCTTCTTCAACCTCCAATCCTAATATGTTCATGATTCACATTGTGTACTTCTCCTTCCCCTTCTCCTGCCATTGTAGATTCCTTAGAGCTAATATAAGATTCCAAAATTGGATTTTCTAGTTCCTCTCTGGTTCTTCTATCAATGGAATGTTAAAATAGGTTTCTTCTTCTTCTTCTTCACAGGGGATTTATAGTTCTTGTCCTAGAATTTGTTCTCCAGTTGAAGATAGAAATATTACTCCTTCTGTTTGGGATGTAGGATCTTCATCTTCTACTATGGCTTCAGTAGAGGTAGTTGGTGAATTTCTAGGTTGGATTTCATATCTAAGTACCTCAGGAAGTCTATGTCTACCTGCAATTAATGGAATAAGAGTTTGGGTGGACAATGTGGCACTACGAGGTATTGGTGGGGTGAGTGGTGATGTTGAAATTAAACTTGAACCTCTTACAAATCTACCTCTAGATTCTCTTTCCATATGAATATCATTTTTAAAATTTTTGTTTTTATGAAAATAAAAAGAAAGACTCCTATATACACTTCCCCGGCAATGACGCCAAAATGTTTGGTAATTTAATTGGAGTTAAATTACTTACATAAATTATCAACCAGGCTAGTATACTAATGAAATGTATGTGCACTATATGTACTAGGAGTATTTGTCACTCAAACAACTCCTAAGTTAATTTGAGATATAGAAATGCACATGTTTCTCTAACAGTTATGTAAGTAAATGAAATTGATTCTATTGCTCTAACTTAAAAGAAAGATCACACTCTTCTTGAAATGAATAACACACTTTTTCATGCTTAATTAAATCAAACACACTCTTTTTCTTTTAAATGAAATCACACACACACTTTGCTTTGAATGAAATCACACCACTCTTGCTTTAAAATGAAATCACAATTGCTTGAATTGAAACCACACTTGCTTTGAAATGAAATCACATTGTAAATGAATCTACTATTGATAGAAAGAAAGATTATATCTGCAAATTAAAATCCCATCTATATAACGGAAATGTAAAGCTATGTTACTGATTTATGTAAACCTATGCTCTGTCCATGTGCACAAGATATCTCATTCACTCAACAATAAAAATGATTAGACAAACTTGCTATGAAAACATTCTCAAACTCACATTTAAAATCAAAATTTAAGCTAACAGAATCCTACAGAAAAGAAAGAACGAAATATTAAATTATAGTTTTTTTTAGACAAGGAACAACAGCCAGAAACTCATGAATTTTGCAAGGACCGAGGCGTCCAACATTGCAGACGTCTATCCCTCTAGCTTGGTCATGACAGGAAATATAAAACCCTACCCCCCGCCAGTTTTGAACCTGTGACCTCCCAAGAGAAATCACAATTTCTTAACCATTGAGCCCACTCAGGTTGTCTTGAAATATTAAATTACAGTTAAAAGGAAACCTTACTATCTCGAGGGGGGCCTCCTACGAGAAGCAGGTATCAATACGATTCCTTCACAAGATGATAAACCACGCATTGGTATCGCACAACAAAGAGATAAGAACGAAATAAGAGTTTGTATATAAAACAAAGTGTTTACAATATAAAGTCCAAGTCTGTGTCTACTATGCTGAGAGGCATATTTATAAAAACTCCTATGCATTAAATGTTTTAGAGTATTATGCCTTATACTAATCGACAATAGCTAAAATAAAGTTTGAAAGAAAAGATAACGTGATCCTCTCCTGATTTTCTATCAACGCAGCAAATCATGAGGCTAAAAATCGGCATCTCGCTCACCTCGTTCGCCTCCTATGGTAGATGAATTTTCCTTTAATCGAGGTGCTAGGGTGTCTTCTTTATCGATCCAGGCTATGAAGGTAGGAAAAAATCATTGTACCAACTAATCACCACCTTCCCATATTCCCCGTTCTTTGGTTGGAGCTTCATAACCTATCAAACCTTGAACTCATCTACAAAATCATATGTTAGCTGCGGAATCACCGTAATTCGGTAGCTAATGTAAATATTAAGCTAAAAAATAAAAAAACATTGTCATTTATGAAATAGAATATGATTAAGTACCTGATGTTCCATAAGCCTTGCGAACAGATGCCCAAATTAAAGCTATGAAGGTAAAAAAAAAGGAGAATGGAGTGAAAAAGGGTTGTAAAAAAGAAGCAATTTTGGGGTTCAGTGCCTGGGATTCTCCCCTTTGCCAAAAAGGCAAGCCCAGGTGCATTTATTCCATATATGTGTACTCATGTTCCATTCTATAATAAAATGGCTCAACTGCTTCCATATTTCTGAGTTTCTGGGTATATACTGAATGTTTAAAATTTTATGTGGTTTAAATTTGTTATTTGCTTGCATATCATTGTTTTTCCTATTTTGGAACATTACAATATATTTCATCTCTAATAATGTCATTCATATCCTATTTAGTTGGTGGGAGATGTTTGAGGACACCCAAAGAACACCTGAAATAAGGGAGGTGGTCCATCAAGATGCCCACTGACTAGAGAAAACTTAAGATCTCTAAAACCAACACTTGTGAACCCATCCTCAAGGTTTTTGAGAGGCCAAGGCCTCTAAGGAGAAATAAGTATGGTATGGGTAATGATCCCTACCAATAGTCAAGTAAAAAAAACACTAGGTGCAATGTTAGAAAGAAAGAAATCTGAAAATTATCTTGAGCCTAAAGGGGTGAGTTGTGACTTCTACCTGAACAATGGTATGGGTTACTATTCTCTTGCTCTGAATAAAATGACAAAACATGAATGTATATAAATTATTTTTCTTATCCCAATTTAACTCAAGAAACTTATGCCCCCACAACTTGGAGCCAGAAATAAAAGGTGACCAAATGATAAATTCCATATGCTCCATCTTGGACAATATGTGTTAGAAGTGTCTGAAAAAATGAATGCTCAAGGAGAGAAAGGAACCCATACCCCTTATCGATTTGGGGTTGGAGTGCCTTCGTCAACATAAATCTAGGTCCTATAAAATGAAATCCCAAATAGGTATATGCCTTGGGTATCTCAACCTTCTCTCCCAAAAAAGTAAATAAAGTTTGACAAGACACTCTTTGCACAACTGAAGATCATCACCTTAGTTTTACCTGGTTTGACCATCTTCTAGAAAGGGTCACAAAACTAGATAATGAATCTAGATACTTCTACAAGCTCTCAAAGATAGAAGCTCAAAGGATCACATCATCTACATAAAGGAGAATGGGTATTAGAACCTAATGAAGAAAAAAACCATCTCTTGGTTGAATATGCTCCTAAACGTAGGAAACTAACTTATCAATATAAATCCCAAAACAAGTCAAGGAGAGAGGGCACTCTAACTTCACCCAATGATGCTCTAAATGAAATCAAATAACTCATGTGCTATACAAAGGAATCCAACTATGAACTCATACAAGCACATGATAGTAGTGAGAAGGGTCTCTGATATGCCAATGCCATGACGTCATCAAAAAAGGGTAATCCTTGGGATTAAGTCAAAAGATTTCATAAATTTGGAAAGCACCAAGATACTTTCAAATTATAGTGTCTCGCCTCCTTAATGATGCCCTTAAGGGTGAGAATCATGGTCAATAGTCTCATGCACATGGCATAAACCTGCCTACCTTTTGGCCCTCAAATGACATCTCTTAATATTATTTGATAACTTTAAATGAAGGGTTGTACCATAGAGCTTGGAGAAATTGTGCCCAACCATGATCATCCTATAATTGTTTGGATCAATCCTTGACATTGATTTGTGTATCAACTGAATGGTGTGGTGGGACTATCTCTATGGTAACCTCAAGAAAACAACATGTTTAGCAAATTAGCAATGTAATCTACAAAAAATGAATACCATGTTTGAATAATTCTACCTAAAATCCCTCGTTATCTATTGTTTTATTGGTGTTCAACTCCTACATAACCTACCTAATATTTGTACAAAAGAACAAGATGCGGGATGGGGAGGAAGAGACAATAAACTAAGTAGCCAAAAAGAGTCATAAAGCATAACCATGTGGGTGAAAAGAGATTAGGAGTCGAGGTCTATGGGGAGGTATGGCCTGTCAAGGAAGATAATGCACCAAAATTATTTTAGGAGAGTGGAGAAGGGCATTGTGCAGTTCATACCTTTTTCGAAAAATGAAGAGACACTTCTTACAACAAAAGGGGAAACAACATGATCTCAATAACGAGGACTAGGAGGCAAGATCAAGATCTAAATAATTCTAAGGGTGTGATTTAGAATTGGGAGACAAGTAGGAAAATCTAGTGACTTGGAGATAAGAGCTCAGGGCTACTTTCCAAATGCTTGAGGAGAGCATATCATATTTGGATAAAAACTAACTCAAGATACGAGGAATGGGAGAGTGGAGGGAGGAACTAGTGAAGGTGGGAAGAATAAGAATCTAAATCCCCATCATTGCATAGATTATGGTTCAACAGGGACAATGAGGAAGACGAGGTAGGAGCTAGAGGGATCTAGAAGGAGAGAATTGTATAGACCGCTAAATTGATCGAGGTAACAAAAAAATAGGAGATACATGGTACGATGCCTTGTAGCTCTCGTGTGTTGGCGTTGCAAAATGACCTTGTGCAATTAGTAAATATTCTCCCTAATGAAAGATCCTAATTAAACCTTACATTGTTTGAAATAGGGAATCTATTCAGATTATGGTCTAGCAACCTCTTATTTCATTTGAGGGGTTTATCATGTATGGCCTTGTTATCCACTTGCATGTAGGGGTAGCTAGAAGATTGATTCACTAGTGATTTTTATCACAATAAAAAATTCCACAAATGAGATCTATGGTTATGCATGGGTATTTTCCAAAGATTGTTCCCACTGTTTGCTAAGAGGAACCTCGCGATGTTGCATCTTATCCTCTTTCTCTCACACGTGATGATGTTGTTCTTTAAATATGGGTCACATGACATGGTGATAAATGGAATATTCTATAATGGCTCATAAAATTTTAAATCTTTGTCTGTTACTAAGTTGTACTATGAGGTGTTCATAATTTACCTCTAATAAGTGTGTTATCTTATGAGCCAAATTGTACTACTAGAAACCTAGGTAGTTGTTCCAAATCATTTTCCTTAGCCACTTCCCAAGCCTTTCCATTGCATCACCATTTTCATGCATTTTCAATTTCCCCCTTCTTTTGTTGTTGGTTAGGTAGTTGGGACATGTTGCCGCAAAATCTAGCAGGCCTTGGAGAGGGGTACCCTACCAGGCTATTACTAGACTAAGAGATAGCAATGGGGTAGTGGCCCACTGTCACCATATCCAAAACTCCCTGCTCTTTATGTACTTTCACCAATGGGAGTAGTTCCGATATAAGGTCACCTCTGATGAATATTCTAAGGATAAGCATACAAGGTGATTACGAGGCTTCTAGGGAAAAGGTACAACTTGAGTACAAGATTCTAATCAATGAGATAAGGCAATTCACTCTCCATAGAGAGACCAATTTTATGCACAGAAGAACTAGGGCTTGTTTGGTAGGTTGAGAGTTTGGGTGGCCAAGGTCAAGGGGAAAATAAAGGGTTTTCCCACAATGTGTTTCAGCAAGTTCAAAATTCAAGGCACATGAAACCCTCAAAAATCCCCCAAGTTGCAGCTAAACTAAAATAACGTTTACCTTTGGGAAAATAACTAAGGAAAACAAATTTACGGATGATATTGTAGTGAATGCCTACCAAAAGGAGTGACTTTGTGGAAACTACTATCCTATTAGAATTTAGACTCTCCAAACTCCAAAATTATTCCTCCCTAGGAATTCGCACCAAGTGTTCAATTGGCAGATCAGGGACAAATTCCCTCCACTGGAGAACCTTCCTCATCAAGAATTACCCCTCCTAGCTCTTGGAAGAATTTAATTTTTTCAAGGAAAAAATTAATTTTTAAGGTGAAACCCACATGTGCACAAAAGTTCAAGTCGGCCTAGGCAAGCTAAATCGACCCCCTGAGACACATATAAATAGAGCATATGTCACATCACTTTGCAGCATTATCAACACATTCATTTCTTCTGTTTTATGGTTCATATAGCTCTGAAATTCCATGTTCTTTTCCACACATGCTAATGAGAGAGAGTCTTTAATGATTGGCCAAATTCATCTTCTGTTTTGGGACTTGGACCAACCTTTGACCAATGTTGACTTGACTCAATTTGACTTGATTTGATTAGATTTGGATCTGTTTTGGAAGGTCGAATTCAATGGCAATTTGACCAATTTTTTTTGGGTTTTTTTACCAACATTGACTGCAAAGTTGTAGCAGGGTTTCCACTAGTTAAAGGTTGACTTTGACCGAATTTGTGAGGGCATAATTTTGAATGTTTTGGCTAAGGTTTGACCAGCAAGGAAGGCTGAATTGTTTGATGATGACCAAGCTCTTTTAGAGGAAGTTTGACTATTGACTTGTGAACTGGTTAAGGCATCATTTGTTTCTATTGACTATTGTTGACTTTGACCAAAATTGAATATTTAACTTGCTGACTATATTTGACTTTTGGGCCCATCTCTTGGATATTGGTTGGCTGAATTTTTGGATAGTCAAATATTTTACTTTGACTCTTTGTTGATGAATTGGAACATTGTATCTCTATGTTGAACATTTGATGACAATCTAATAGAAGACGAGTTTTGAAAGGGTTTTCCCACCTTGTGGGAGTTTTTCCTTGGTCTTTGACCAAATCTTGTATCACCTGTTATTGCTCTTAGTTGTCTTTTATAGTGTATTGGATTTAATATTCTATCTACAATTGTATTTGTCATTGGAAGATTAAATTTATTTAAAAGTGATTGCTAATTGAAGAAAGATTTGGGCTAAGTGATTGTTCTAGCATAGAATAGTGGAAAATTAATACCAAACCCTAGCTTGGCCGCTTGGCCTTAAAGGAGATGAATTAATGAGAGAGAGAGAGAGAGAAATATTTGAGGATGAAATGTTAAATTGATCACCAAAAAGGAAGGCCAATGCCTAATCCCAGGGTTAATAAAGTATATGGGTTCTTTAAAATGATTTTATCTTGCAAAGGAGTAAGGTTATTTTTATGCCCTAACATCAAAACCCTAACTATCACCTTTGTGAGTGATCAAAGGTCACTTGGGAGAGCTAGCATGATATCACCAAGGGGATTTCCATTCACATATCATACTATGAGTAATGCATGTAGAAATTATACAACATGCATGTATATCTTAGATTCACTCAATCTAACAATGTACTAAAGTTAAATATTGAATCGCTTCTACAAATATTTTGCGGAATTAGAAACACAATCGCTAATCACATGAACATGAAGAAAGATCAATCACACACAAGACAAATAATTTCCTTGGGAAATCCTGCTTCTCAAAGCCCCTCTATCATATATTGTATATTCCACAAGGAATCATGAAATGATTGCATACAACTCTTCTCACAAGAGCCCTCCTGTATTAAGCTAATTGTCTCACACTGATCCAGACAAAATCGAGTCAACACTCAGACAATTCTCAGCCTTCCTTTCTCATGCAATTCATGAGGAATGAAATCCTTATTCACAAGGAATTACAACCTTCCTACATTGCGCTGAATATCATGGATCATGGGCATCCTGTGGTGTTTTAAATACACCTTGGTAGCCTTCTAATATCACAACTGATAGTTGTGACTTCCCTTTCACCTAGATCTCAACTAGATCTCCACTCGAACTGACATGCATGAAGCTAATAATAGTAAATCATCAGTTGCATGTTAGATCACTAATTGTGAATTAAATAATATTTAATTCACTTGATCTCTCACTAGTGTATCAAACATTTACATCTAGCACAACTGAGTTTAACTCACTTAACTGAGTTAAATTGATTACAACCTGCATTAACTAATGCACCACTACACTTCGAACTCCGTTACAACTAGAATTACTCTGCATGCCTCACCAACTACCTCTAACTCGAAATCCACTAGCTAACTGAATTTATCACTTTCAGTCAATTGTTTCAAGTCCACATTGAGAACAGATTACAGTTTAATGTCCATCTTAATTAAGGGATAACCAAAATAGACATGCACCCAAAATAGCCATGTGAGCCCCACCCTAGTGTAGGTGCTTAATGCACTAGACGTGGGTGCTGAATGTTGTTTCTGGATGCCAATTTCACTGTTTCTTATTGCAAACTTCAACACTCCCTCTCAACAAGAAAGGAATGTCCTTGCATGCGACATGCAACTCATGCATGTGACATGCAACCTCATGCATGCGACATGCAACACTTTTATAGTGTTTCTCGCACATGCAACCTTTGCATGCAACATTTCTCCAGTGTTTCTCAGACATGCAACCTTTGCATGAAACACTTCCAAAACTAAATAGCCTCCAAAAAACTGAATCAATATAATGCATATGTCATCAAAGTCTTCTAACTTCTGCTAGCTACTGCACATGTCTACTGGATTCTCCGCACTGCTGACATCTGCATCCATGCACTCTACACTTGCTGCCAACTCTGATCTGCGCTCTAGTATCTGACACTGTCACTTGATTTCATTTCCTCCTGACATCTGACTGCATCAATCTAACTGATCTTGCCAATGCGTCTCTGTGGGCTCCTCGTAGCCAAGTTCGATCCATAAGACCCACAATCTCTAGGATCCTGCCCAAATTTCTTCTTGGGATTAATCATGCATGTCGCCCCACCTCATACCTGGTGGTATAGCTGCATGCACTCCCTCTGCCCATCTAACTCAAAATTTCTCTGCATGAGTGGTTTCTCCCACTCCATGATCCTTCGCATGTGGCTGCTCCACATCTTGAGGTTCATTCTTACCTGCATGCAAATCCAGCTCCCTCTCAAGGGTCAATTACATGGCTTTCTCACACTTCCCAATGGTTGGAAGCTCTGTAGAAATCACATCTACATCAAGTCTATAGAGATTCTTAACTCGAGTCCCAATCTTCTTGGCTTTTCTTGTTTCTTTGTGTCGTAAACAACATCATAGTCTCTATCCTCTAACATTGCAATTGAGACTAAATTATTTTTCAAACCTGGTACATACATTACATTTTTCAATTGAAAGAGTTTACCTTACTGCCTCTGGAAGGTAATGGTACCAATCCCGATAGCACTGTACCGCCCGTTATCACCCATTTCAATATGCATCTGGAGATCCTTCTCCTCCAAGTTACTGAAAAGTTCCTTGTCTCCCATCATGTGAAAGGAAGCACCATTATCCAAGTACCACCTCGATCCCAATGCACTTGACAACATGCATGCGATCCATGAGAAGTCCAGTTCAAATTGCGAGGCCAAAGCCTCACCAGCTGCAGATCCTCCATCCTTCTTTTTCTTCTTCTTTTGTGGACAATTTGTGGCAAAATGTCCATGCTCGTGACAGTGAAAACACTTCACCCTAGACATGTCGCGCTCCTTGCCATCTTCACCAGCCTTAGATTTGGAATGGAATTTCTTCCCCTTCACTTTCTTCACCTTGGCAGCCAAAGTACAATCCTCTTCATCCTCATTCTTAGATGAATATCCATCTCTGGTGTTCCACCTGAACTCCTCCTGCACCAAATCCGACCACAGTCGTTCCCAATCTAGCAATTCTTCCCTTCCATCGACAGAGTCTTGATAACTGTGCCAACTCTTGGGAAGTCCTAGGAGAGCCCAGCTCACCAAATCATCAACCGTTATTCCAACTCTCCCCGCTCATCCTTACATTGGACAAACTTCGTTAGATATTTTGGAATGGTGTTGCCCTTTTCAATCTTGATCTTCCCGAGTTTATCTTTGAGCACCAATTTCCTATGGTCAATAAGTGGCTTTGGAATAGATCCACAAAGCCTTCCACATTGCATATGGTGTGGCTTTCCCATGGAGGCTTGAGAAAATATTGTCTCATACCCTCCAACATGATCCTCCTCGCCTTGCTCAATTTCTTTCCATGTATCTAGATTTGGTAGCATCTCACACAAATGTGCTTATGAAAATCATTACTGAAATTCTCTTCCAAGCCATTGTTCCTCGAGTACCGTTCCATCCGTCCTTCTGGGTTAACATAGTTCGAGCTGTCTTCGAGTGCATACTCTAAGCTCAAGCCATTGAAATCCATTTCGATCTTGAATTAATTGTAGCACCAAGAAAGCCACAATTGAATTCTATACAAATACAAACTCAGCTCGCTTCACTTTCGTAATTGTTTCGTGCTCTTATACCATGTAGAAATTATACAACATGCATGTATATCTTGGATCTACCCGATCTAACAATGTACTAAAGTTAAATACCGAATCGCTTCTACAAATGTTTTGGAGTGAATTAAAAACACAATTAAGTAATCATATGAACATGAAGAAAGTATCAATCACACATCACGTATAATTTTTGTGGGAAAGCTGCTGCCAAAACCCTTCTATCATATAATATACATTCCACAAGGAATCATGAAACAATTACATTCAACTCTTCTCACAAGAGCCCTCTTAGTATCTAACCAATCGTCTCACACCGATCCGTACAAAATCGGGGCTAATACTCACGCACTTAGTTTGGCCTGTTTACGCAATTCACGAGGGAATGCAATCCTTATTCACAAGGAATTCCAGCCTTCCTACATCGCGCGGGTGTATGATGAGTATCACGTGGTGTTTTAACTACACATGGGTAGCTCCGTTAATATCAGTTAAACTCAATAGTTATACTTCTTTCACCCAGATCTGAACTCGGTTCCACTAGAATTGACATGCATGCATCTAATAATAGTAAATCATTAGTTGTATGTTAGATCATTGATTGTGAATTAAATAATATTTAATTCACTTTGATCTTCTCATTGTGTATCAAGAAATGTTAAATTCAGCACAATTGAGTTTAACTCACTTAATTGAGTTAAACTCTGATTACAACCTGCATTAACTAATGCACCACCGCACTTCAAATTAGTTTGCATGCTCTACTCAACTACCTCAACTCGAAACTACTCAGTTAAATCGAATTTATCACTTAGCTAATTGTTTCAAGTCCACATTGAGAATATCATACTTAATGTCCATCTTAATTAAGGGAAACCAAAATAGACATGCACCAAAAATAGCCCCGTGAGCCCCACCCTAGTGTAGGTGTTGAATGTTGTTTCGTATTCCACCATTGTTTCTTGTTGCAACCTACCAATGCATGCAACAATATGACCTAGTTTCTACGTCGATTTTCAACAAAATTAGCAAAATTACACTAGATCATCAATTCAATTGATACATTAGAAATTACATCATAAATTTGCAACAAACAAGGTACTTACAAAACAATATGCATGAAACAATCCAATTATTGAACCAAAGTGACTTCTCCAAAGAGGAATGAAATGCTCAAGAACATTTTCACTCCATAGATCACATTTTTCCCATTGTAATAAGAGGTACAAATTCTCAAAGAGGTTGAAATATCCAAGTTCAACAGATGATGAGAAACATAATGATCCTTCTATTTATATGAGGAACAATATCTATTTAATTTCAAGCTCATTGTGGCAAGCTAAATCGACCCCCTAAGACACATATAAATAGACCATATGTCACATCACTTTGAAACATAATCAACACATTAATTTCTTTCTCTTTATGTGGTTCATAGCTCCTCGAAATTCCATGCTATTTTCTCTAATATGCTAATGAGAGAGAGAGCTCATTCTTTGACAACATACCATCTTCTATTTTGGGATCAAATCAGCCTTGACCAACGTTGACTTTGACTCATTTTGACTTGATTTGGATTAGACGTAGATATGTTGAAGGTCGAATTCAGGCAATTTGACCAAATTTTCTAGGTTCTTTGACCAACATTGACAAAGTTAAAGTTGTGAAGTAGTTTCCACAAGAATGTTGACTTTAGCCTAATTTCTAGGTGGTAATAATTTTGATTGGTTTGGTTGAGGTTTGACCAACAAGGAAGGTTGAATTGGTCGAATTGTTCAATACGAACAAGCTCTTTAAGAGGGTATTGATCATTGACTTGTGAACTGTTAAGGCATCATTTGTTGCTATTGACTATTGTTGACTTTTTGAGAAAAATGCAGATTTAACTTGTTGACTAGATTTACTTTTGGGCTCATCTCTTGGATATTGCTGGCTGAATTTTTTGGATAGTCAAAGATTTGACTTCACTTTGTCATGAACTGGAAAATTGTATCCGTATTTTTTAAACATTTGATGGACAATCTAATAGAAGAATAGTTTTGAAAGGGTTTTCCACCCTGTAAGTTTTTCCTTAGACTTTGACCAAATATTGTACCACTTAAGGTTGCCTAGTTGTATTTTATCAGGTATTGGATTTACTATTCTATCTACAATTGTCTTTGTCATTTGGGAAGATTAAATTTATTTGAAAGTGATTTCTAATCAAGAAAGATTTAGGCTAAGTGATTGTTCTAATATGTAATAGGAAAATTAATACCAAGTTCGGCTTTATCTCGCTACCTTAGCGAGATGAATCCATGCAGAGAGAGAGAGAGAGAGAGAGAGACGGAGGATGAAATGTTAAATTGATCACCAAAAAGGAAGGCCAATGCTCAGTCCTGTGGTCAATAAAGTCTATGGGTTCTTAAAATGATTTGATCTTGCAAAGGAGTAAGGTTATTTTGATGCCCTAACATCAAAACCCTTAACTATCACCTTTGTGAGTGATCAAAGGCTTCACTTGGGAGAGGTAGCAAGATATCACCAAAGGGGATTTCCATTCACATATCATACCTTCGCTTATAATGCATGCAACAATATGACCTAGTTTCTAATAAGCTGACACAAATTAGGGCACAAAGTTACACTAGATAATCAATTTAATTGATACATTAGAAATTAAATCACAATTTGGGCTACTAAAACAAGGTACTTACAAAACAAGGTATGCATGAAACATCCAAGTATTGATCCAAAGTGACTTCTCCAAAGACAAGCACAAATGCTGCAATATTTTCACTCCATATATCACATTTTTCGCATTAGAACAAAAGGTACAAATTCTCAAAGAGGCCTAAATATCCAAGTCCAACAGATATTGTTACAATATCCTCCCCATTTTTATATGAGGAACAATATCTATTTAGCCTAATCAAGAGACATTTAACCGATCGGGAAACAAGGAAAAAACACATTTCTTTCTTGGAAAAACTCTAAAACTTCCAAAAGAAGGAATTATAAAAAATTAGTAAAGATGGAAACATGGTTAGTTTCTATGTTGTATCGCTTTATACCAATGGATTCCTATCAATGATGCGCGAAACAATAAATCGTATTACCGATCCAAACACCTTAAATGAGTTGAGATTTGACTTAATTGCATCTTCTTTAGTTTTGATGTGAGTTCTATGAGCATACGTGCGTGTTGCCACCGTTCTCCGCTTTCTTCTGTTGTGGCCAACCTTTTTATGGAAGATTTTGGAATCTAAAAGCTTTAGATCGATGCTTTTAAGCATAATATGCGAAGGATTGTGGACACACTTATAAACTCGTCTCATGGTTGTCAAGAGTTAGAAGGTTTTCATCGTAACCTAAAATGATCAATCTCCTCTATTAAGTTCACTATGGAAACTGAAATTGATGGTTGCCTTCCTTTTATATATGTTTTAATTTAGAAAGGATGAAGTCTCCTTTTCCCACCAAGCTCTTTGAAGGAAGACTCATTAATTTGTTAAAATATCTTCATCACTGTGTTCTCATCATTTTCTAGCTCAAAAGGTTTGTGTTCTCAACACATTAGCCACTAGAGCTCTTAGGGTTTCTGATGGTGAGCACTTGGAGCATGAAAAATCCCATCTCCTTGGAGTTTTTAAGTTGAATGGTTGTAGTAAGCGTCAAGGTCCTAAGGATTTTTAAAATTCTAGTAGAGGTCCTAGGTTAAAAAAATATCCTAGTGAATTAGTTGGTAGTGCTCAATTGCCTTTTATATAGGGTACTACTGAAAAAATTGCTCATATTTTAAGGAATCATCTGATCTCTTCTACTTTTACACATTTAAACACCATCCGTAGTTCCCTAAAATCAAGTTGTTGATCCACCGGACCCCAAAAGAATGAAAGGTGTCTATCTGATCCCATGTTCTTGTGGGATTCCCCAAATTCGAGAAACCGACCGCCCTATAAATAAGAGGAGTCAAAGAACACATTGTTGATATTAAAAATGTAGGACTTAGTCATTCACTTGCTGGAACATGCTAGGAAGAATAAGTAATGACATTTGTCAGATAGAGTCCAAGGCCATTGCTAGTGGCTGAGCATTTTCATCACCGCAAATTTAGGGAAGCAGCTTGAAATTGAGAAAATATTCAATACTTTTGAATAGGGATGACTCGCTGAAAATTAGCAAATGGCGTTCCGTCTCTATTCTCTTAGTTGGGTTCCTTTCCCTTGTCCCTAGTTTTTTATTCTCTTTTTGGTTTTCTTGTATATTAAAATTAATATTGATAATTATTTTGTAAGTGAGTTTTTTTAGTTTTGGTTGATGTTTTATTTTCCTTATTGATTTATCATTGTGTGGTTTGCATGTGTTGCCCCTTGTTTACTTTTTTTTTTTTTTTATTTATTTATTTATTTATTTATTTATCTTATTGATGTTATTTATACTATTAATTTTTTACTTTGTGTTATCACCAAATTGATCTTGATTGGCTGCTCATCAATCAACTCATTGTAACTCTTTCAAACCACTTCTAACTGAAGATTAGCTCTTTCCCGCCTGAGAGGGCTCTCAAAGGGGGGTTTATGATTTTTTGAATAAAGATAATACTAGATGGCTAACTCTATGAATTGTAACTTGGTTTTTGTATGATTGTAAAGAAAATGAAGACTGCTAGCGTTGGGCTATGGAGTCAACATCACTATTTCCCTCTAATAACAATCTTTCTTCACATGGAAGTTGAGGCGATAGAGGTTCCTAATCAAGATAATTCACACAATAATAACATAAAGAAAACACAATTATTTTACTCTAAAGGAAGCTTTATATTAATAGTATGAATTATGAGTAATT
The DNA here is from genome assembly GCA_034641835.2 of Pinus albicaulis. Taxonomy (NCBI): domain Eukaryota; kingdom Viridiplantae; phylum Streptophyta; class Pinopsida; order Pinales; family Pinaceae; genus Pinus; species Pinus albicaulis. The sequence goes on from JAXQQM020073541.1 coordinate 59,494, forward strand.
AGACATAAAATCAAGTGCAAGTGATTAAACATAAAGATACATAGTAACAACACATTAAAGAATACCCCATGAGAATCTCGTATATAAAGCAGAATGTCAATGATATTACCGATAATGGACAAAAACATACAAGCAACAATTTGGTGCAATATTCTCCAACCCTTTCTTTTCGGATGTTTAGTCTCTTATAAACAGACATTCTTTATAGCTTAGATGGATTCAACTAAGGATCTTCAAATTTACCGACACCTATCATAACTCGAAACTACTAACTTCAAATAGAAAAATGAAAGTTATCCTTTAAAAGAAAACAAACTCCTAATAAGACTCTATCTCCTATTTATTACATTTGGTTCTCCTAACAAAGTAAATAGCTTACATAATGAATACGTGCTCGAAGGACAAATCACCATCACTTTACATATTTAAACACCTCAGATCTTAGCATAATACTAGTTTTTAAGAGGATAAATCTTCACTTTAATCACTTTTTCGATGAGTCGGGTTAGAGACACCCATTTAAGAAATGAGTCTCTCCGTTGATATGTCCCACTAACATGTTGGAGCAGTCTCCAGTCACAATGTAATCGTTGGGATGCTTAATACTCTTCAAAAATCTTCGCTACGAAACAAAGTATTTTGTGGCCAGAGAGAGCCTTTCACATATGAAAAAAAAATCCGTTTTTCCACCCCTTTCCTCGACACCTTATTGTTCAAACACCTTTACTATGCCAAGACACCTTGCAATCAATCAATCTCTCCATAATACTTGACAAAAATGGATTCTAAATAAAAATGCACCTACGTAAATTTTCGTAGCATTTTTCCGGCCTCAAGCTTGAGTGTACGCACAAAACTCATTTCCAAAAAAAAACCAAAAAATTGTTGTTTCTATAACTGCCTTGAAAATTGTTCTCGAGCTGAAAAATTTAGGTTCTCCTCGCATGTTATTAACCTCATCAAACATATTCCATGTCAATTTTTCATTCTTTTTGTATTTTTCTTCATTCACAATCGGCTTGGCCGTGATGGGCTTTACTGATCGTCATCTTCAAGACTCCATTTGAATCAAATCTAGTTGCTCCTCAAGATATTCTATAGATTCTTTTTTAATGCTTTGTTTTTGATCAGAAGTGCAAGTTTATCCTTTTAATGTGTTCGACCTCTCCTCTTAGTGGCCGAGTCCATTTCATCAAATTTTCTCGTATTGTCCAAAGTTTTTGAAATACTCTTGTAAGTTGTGACTTGTTCTTCCCATATTTTCCTCATTTGTTCAAATTGAACCTCATCTCCGTGTTTCTTGCCTACTTAAAACTAATATCTCACTCGTCTTCCTTCAATTGATTCGAGGGTTTCTATTTATTATTTTTCAATCATTTTATCTTTGCCATTTTCGCTTGATAACTACTTCTCTTTTTGAGATGGAGACAAATCTATGATACCGGTTACCGGGAAGTTTACTGATTTTCTCAAACTTCATTTGCTTTCCATGACCTTTCTCGCATGTCCGGCTATCAAGCTCTTTGGTCAAAATATGAAACCAAGATCATCACCTCGTAAAATCTAGTTTTTTAGCAGTTTTACCTTTTCTTCAACTTTCTTCCTCCATCTTCTATGTCTTCGCCCTTGCACAATAGGTGACTCTTCAATGTCAATCGTATGAAGGATATCCGCTAAATTGCCTTTAGCCAATGCCTGGCTTTCAGTGACCGTCTTGCTGCCTTGTTTGCCGACCGTATGCTTCGTTTTGCAAAGCCGCTTGAGGTGTTAGTCTCATGCAAAGGTTTTGTTTCCATGTTCAATGAGATGACCTATTTTCTTTCTTCAACTTTTCCGCTAATGTACTGCTAAAGTGGTTCTAGGTTTGGAGGCTTTCTTGAGTGATCACATCAATTTCATACCACTTCATGAACAAGAAGGAAATCCAATCTCTAACCTCAATTCTTTCAATAATAGCTTAATTAGACCATGATGAAAAGAGATGTCTCATTTCCTCATTTTGATTTGAATCCATTCAAATTTTCCCTAGACTTCTCAGAGAAAGGAAGGTCAAGGACTCGTTACCTACAAAATGTAGAAGAAGTCCGAGATGATAGATAGACCACGTGAAACCGTCATTTACAGTAAAGTACTCTTGAATGACCATCAACAAATTTTGCATACCTCTTCAAGAAACTCCTAGATGGCATTTGTCAAATCAACTTCATTGTGTTCTTGCTTGATAAACTCTTTTGCAATCTTGCATTGTGAATTTGATACATTTAAACCATCGTTCACCTCCTCTAGGAATTCCCGTAGCCGAGGATATGCTCTTCGGTGTCACTCGTAAGGTTCAAAATTCCAACCTTTGATGTTGTTCCCTGGTGGAAGTTTAGTGGAAAAATCCTTTGAAACTCCGTAAATGAAAGCTCGCAACTCGAATACGTACTGTGTTGTACCAGCTTCTTCGAAAATCTCCATGGCAAGAGGGGTTTTCATTTAGCAATTTCATATCCATGGGCTCATACCCGTGACAATGGCCACCCTTATTTGTTTTCTTCTGCTGTACCATGGATGCTTTATAGTCTTCATTGCCTCACTTGCTAATGACACTGCAGAAGTCTAATTCTCTCCAAAGAACTCCGGCCAGCTCGAAGGAAGCGGGGGCCCTCCAGTGATCGACTCACATGCAAGGATAAAGCACAATATGAAAAAAGGCTAATCGAGGTAAGGTTTAATAGCGAACTGCTGTACTGCTTCAATCATGACACATACAAACAAAAAGGGTAATGATGACATCAAGCACCTCCTATGTACATTTAAATTTACCATAAAAAACTTGAATGACCTCGACCTTTATCGCTTTCTAATTAGAAATTACACCTCAGCCATTCGACAAGCCACATTAAAATACGAATTTTAGTACCGAAATTAGTTGCTTTAGAAATAAATTCACTAAACTATTATTAGTTTCTCGTAGCTAAATCATGGTTTTCATGTGTAAAACGCTATGAAAATTTGAAAATTCTGACAGATGCACTTTTGAGGTTGGAATGCATGGGAATGAAACCCACATGATATGGGACCGATTTGATCTAAATGGCATAAATGAAGGTGATCATAAAACTTAGGATAGGCTTAAAAAATGCAAAACTTTTCCTATACCACATTAAAATGGCTTAGGAGACCTTATCCATTTTGGGTGAGTGACCCCATGACCCTATTAAGAATTTTTTCACAACTTCTACTGAGTGACAACACCGTATTATTGTTCTAGTTTATAAAAATTTCTTCAAATTTCTTTACATCATTTGACTATTTTTATATATTATGATATTTTTTGACTAGGTTTATTGTTAACTTTTATTCTTTTTTATAATTGGTTAATTAATTATGATTTTTCTTGTTTTTTATGTTTTCACCCAATTTTACTAATTTTTTCCTTCATTTTAATTATTATTTCTAACTATATTAACTATATTCAATAATATTTAATTTCTTAACGTTCGTTTTCATTAATTTCAGTTTGTTTTGACCCGACCGCTGCATATCTCGAATTTGATGATATCGATGGATCTAGACTCATAAAATCACCATTCTCTTCCGATGATAACCACACTATGTAGTTCAAAAGTGTCGACTTCTCAATTGATTATGTGATTTTCCGAATACTTCGACAAAATTAAAATCTCTATAGTTGTTTATCTAATATTGTAATTGATTTTTATCTTATATATTTTGTAATTAAAATTTAATAAGGAGAACGTTTGCATTGTTTATAAAATGCTCATCTCTCCTCATAATAAGATGGTGGTATTTTTTCTAGAACATGTGTTATTCTCTTCTTCTTTTTTTTGAATCCTTTTAGTTCCACATGTATATCACCTACCTAGGGAGGTAATACTATTATGAAAATTAAAGCCCCAAATTTGGAAGGATGCCCCATATGAAGTCACAATGTGCCCTTGATTAACAAGTTTGTTCACTTAGATGCACCAATGATTAGTTGTACCTCATGGTGAGGTGCAACACTAGACATTATATGTGACTTGTAGGTGGTTTCATCACAGGTTGGGCAACTTAACCGGGGCCCAATTCCCCCTGTGAGAGCATATGACACCCTTGGGTGAAGCATGAGAGCCATGGACTCTGCATTTGCGCAGCATCACACTACCCATGGGCACCTACAACATCACAACAAGCCATGCACTTTTCCCCATATTATTCATGAGATGATGCACTTAGAGTAGCATGCCCCAACCAAATTCACACGTGGTTTCCATAGCTAATCTAAGGCCCAAATGAGGATTGTCCCACCCTTAGAGAGCATGGGGATGCCTCCATCAACCATTCTTCAAGCTCCTTAACAATGTGAGTATATTAAGGCAAAATTATCATTAGGTGACCGATGAGGACTCATTTTGTGTCCCAAACACAAAAATGGGGTCCACTTGATGATTTGCATGCATTTCTAGGAGCCAACCCCTAGCATATCATTCATGGAATTTCTTGAATCATTTTGGCATAGAGAGAGCTCAAAAATGCCCACGTAGTGATGACATCGGAAAGTTGGCCCTCTTATCAGTTTATCTTTATGAATTTTCATTGGCTATGTGGTTGGCTTGTAACCACAATCAATTATGTCCTTCGTTTGACAACTAAGAGGGGTTTCTAGGATAAAATTAGACTTGATAGATCATGGATAAATAGGTGAGAGCCTACTTGAGCTTCCTCATCATCATCACACTGGGATTGGATCTCGAAAAGAACTCACACTTCGTTTCTTCGCTATTGGAGAATATTTTGAAATGCATTTGACATTTGGAGCTAATTCACATTTTCTCTTTTGGAGCTATTTATTTTGATCTTATATTAGTATTACATGTCATCTTGTAAGTGCCTAATGTTAATGAATTTTTTTCTCTTAAATTTGTTTAATGTATGGAATTGCTGCTCTAGAATATGCCAAATTTCCGCCCCACTGTTGAAGCAAGATTGATTTTGAAAAGTTTATAGTAGAGTATTGCATACAGTGTGCAATGCATGGCATGTAAAGAATGTTCCCGATGAATGAATATATTTGAATTCTGATGAACGATTTATCTCAGTGAGTAAATGTTTAAACTTTAAAGATATTATGGCATCAATTTTGAGCCTCAAGGACATTTTATCTCATTCGGAACATGCGTAGACTCCACACGCCCAAAGGAAAAGGCACTAATCCAAGTCCTCGGTGATCATCTCTCGTTTTCATCCATAATTTTTCCTCTTAAAATTTTGTCCTTTCAAGGCTAGCGAAACCTAGTGTCCTTACAGTGAAATTTTAGGAGTGACTTTTTGGGATTTCAATAACCCTAACGTCAAACTTAGAGTCATAGCTACAAACCCAGTTTGGCATGCATCCACCTGCTTCATCCATAAAATCTCTGGCCCTAGGAAGGTTCCAAGAGCCGAAACCCCAGGTTCTCCTCAACTTGGAGGACTTCCTCAAGGTTGTATGAGCTTAGTAATTATTGAAGTAAATCACAATAAGCCTCTTCTTTCGGGACTCTAACTTAGAATACTCATTACCATAGAAAAACCTCACAACCCCCGGGTCTTGTGCCTTCTTTTCTAGTACTTTTTTTTAGAGAGTGATTTGCTTCTTTGAAGCCTTGTGACCTTTGTTGAGCCTCTTCAAATGAGCCTAGCTTGATCACTTGCCCTATACCTAGAATATCCATTCTAAGTGATCTTCTTCCCAATGTGATCATCAATGGGGAAGTTCATAAAGAGTAGGGGAACTTGTTTTTCATGGCAATGGGCTATTGTCCCCTAGTTAGTACTCTCAGTCAATCTCTTTATCTTGTAAGCCTTCTCCATAGATTTTTATATTTGTGTAACATACAACCACCATATATTCTTTGATCACTTATCATATGCCATTTTATAAAAGTCTAAAATAAATATTCCATGCATGTGGAAAGCCCTATTAAAAACCAAGAGCCAAAATGCTCAAGGTAGAAGCGAATAAAGTAAATGATATGCATGGACAAAGCAATTAAAATACAAAGATCAATTTCCCCAAGTCCCATTCTCAAATTAAAAGAAAGGGGCGAATGACCAAGTAAATAAAATTAAAAAAGAAAGAAAAGGGCAGTAACGAAAAGAAATTAAGAATAACTCTATGCTAAACACCTTTCTAACGACACAGGGAACAATGAATAAAACACCTACCTCTTGGAAAGTTAAGAAGAAGACATCTTTCGCTTATCCTACATGACTATGAGGATTAACTCAATAAAACACCTTTTTCCCTAGTACCAAAACCATCATATCACCCAGACCCAACATCTTGTCTTAGAGATTCCCACTTGTAATTAAGGTTAATGATGTCCACACCATGGTCAAATAAAAGGAAAAATTGAAATAGACCTGAATTATTGAAAGAATGACATCATGATTCACCAATTCCTTTCCCCATATTTTCGAGGAAATTGTCATCACTTTTGAGACACATACATTGGGCATTATGACCTCAACTAGTGCATTGTGACACATGGATTGGGCATTGTGATATGCTGGGAGTTGTGTCACTATCATTGGAAGAAGGAGGTATATCACTCTGCTGCTGACTTTTAGGTTGTTATTCCTTGGACATTTTATCTTCATGTTTATCGGATCAAATTCAAGGGCAACCCACCTTGAAGTGCTCCCACATGCCACACGTGTTGGTCATTTAACTTTTAAGGGTCAATTTGATTGTTGAGGTTGTTAACTGCTTGAGGAGGAAACTTGGGGTCCCCTTTGACCACTTTGTCCCCGTATTTGGACACCTCTATATATGTGGCATAACCACTTCATATTTTATTATATTTTCGACTAGTATCTCCTAGTTAGTTTACCAGATAATGATTCTTATGAATTTCTAGACTATATCTAAGATTTTATTTCTATTCCATTAGCACATGCTATTAGTTTTCCTCTTACATAAAATAATCTTCTTATTTTAATCTTTTCTATAGAGAAACTCCCAAAATTCTTGTCTAGTGATACTGATGCTATGGATGGTTACCTGTAACACTCTCTTGGAGGATTTATTTATGTGGATGCTTATTTGATGGATAAATGTTCAATGTATGGTCTTGTGTGTCAGAATTTTTAAAAGTTCCTTCTCTAAAAATTATGGTGCTTAGTTTGGAATAGCAGGCTACACTTCAAAAATTTGGTTGTAGGCCTTTGAGGCTCACAACCTCGCTAGAATATTCCTCTCAAATCTTATGAAAATTTTTGTTTTATATTTTTTCCATTTGACATTCTTGAATAGTTACAAAAACAATTTCATAGGATGATTGTTTCATTCTATCATCTTTTGGTCCACCTTTTAAGCTTCCAAAAAGAGTCCTAGTCGACCTACTCATGTACCCAGAGTAGTTATAAATTTTCAAATTTTACATATGTTTCAACCCTAGGTTTGAAAAATTACACATCTATTTTCACTAGAACTTTGCAAATCTTAATTATTATTTATAAATATTTACATTTTTCCACCATTTAATGTCTCTTTTTTTCATGCAGTTTTATGAATAGATCCATACAACATATCCATGATATATTTATCCGTAAGAATTGGCTTCTCCATAATTTTTTATTATTTCACTTACCTTTCTGACAGAGTGATGATTTTTACCATTTTCTAACTTATCTTAGGGTCAACTCAAGAATCAAGATTTGTTCGCTAAAGAGGGAAAAACTAGTGATCACATTTTGTGAGAAGGTGAGTTATGTATATGTTAATTATGTAAGGCAGTCAACACTCATTCTCCTATTCACATTGCTATATCTTGACAAATTGTGCTCATAGATATATGTTGCCCTTTTAGGCATTAGAGAAGAGGATTTTTTATAGTCATGGAAGCTTATTCTAAGACACCACAAGATATATGTCAATGTTGTTTGTTTACATGCACCCACTACAAGTTCCCAAATCCAACCCACATTAGGACCTTATATATTTCTAGCTCATTATTTACACAGAGTAGGAAGAAACACAAAAATTCAATCTATTAAAGGAATGCATTTTTTAATATCAAATCTATTTTTGTAATCCAAAGTTCACACACTCAAAGTACAAATTCATTGATATATTACTCATTCTTCTTCACCTTACATAAATAACTCATTTGAGGGCACATTCCATCTTCATAGCCCATTGCCCCCAACATTGTCCAACTCAATGTGCAACAAGATTTAATGTATGCGCCCCATTCTTGCAGACCATCCAATGCTATATATTAATATAAATTAAATTCACCATTCTTGATTACAAATCGAGGGATTACTTTTTCAATAAATTACAAATACTATAAACAAATAGATTAATTATTTCCAACCAATTAGCATGATTACTTCTATGGTTTCATTTCGTAAGCAACTAAGGTTCAAAACTCGTGATAGTTGTTCCTGAGGACACCAAAAATAACACACCCACGTTAAGCGTTAAAGTCACCGCAGGAAAGGTACTATCCGGCACACCAACCCCTGTTGATTGAACATATGGTCATGAATAGGTCCTGAATACACTTACATATAAAATAAATAACTCGACACACCAAAGTTTGCACTTAATCAACACATAGGTCATGACTAGGTCCTACCATACACACCAAATAAAATAAATAAACTAGACACACCATATATGCTACATACCATGTATGTCCACTATACACATCAACAAAATGAATAAACAAAAAATGTTTTGAATAGTCAGTAGGAGGGTGGTTTTTAGAGAGAAATAGATTTTCAAGTTCAATCACTAGTTGACACAACTCTAATAGAGGGAGAACAGACACTGTCGAGATCTACATAGAAAATTATAAAGAATCACATCATCGTTAAAGGATGGCTATGAACGGAAGACAAGGTTCAAGAAACAAAAATGGAGAAAAGGATATTAATGGAGTAAAAATGCAACCATGAAGCCAATGCAAACAGGTGCATCAGAAGATAAATTACTAACTATTGATAGAGAACAATGCTGCAATTTTATTCATAGACTCGAAAATAAGAAAAAGAGCTTCCAATTTATTCATTGATTCAATCATTATGTATTAAAAGTACACCCACTAGCCAAATATTCATAGGCTCAAAAATAAGAAGAAGAGTTCCAATTTATTCATTAATTTGACTGAGGTACCAAGAGTGAAATAGGACCACACAAAAATCTTAAATAAATAATCACACTTCAAATGGGGATAGAAACTATCAGTCACTTTTCATTCCGCCCAATCCGCATTATTAAAAATTGTAATTGAATCTTAGAAGAAATAACCCTAGAAATAGTAAGATTAAGTGTGAAACAATGTAATTTGCAACAAGAATAACCAAAACCACACTATTTATTCCCAGTGTGTATTCGTCCAAAACCCCTTTTAAGTTTATATTTCATTTTGATTGATCTAGACACAAGCTAACCTTAACAAAAATAACCAAAACAACACTATCTATTCCCGAGACAAAGAGTGATCCTGTCTTGCCAAATATGTTCTCGAGAGCATTATTTAAAGCTACTATATATAATCAAAGTATTTTTATACATTGTAATGGCGTGAATTAAAAGTTTTTTATCAAATTATTTTTAATTAAATTAATTTTATTATAATTATTTCAACATTACTTAATATATAATTTCACATAATTAGTTTGTATTAGGAATTGGCTTCGTGATCCATAGTCTGTGAGAAAATCTTGTCCCGATGATAAACCACACTAATCGGTTCGAAACGCGTCGACCAAAATTATTCGATGATTGACATGAGAAGATTTTCTAACAAATTATTATTTTGTTTAAATTATAATTATATAAAAGAGTTTAATATATATATATATATATTATTTTTTATTTTTATTATCCATAATTATTTTGTAAATGTTATTATTGATGATTGTTTTTTAATTGAAATTAGGATTTTTAAAAAATCTATAATTTCAAGGTCAAGTATCACTGTTACATCAAATAAAACCATTTCATAAATATTACAAATGGGCAAATTACAACATGTCTTCAGAAACTGGAACTCAAATGAATTGTTAACTAAACAACTCAACTTAAAATACTTTAACATATAAGCAATGATGACCTAAAGAAACTAAGTATTTAGTTTGTTTTAAAATTGTACTCTTATGCTCAAAGAGCTTGGAGAGAAGCCTCGTGAGCTCACTATAATTTTGACATGTTAAAAGGCTAGGAAGGTAGGGAGATTATGAAACTGAGATTTAATGTGGGTGTACTTTGGGCACTTTACAAGGAAGTGATTTTGATCCACAATGTTCATATTCTCACAGAGATGGTAGATCCTTTCCACCCATGGTGTGGCAGATCCTTTCCACCTATATTAATTTTTTTCTTTGAACTAGTTAAAAAAAAGATAAGAATGAGAATTGATATGAAATAAATAGAACAAAACATATTTGCTTAATCATTTTCACAAAACTTAAATTAAAATATTAAATTTTTCTATATATTAACTTATTTTATTAAAAAAATAAGAAATAATCCTCACTTTAAAATTGGAATTTCTAATCATTCCTCACTAAAAACTAACATAATCTTTTATCATAATATGTTAGGGATATCACACTTTTATGACATTGGTTATTATTGGCTATTTTTAAAAATAAATTTAATTTTATTATTTTAAATATATTATTTTTTTCAAAATATATATATATATATATATATATATAAAAACATTATATTCTTACGTTTTTTTTTAATTTCATAATATTTTTTTAAGTTGTAATTATCAATTTTTTTAATATATAAATTATTTATTATCATATTTTTATATGAATTATTAAGTTTTATATATTAAAATAATGAAATTAATTTTATTATACTAAATTTATTGTTAACTTTTAATATATTATTTAAATATTCCATGATCAGGGTGATTGTTTCAAGAGCAAAAAGTTTTGAGAAACAGCAATTTAATAGGGATGCCATGGCCTGCCCCGCCTGTATAGAGGGCATGCAACACTTGTCACACAAGTTTCTAGCCTAGGCATTCTTCAGTTTTCTGCATGCAATGGCGAAGGATCGCAAAAAGAGAACCCTAATGGAATATCTCCTGGAAAATAAAAAAATCTAACGGAATACAGAAATCACAAGGAAACACCAGGAATTCATATAGAGGAATAGCTCCAGAAATATTGATAGCAAGATAGTTGGTAAGGCCCAGCCTTATACGCAGCATTTAATACTTCTGCGGGTGGTATACAACAGGCCGTCAAACCAGATTTGACATCATTAAATGCTGCGTTGCCATTGTGGATATTGGCCGCCGTTGCTGGGAGAGAAGTCGCCCAAACGAGGACAAGGAAGGACAGTCGGAGGTCTTATCGACGAGAGAGGTGGGTTCGTCCGCAAAGGGATGAAACGTTGTACCTTTAACCTACGCCACCCTATACCTAATATATGATTATGACTATGTTGATTTTATTAAAAGCAAAACTAGGATTCGATCACTAAACGTTTTCTCCCTTTTTGATATACAAAAAATTGCAAATGTTGTGCACTCTAATGGTGAGGTTTTCAATCCTGGGCAGAACTAGGTAGGTCTGAGAATTGCTCCATTGTTTCAGGTGAAAAAAACAATATACGCTTCCAATAAATATGACCGAGACGCGATAGAATTGAGACCTACAAAGATATGAGAGAATTTGTATTTACCTTAGACCTATGAATATGACAGAGACATGATAGAGTTTGGACCTACAAAGATATATGAGAGAATTTGTATTTACCTAATAGCAAACAGAGACTGGGGCAGAGTATGCCATATCAAGACAAAGACCGGTCCGATCCTGATCCCTTCATCCTCTTTCCTTCTCCGGCATCGCATGTCACCCCATCTCCTCAATTTGCCTGGAAACAGCTCATCTGCCTCCAAGAGATCCAAAAAAACAAGTTAGAGAGCAGGTAGAATAGAGTAAAACCAGGCTATGTATGATATGGTAATAGACAATCCGAAGAAACAACCCTCTCCATGGATCATGGGCTTCGGTTAAAACAAACACATAATAACCCTCGTCGTCCCTTCCTCATGGGTAATCCTCTTTTTAAGAGAGACATGATAGAATTTGGACTCAAAGATATGAGAGAATTTGTATTTACCTAAGACCTAATTGCAAACAGAGACTGGAGCAGAGTACGCCAACTCAAGACAAAGATTGGTCATATTCCTTCATCCTCTCTCCTTCTTGGGCATCACATGTCATCACATTTCCTCTGTTTGCCTTGGAAAAGCTCCTCTGCCTCAGAAAGGAAAACATGTTAACAGAGCATGTAGCGCCGTAGGGCAAAACTGGGAAAGGTAAGGTATGGTTTGCGGCAACCCAAAGAAACAAACCTCTCAGCTCTTTATGATAACCCTCCTCTCCACTTGCTCCCAAAGAAACAAACCTCTTAGCTCTTTATGATAACCTTCCTCTCCAAAAAAAAAAAAAAAAAAATCAGGCAGCCAAACAATGAAAACTCACAGGGCAAAAATGAGAATGAACCGAAAGCATCCAACCGAAACAAAAACAACCCCCAAAAACAGACAGCATGCATGGCCATGCAGCTAAGCAAACAAACATCGATAAAGAAACAATCCAAGCCAAAGCCAAAGCCAAAGCCAATTGCAGTGCAGAGTAGGGATCCAAGCCAAAGCCAAAGCCAATTGCAGTGCAGAGCAGGGAACAAAAAGAGGAGATAAGCTAATAGCATATTTGCTGTGGGAGAATGTGTTTATATATCCTCGGCTCTTGAAAGAGTGGGCAGTGGACACTACATCCAAAATTTGTCAACATGCTTTTCGTTTTAACTTCATCGGCGTCCCTCACAGCTTTTATCTCGTTTTAACTCCATCGGCGTCCCTCACAATGATAAGTTGTTTGTTTTGGTTTTATGGTAAATAATACACATGAAGGTAATTTAGATGATTATTAAATTTTTTTTTTAAATTGATTTATTTAAAATTTTATCATTTTTCCATAATTATGTGACAAACCATCCACTTATTCTCTTAGCATTATAGTTCAAAAATATCATTGAAACTTAATTAACCAAAGATCTATAAAAAATTCTTATGATTGGATCCATAAAATATTCATATGATTAGTATCACTCGCACCAACTACCAATTTCTGATAATTAGTATAACTCACAAGAACTACCAATTTCTTCATTGACATTTAGAGCATGAAATCACATCTGTCCATAAGATTCGGAATTACTTCAATTGGAGAGAATTTTCCCTTAAATGTGTTAAAACTTTTACGTCCTCACAGTCATCCTTGGAGCATTTCTCAAGCCAATGGAAGAGTATGTGCGACGTCAATTGCATTAACAATTAAATTTTTACACATGGAATTGAACACGGGGATAAATTAAGAAAGTCCAACAAGTACATGCCAAATTTAATGGTTGTAGAACAAGAGATAAGATCGTGTAAAACTTGCATCCCATGTTTGTAATTGAAGTCAAATTAGTGTTTAGCCCACTTAATCTCCTTTAAAACGATGAATTAATTTTAGTGATATGATTGTATAAAACCTGAGTGCCATATTTTTATTTAGGATAGCAGCCATGGCATAGAATTCAAAGTAGCTTTTAGAAAAACTAATCTCCTCTCAAACTTTTTTATTATTGTTGAAATATAAAAGCTCTGAGTTGTGTGCACACATCCAAGCATAGGAGGAAAAAAAATACGGAGAATACAAAAGAGGGCAGGATGGGTAATGTGTTGCTGGGAGGAGGAATCCATCGTCACCGTCGGATAAAAATCATGAAAGTGGACAGATCAGTGATGAAGTTGGGAGAGAGTCTGCCTTAAATGTGCTAAAACCATTACATCCTGGCAGTAGTCCAAGCGAAGGGAAGAGAATGCGCGTCATTGATTCCAACCTATCGGTGTAAAAATAACACGGGAAAAGTTGACCCCTCTAGGGAGGTCTGCAATGCTGGGATGCTTCAAAGTGGATTTCCAACTCGTAACCATTCAGATTGGTGTGGAAAGCAAATAGGGGTGGCATGGTCTGTTTGTTTTTTCCTCCTGACGGAAGAAGAGTGAGAATAAAAACAGAGAACCTTCTTTGCAGCGGACACAGTCTTACAATCAACTGACATGAGGATAATGGCGAATGAACATGTGTAAAAATTTTGTTGACCATGCAAAACATTTTCTCCAACATGGACACGATCTTACACTCAAATGGCACAAGTGGCCAATAATTTGAAACAACAGGTGGGTAATGTCTCGTTCATCATCTAGTTATACTTTAGGTTCTGGTTTTCCTATAGCAGTGAAAATAGCTCCCCTCAAAGTTGTTCTGGCGGAGGTTCAGATGGTAGAGATTGGACAACATGCCAAGTCAAGGAGGAAGGAATGCAATCAGGTTGTTGTACGAGACGCTAAGATATTGAACAATAGTGGAATTGAAAATGTTGGTAAAGCGCCAACTTATTGGATTCTCCTTGCAGTGTAATAGACAAAACTAACCACTTCGAGAGATCAACTTGCAAAAATGGTGCCATCTTCGAGAGATCGGGTTGGATTAACCTGTCCACTTTGAGAGATCAACTTGCAAAAATGGTGCCATCTTTGCTACCTTCGCATGATTTATCACCGAATATTATAGACAGAAGCAGTTTTGAGATAAAGCCATGTGTTGAGCTGAGTATTGAGCATAGGCAAGCCTCACCGAACATGGTGAAGGGGAGGAGAAAGGTATTTAATGGTGGTTCTCTTGAGTATAGGCAGGCCTCGCCAAGCATAGTAAACGAGAGGACAAAGGTATTTGATGGTGGCTGTCTCAGGTGGTAGTTGAACAAACAAAGGAGTTTTGCTTCTTCAAGTACTAGAAATGAGATTTTTCAAGGATCTTTCTTTCGATCTTCAGAAACTTCCCTGCAAGGTCAATTTTGCTGCTAATTGACGTCTTTGTTTGTAAATCACACGCATTGGTGACAACATAAGGTCTCTTAATACTCTATCATATGTTTCCTTCCACCCCATAAAATTTTCAGCACAAATTCAAGCACGGCATGGTATGCCATTGCCGTTCAGTGACCTCCTTGAGCCATTGCAGTTCGTGACTGGTTCAAGCACTGTGTGGTATGCCATTGTTGCATGGTATTCCATTGCAGTTCAAGATGATGTGACGTGGAGAATACCAGTGCACCGAGATGTGGAGTTTAAGATTGCATCGAGACTTGGAGTACACACATTGAATATTTCATCAAGAACGTGGAGGACACCTTTTGAATATTGTGTTCTTGAGCACACATGTTGAAGATTGTGTTTTCATCCCGAATGTGGAAGACATGTGTTGAAGATTGCGTCGAGGACGACGAATCTCAACAGTGTTACAAATAAGAACCTCATAATAGAATGCCTATCGGCATAATTAAATGTTTCTTTGTGAAGAAATTTTAAATGTTTCTTTGTGATTGAATTACATATAAAGGGCTCCATGTTAATTGATCGAGTCCTTACTGAACAAGTTTCAATATTAAAAATTACATATAAAGGGTTCGATGTTAATTAGCCGAGTCCTTACTGAACAAGTTTACATATTAAATTATTTAAATGTTTTTTTACGTATTAAATTATTTAAATATTTCTATGTTTAGATTTTAAATGTTTTTTTTAATCCAAGAGTGAGTTTAGTGGTAATTATTATAAAATATTAGATTAAAACAAAATTGATTAAATATTTTTTTATAGTGAAAATACATATAATAAGAAGATCTCAATGTTAAATATTATAATTTGTATGGGTTAATTATATATATATATATATAATTGGATAAAGATATATTTTGTATGGGCTTGGAGTATGTCTTGAACATGTTTTGTTTAACTAAGTACATAAAGAAATAGGCCCAAGACTCAAGGTATTTCGCAAGAGTGAAAGCCTACTCCTTTAAGAACCACTAGTCAGTAAGACATGGTGATGAGTCAACCTGCATTCTACAATAACAACTAGTAATAGTTGTCTCATTATTAATTTGACAACTAAATCATATTAAGTTTTCCAACTATTTAAGAAAAATACACTCTATACAAACATATATATAAACACATTTAAAAAACCATTCACTAGAAAGACAAAATAAAATTAAAAAATTCCAAACATAAGTTTCAACAAATACACCACACCTAGATAATGGCAATGAGCCAATAAGAACCTACAATAGTTATGTGGCAATGTGATATGGCACTCATGATCTTATTCATCTCCCTCAGGCCACCCAAGCCCACCAAATAGGGGCCAACATTGAAGGAGATATAGCATTTCTCTAAGTTAAATTTACTAATAAGATGTTTTCCATGATTCATTTCCACAATAAATAAATAAGTTCAGTTAAGTTGAGCCAAGTTTGTAAGTTGAGTTTATTATTATTATTATGTTAGAGGTATGGTAAGTAAGTTTTATGGGTTGTAGTTGTTTTAGAAATTGCAAAGTTTACAATAAAACATTTTAATTATGGTCCAATAATATGTTTAAAAAATATTTTAATAATATTAAAAAATGATGTTTAAAAAATATTTTAATAATATTAAAAAATGATGATGTCTCTACTAAGGTCAATATGCTCTATTGGACCTTAAGAAACTAAGAGATTAATTGAGATTCTTTAATATTTTATTTCTTTGATCAAAAAGAAGGGAGAGGGGTATCACAATAGTTTTTCTAACTTAACAAGTCAAGAAGGCTCTCAGTGTGGAAAAAGTTTTGGAAATGAGAAAGGATGTGAGTGAGAGTCGACCAATCTAAAAGAAGTGTTTTCATCTTCAACCCTCTCAGTATGGAAAAAATGATAGATTATTTAGTACCAAGGTGTTTTGGATTGACTAACCCCTAATTTCACTTCTAAGTTCAAGAGATATAATATTTGAAGTTCATGAGAATTAGTTTTTGTCTTCATAATATTCATTTAAATAAAAATTCATCATAATAATAAAGAAAAATATGAATATTACAAATCAACATATTTAAAAAAAAAAAAAATATATATATATATATATATATATATATATATATATATATATATATATATATATATTAATGTGAAATACATTTAAAATTAAAATTATTAATGACATGTGAATAAAATTTGTTATTCAAAATACTCTCACGTAAAAGAAAAATGAATTTCAACACTAAATTATGTATGTAAAATTCTTAAAATCACATATAATTTGGAATAAGAGGGTTGATATAAAACAATATTATAATATAGTATAGGTATGTGTTGTTATAGTGATTACTAAAATTTATAATTATGACTAATATTTATAGATAATAATGAAAAGTAAAATTAATAGTGTTTTTTTAATGTATCTATCTCATATAAAGTATTTTAATTTATATTTATCAAGTATTAAAAAGTTTGTAATTTGAGAGATTTTATCTTAGCTATGTTTCTTAAATGAAAATTAAGATAAATATAAGTTAGTGTGTATGTAATTATTTTTTTATTTTTATTGTTATTATTCTGGTTAAGGTATGTTAATATCAATGTCATCCATATTACACATTTACAGATGTTGAATTGTTTCTCCACAAAAAAAAAATCTAAAAATATTAAAAAATAATGTTCATATATTATTATCTTAATTAAACAAAATATTGCACAAACAAAACATAAAAACTCTGATTAAGCCCCATAAGACCCTCCAAGATATTTTTAGATCCCCTAAAGCCTACTTTGACTGTATGCTTAGCCCTGGGCCTATGAAATTCCTTGCTCATTTGGTAAGTCTTATGTAGGCCAAACAAGAAGGTTCTTCAAGGATCGTCTATAACAGAACACAAGATTTGTTATTGTCAAGCATTCCCATAATTCAAAATGTAACACTCCTTACCACCCTCTTGTGCTAATGAGGATGTGGAAGGTGTTACAAATGTCTTAAATCCGATTCTCATTGTTTGTCAAGTAAATGGATTCATTAAAAAAGTTGTCTTTTTTCTAAAAAATTGTGGAATTAGACATTGAATTCATTATCATGCCCAACTCAATTGGAGCTTTCCGACGATGTAAATTTTTCATTGATCTGAAACCTGAATGAAAAGTTATGTTCCAAAAGAAAAAATTTCATATTAATGTTGGTCACATGAATAGTAGTGTGCCACGTGGCACCTATGTGGTCTTTAGATTTGGTGCACATGGATATGCCACATGGACCGACAAATCCACCTCACTAGCTTGGGACTTATAATATATATATATATATATATATATATATATATATATATAGTCAAAACTTCAAACAACATATAGAAAATATATGAACAACATGAATTATAATATGTGTTTTCAACATTATAATCCATGTTGCACCAAACCATAGATCAATTCATTGGGTCATTGAGTCCCAACTATAAGTATTCCCACCTCACTAATATCAAATGAAGAACAGTCGAGACTATGTGGGCCCCCCCACGCTACAACCAATCATCAATTATGTTAGTGGCAATGTTATTGAATGTGAGGGGTCTAAGCCTGAGGCTCGATGGTTGAATACAAAGTGGGGCCTACCAAGGTCTACCTTCCCCTTTGGTTCTATCAACAATGATAAGTTTGGATGAGTGGGGTCTTAGCCCTGAGGTCGATAGCCAAAATACAAAGCGGAACCTCCTAATCGCCCCATCAGCAATCGAGGATCTGAACCGTAGCGAAACATTTTACAACCCAATCTACCTTAATGGTCGAATACGACACCTGACCTACCTCTTCACCCCATCAAGTAGTGGGGGTCCAAGTAGTTTGATTATATGGGTAATCCACCCTGAAAGTCAATAATCGCTCTTACTTATGTTACACCTGTAACTCCGTATAATATTTGATCAAGTTATAACTGGCCAAGGCCTAAATTATTTATATTGTTGATTTCATCATTCATGACACTACTCAAGAGCTTTCCACATTTATTAACTCGATATTTCAAATGTGAGAGGAGTGACATCATAGCCCAAATTTTGAGTGTGAGTTTGAAAGAAAGTGGTTTCATGCCAGACTTTATTTACATTTATATATATGTAGCTCAGTGAAATATGATATATTATTTGTGGTGATACTTGAATGCTTGGGCATTAAAAACGCCCAAGCTTCATTGTTGGAGCTTGAGAGTGCACCATATCAATCAATTTTTATGACATAAACACTTAGAATCACATGTTTATCATCTTGTACGCAAACCAAAAATGATAGGGAGATGTGTGTAATGAGTGAAAATGTTTGTGCAGCAAATTCAAGCCAAAATGAAGAAGGGGCACGACCCAATCATTTTATACATATTTAATTGTTGTTTATAATTCCCCACTCGAAGACGCTTAATAATATCGATGAGTAGGTTCAAAACTTAGAATTAATAAATTGTTCTTTCTTTCCTAAAAAGAGTGGTTTTGTGAAAACGATGGCCGGCGTTAGGGTTTTGATGTGTTCTGTGGCCGCCCCCGCCGACGCAGCTGCTCGAGCTTCTGAACCTGCTCTCCGCCTTGACGATGTTGCCGCTGTGAAGTATTCTGGGGATGCTCTCGATGCGGCCTCCAGCCAAGCGTTGCCTCTGCCTGATCTGAACGCTTCATCAATGATTGTTGTTGTTCATTCAGATGGCACTCGATTTGCAGAGTCCAGGGACGTAGCAGACTTCAATGCTGCTAAGTTTCACTGCGTCTCCCCTTTGGCGCCTACGGCGGCTTCCCTTGGACGCAGAGGCTTCTCTCTGCCCCGAGGTCATTTTGCAGCTCTTCTAAGGGAAGATTCTACAGGCTTCACCAAAGGCTCTGTTTCCGCCCTCGTTGGGTCTGCTGTGGGGTTTCTGTGCAGCGAACAATTTCTTGCCTCCTCCTTCAAAACTTGGATGAGCCAGGTGAAGTTGGGTTACATGCGCTCCAACTCCTTTTCTTCTCAAATATGTACTCATAAGAAGGAATCAAAAGATTACTCTGCCCCATTTCAGATCCAGATTTCATCTATTTCAGGCAACACCATTCTGCAATGGGTTTGCTCTTTGGACTTGGTGTAGAACCTTAAGTTAAACCTGAAACATAGGGTTGGGATACCCTCAGCCCATCAGAGACTCCTATTCCAAGGTAAACAACTTGAGGACCTTCTTCCCCTCTCTGTTTATAGCATTCAAAGAAATGATTCTCTTGTATTAACCCTTCGTTTGAGAGGAGGCGTCGCTGGACAATCGTCTTCAGCTCCCTCCTTCTCATACAAATATGTTGTCCATTCTCAGATCCCCCATCCTCAGTCTTCTTCGAAAGCAGCTCAACCAACTATGGCTCCCAAGCCATTCTTGGTGGATAAATTGGAGGAAATTCCTACTATATAATTCTCTAATCCTGGGATTGAAGAACTCCACCAGAATTTTGCAAAATCTGCAATCATTTGCAGATTTAATGGTCTATGGCCTCGCACTGCTGATTTATACCAATGGGTCCATAACAACTGGACTAAAAAAAGCAAGATCTACTTATGCTCGAAAGGCTTCTTCATTGTAGCCTTTGAATTAAATGAAGATTACCAGAAAGCCTTAATGGGAGGCCCTTGGTTCTGGGGCACGGTTGGCTTTTCCTCTCGCCATGGTTTCCAGAATTTGACCCTTCTACAGCCATCATCACCAAGCTTCCCATTTGGGTCAGACTCCCGAACCTTCCGGTGCACCTATGGCATATTTATGTTCTTATTGCCATTGGAGACACTTTAGGACGCTACCTCGCTACAGATACCTCAAGAAGGGAGAATGGACTATACACCTACTGCAGAATTTGTGCGGAAATAGATATCAGCAAAGGACTTCCGGATCAGATCAACCTCAAGATTGGGGATTTCCACTGGACTCAAACCTTGGATTTCGAAAATACAGCCTTTCGTTGCCGCCATTGTCATCAAACGAGGCACCTCCAAAATACTTGTACCCTGTTCCATGACAAAAAGAAGAATCTGAATTGCAAACCCAAATCCAAGAACTGGAATCCCTGTGTTCCTCCCCCCTCCATGGATGATTCAGACTCCTCCAGTTCGGATGAGGAGGAAATAGTAGCAGATGGGCAGATTGATGGGGCTCCTTCGGACGCACCCTCTGCTAGTCTTACGGACCGTTCTGCCTCGCTGTTCTCTCAGAAACGCTCACACGTGTCTTCGTCCTCCGACTCGAGTAAGGATATTCCGCCCCCAAGGTAGAATTATCTTCAACTCGTCATGACTCAGCCCAATTCCACTGACTGGGTCAAAGTAAGCAAGAAAAAAGGGAAAAAATGTCGTTTGGCAGTATCCACCCACACTAGGTAGATTTCTTCGTTCAGATCTAGCTTCTCTGCAGTTTCGTGTCTATCTTTCTGCTCATTCCTTGTTTGTCTTTCTGGAGCGAGGTTGATAGCCCATCACCTACGACTCCCTTGCTTTTCTACTTCGCTTGCTTGCAAGCTTGATTGTACTATATGTTTCTACTCTTAATAGAATTAGTCTTATTCAGAAAGAAAAAAATAATATCGATGAGTACATACATATATGCTCAACAATAGTGTTGAGACTAAAAAAGAGGGTGCAACATAATAAGTTTTCATAAGGTATATATGTGTATGTGTAAATGGATTAATTGCAGTGACCATTTACATAGAACATTCAGATTTTAAACAAGGAGTGAAACACTCTAATTTTTCACAAGTTATACATATATATGGCAAACTATCCATGAAACACCGCCGAGACACATAAAATGTAAGTGATATGGTTTTAGCCTTTATTCAATACATAATTCAAGTTAGGATGTGGGAAAACACAGGTACACATAGAGGTGTTGTAACTTAGCATTCATAGATAATGAGCAACAACTAGGGTACTTATATGATTAATCTAATTTTACATGGCAACTAGAGAAGGGTTTTCCACTATCCTACCAATTGAAAGCCAGTTACACTGTTATGCCCCATAACTAACCACCCCCACACTAGGTCCAAAGTTTGGTAAGTAAATTCACAGGGAAATACATTGGTTAGGCTGTGAAATTGATATCACTTGCAAGTGGTTTATCAACGGTCCGGAAAGCACTGGTAGTTTTAGAGATGTAACAAGCACTAGCAGTTTCACAGCCAACCACAAGCACTAGTGATTTCATGTACAAGTGGTTTCCTAGCATGAGATAGGCATCGATGGTTTCAAAACTAAAATAAGCACCAATGGTTTCACAGTATAAACAAGTTCCCAATACATTTAGTCCAATATCACTTTGTGCCCAAACTAGCAACACCAGGTAAAACCAAAGACCGAGATTGGTCTAGTGCAGGTTCAATACTCTCTATGAGTTTCACACTAGCATTGGCTCTCTAAAAAACTCTAAGGAATAAACCCCCTGTCTGAATTTGGCTTGCATATTTATGAACATCATGTTGTGCCTCAGAGATGGTCGAGAGAGAACTCGTTACCCCCATGTTTCCTTCATTTGCATGTTACCCTTTTAATTCACGAGAAGGGAAAGTTGTGATGACATCACTCAGTTGCATTAATAACCATTATCATATAAGGGTGATTGTTCCCAATCATAAGGGTTCAACATTAAGTTTAGTGGGATGGGTATGATGGTTCATGTCAAGTGGATAAAACTGAAGATCCCATCTCCCCAAACTTTGGCCCATCATCCTTCTCCAAAAAAATTAAATTTAAAAAATAAATTAAATAAAAATTATAATTTTCATCATTACAAAAAACATTAATATACAGTTAAATTATTTTTAATCTAAATCAAGCATAACACATGATCAATCGTTTTAATATTAATTAAAGAATTAATTACATGACTGATAATTTTTAATATTAACTGCAATGTGCATACACCTTGATAACACAATCAAGACATAATTAAATTGCAACATAATTAATTCCATTACATTTAAATAGATTTTTTCGTCATGCATAGTTATCACACTAAATTGTAAAATTACCTAAAATGTTTATAAGTATGATCGTCCATGCAGGGGATATTACAAACCCCACCCCCTTAAAGGAACATTGTCTCTAGTGTTCCATAAAAAAAAAGATGACAAAAATCTAAACTTTATAGATATAGCTTATTTACATCCTTTACATATTGAAAAAAATGGGTACAACATTTTCATCTAATTTTCACGCTCCTAGGTTGTCTCATCGGGTCCAAGTGTTTCCCATTGACCTGTTCTATTACTCACTTATGGAGCACAACCAACCTCTTCTCTAGGATACACAAAGGTTCAATTTGGAACTCTCTCTCTGGCTCCAAATGTATCATAGACCAATCAATCACATGATTAGAATCAAACACGTGTTTTTTTAGTAAGGATATGCAAAAGGAATCATGTTCCTTTATGGTGTGGGGTAAGGCTAGTCTATAAGCCACTTGTACCACTCTCTCCAAAATTTGAAATGGTTCGTAAAACTTGGGTGCCAACTTAGTACATGACCCCACTTTGAGTGAGCTCCTTCTTGGTTTAATGTGGAGATATACATGATCCCCCACTTGAAATTATTTATGCATTCACTATAGATTTGCATAGCTCTTTTTTATGTCCTTGGCTTCCTTCAACTTCAAGTCATACTAATAACCTCTTGTTCCATCTCCTTTAACATATCATGTCTGAGAGTTACCTTGTTTACCGGGTAATCCCATCTAATGGGTGTATTGCACCTTTTACCATATAAAGCATTGAAGGGGATCTTTAGTGATTCTTGATAGTTGTTGTTTTATGCAAATTAAACTAAGTGAAGAAATTATTCCCAATTTTTTTGCTAGTGCATAATGTACATTCTCAACATGTCCTCTAACAAGTTGTTTTGCCTCTTTGTTTGTCCATCATTCTGAGGATGGTATATTGTATTGAATGCCAAAGAAGTTCCAGATCCAATGAACAATGCTTTCCAAAATTTTGACGTGAATTTGGCACCCCGATCTGAGATTATCTTCTTGGGTATGCCATGTAGCCTAAATATCTTGTTCATGAAGATCTATACAATATAAATGTCCTTATGGGTGGACTTGATAGGTATGAAGTGAGTTGTTTTCCTCAAATTTTCCACTACCACCAAGATGGATCCATATTGTCTCGACATCTTTGGAAATCCATGTTGAAGTCCATGGATATGACTTCCCACTTCCACTCAATGGTTGGAATTGGTTGTAACAATCCATCCAGGTGTCTGCATTCCACCTTAACTTGTTGACACACCAACCACTTTGCAATGCACTCTGCGACTTCATTTTTCATATACGACCAATAATACATATTCCTGATAGTGGTAATCATCTTCTGATATATGACCTGAATAGGGAATTTTATGAAACTCATCTAGAATGAGCTTATTCAAGTTTCCCAAGTAGGGTATATACCACCAGTCTTTGAACTTTAACATTCCATAATTTTTGAGTGTGCAACACTTACTCAATGGTTCTTTTGGATATTTTTACAAACATCCTTCATATATTATAATTGTTCATCATGTGCCAATGCTTCTTTGATTTTTTCCTTGCTTTTAAATTCGTAAGAGCTAATGGCTGCCAAGTGAGCCATTTGCAGACTTTTGTTAAGCGCTTCAACCATCTTGTTCTATTTACCCTTGATGTGCTTGATTTTGAATTCAAATTCACTGCTGAGGGCTAACCATCCAACCTATCTTGCATTCAATTTAGGTTGGTCGAACAAATATTTCAATCCTCCTTGATCTGACATCAACACGAATTGCCTTTTGAGCAAATAATGTCACCACATTTTTAATGTATGAACATTTGTTGTGAGTTCTAAGTCACAGATGTCATAGATTTTTTCTTGTTCATTTAACTTCCTTGATTAATAACAGATTACATGTCCTTCTTGCATTAGCACTCCACTCTTCTTTACAAGAATTTGTGCAAACTAGGAAATCTTTCTTCAAATTAGTTATCCTTAATATCGATGCATGCATGTACACATGTTTGAGTTGCTTGAAGCTAGATACACTCTTTAATGTCCACTGAAACTTACATGTTTCCTCTACAGGGTTGTGATTGGATGCCCAATTTTTAAAAAGTCTTAGATGAATCTCCGATAATATCCATCCAACCCCATAAAATACCTTTCCTCCATGAATTTTTTTTGGAGTGGGCCTCTCCATGATGGCATTGATCTTCTCAGGGCAGGGAAAATTTTAGGGGCGAATTTTAGCCCAAAGGCGAATTTTAAGGGATTTTAAATTTTAATAGTGTGAATTTTTTTATATAAAACCCATTTTCTATAGTTTAATAGAGTTAGCCCAATAATTATTTTAAAAATAATTAATTATTAAATATTAGCCCACCAAAAAAAAGGCGCATAAAACTGAAAAAATGAAATTCGCCCCCGATTTTCTTTGGTTGGAGCAGATTTCCATGGCATTTTCTTGGATTTACATCAGGGAAAATTTTAGTGTCGAATTTTAGCCCAAAGGC
Organism: Pinus albicaulis; assembly: GCA_034641835.2. NCBI lineage: Eukaryota > Viridiplantae > Streptophyta > Pinopsida > Pinales > Pinaceae > Pinus > Pinus albicaulis. The sequence goes on from JAXQQM020073541.1 coordinate 84,942, forward strand.
GAATTTTAAGGGATTTTAAATTTTAATAGGGAAATTTTTTTATACAAACCCCATTTTCTATAGTTTAATAAAGTTAGCCCAATAATTATTTTAAAAATAATTAATTATTAAATATTAGCCCACCAAACAAAAGGCGCATAAAACTGAAAAAATGAAATTCGCCCCCGATTTTCTTTGGTTGGAGCAGATTTCCATGGCATTCGCCTGGATTTACAGGGCCGGAGGGAGGGGTTAGAGTGATTCGCCCCATTTTTTCACTTGTTCGACGGAATTTAGGAGAGGTGGATGGGGCTTTGTGCACAGGCTCGCCGATCTTCTTGCTGGCTAAGCGAGGGACTTGACCGACCCTCTCTGGTCCATTAGGGCCCTCCCATAGTTCGAATTCATTTTTGACCTATGATTTTATTTGATCTTTTCACTGTTCAGAAAATGGAAAAATCAATGATGAAGCATGAGCAGCGGGGCGGTTGGATTCACCAAGGGATAGGCGCCTTGGGCTCATATGTGGTGGATCTGCTCAGTTGCATGCATTGACGAGGGCAACTAGTTCCACGGTAGCTGGATTTAGAGTTTCAAGGTCCAAGATAGCCCATTTCCCCGGTGCCATGGAGCTAAACCCACGGGCGAGGAGGAGTTTGGGCAGTGATGTTTGCCCTTGGGTTGCAACCTGTTAGTGTCAGTCTTGTCATACTGCCATCAGTGATCAAATTTACTCTTTTGCATTTGCATATTATGAGTCCCATACCATAAATTTTCATCATTCCATTAGGCCATGGATTCATTGATGGTAGTGGTCTTTCATCAGTTTTCCCTCATGTGAAACTTGCTAATTCCCCTCTATGGTATTTAGTCATGAGTCACTTTCACTTTGTAATTCATATTATTAGGTCATAGGGTTGGTCTCATTAGGTTCGAGGGTCTAATCATGGTCAAATTAATGAGTCAAGTGTCAATAAATATCAGCAAGATCATGAGGAGGACAAATAAACTCAGAGGCACAGTATCTGGGAAGATCAAGGAAGTGTTCTATTGAGCTTGATGTAACTTTCACCTCAAAACCATGTTTTGAGGTGAAATCATGGTACTTTGCTTTTATTATCATCTTTTATGTAATAAGTTGAACTTCAGAAGTTGCTATCTCCACCAAGCCACTTCCCTGCCTTTCAGAGGTGTTTTCCACAATATTTTTAGTGCAAAATCATGTTCTAAGTATGTCCATCAGAAAGAGCCTGGAAAGAGCTTTCCAACGATATATTACACTCTCAAAACTGACTCCTGGATTGTAAAATATGCCTAAATGAATAAAAGTCCCTAAAAGCCTAACCTTACCCCTTCTTTCTTATTTGGTCCCTTAAACTTTATAAATTTTATCTTTCATATGATTTTAAAGTTTTTCATCGCAAAGGTCCCTTTTTATTTTCATTGCCAAACCTCCGATGCGATTGATTGCATCGCAAAAGTTCATGGGCCGCTTCCGATTGACCCACCTCCGATTACAAAACTCCGATGCGATTGAGTCACCTCCGATCGGATCGGAAAAATCGCAATCCCCTTCCCCCGATCCGATCGCATCGCAAAATCGCATCGCATTGTAGGTCCGATCGCAAAGTCCAATCGCATTATCTCAAGTCCAATCGCCGATCCGATCGCATCACCCCAATCCCCTTCCTCCGATCCAATCGCATCGCAACTTCGCAGCGGTCCCATGACTCATCACCCCGCTCTTCCGATTTCCCGATTGCGATTGCGATTCTCCTTGGGTCCCGCCATAAATATTTTCTGCCCATTCATAATAAAAAGTGTTTTTCCCTTTGTAAACAGTCATAGTTCGATTATTATAATTTTAAAAGATTTCTTAAGTCCCTCATCGCATCAGAATTTTTTCCATCACGCCATCGCAAATTTTTATCGCAGTTTTTCCCACAGCACTCCGCTCCCGACCCGTCGATGCGATTGATCGCATATTTCCAATCACAATCGGTGAAATCCCATTATGTAATACATCCGCTCCCCTTCCCGATTGTGATTGCGATTGTCCCCGGTCCCACTAAAACTTTCTCCCATCGCGTCACAAGTTTTCACTATGACATGCTCCCACCCCTCTCCCGCTGCGATTTGCGATTGCGATTTCCTTTGGGCCCCACCTAAAAGCCCTCTGCTATTTTCAATGAAAAGTGTTTTTCCCTATGTAAAGGGCGCATTTCATCTATTCACTCTTACAAAGGTTTTCCACAATCGCATAGCTTTACTCCAATCGCATTCCCTCCGTTGTGTGATACACCCCCTCCCCTCTTCCAATTGCGATTTGCGATCGCATATGGGCCCACCATCCTTTCCTTTGTCCTTTTTCACCCAAAAAGGGGATTTTTCTTCATTAAATGGCAAATTTCGTTCTTATTGGTTTCAAAGGCATTTTCTTCAAAAGTTGGTTTTTCTTCAAAGAGTAAAGACAGAGACAAATAGTCAAGGCCGAGAACTAATTATGAACCAGAGACATCTACAGTAGCGATAAAAAAGGGATCTGTTCTTCGGATTTCCTATTCCATTCATAGGGTGTAACAACAAAATCTTCAAGACGGTCAGATGTATTTTTTTTCCTTATTTTCAGGGGCAGATTGTTGGTCTTTTTCCTATGTTCGGATTTCAGTTCCTGAGCTGGTGAAACAACTCCTCCTTCTGTGGATCTACCCCCCTCAAATTCTGTATATTTAATGTAATTCTCCATCATTTGTAAATGGGGGGAATAAGGTGTGGAACTAGTGGGAAAACATTGAGGACGCTCTGTGCTCCATTTTGTAACAGTTTGGCAGGGAATTAATAACGAAATGCAGCTCTGATTTGTGGGATCCCTGTGGTATGGATTTTAGCATTGTTCTTTCCTTTGTATTCATATGTTAAAATTTATGTTTTCCATTCATTCATTCACATTTCTGGTTGAATGTTTTCAAGATAGATAGGTAGAATCCATTGTATAATGCTCTGCCTTGGGAAATCATTCAATATTCTATGTTTTCTGCCGTTTGAAAAGGACACATCTCCTATGCCCTTTTCATCTTCTCACCAATCTCATACATTCCATCGTTATTTAAACTGAATTGTTAAAATCACTGCCTACCTTGCCCCATGAAATACCCTGTATCTCTGATTTAATTCCCCAGTTTAAAACTACCCAACCCCATCTGATCCATACAGCCCTGAAGATTTATAAAAATAACATTTCCAAATTATTATACCTAGCCTAAAATCATTTTGTAGTTATACTTCATTGAATATTTTTCCCGGAGAGAGCCCTCTCCTGACCTTGTAGGGCTAGCTACAAGGCTGAGTGTGGTTTGAGGTTACCCTGATTTGCCTTCCTTCAGCCTAAGGTCCAAATTAGGTGCTAACATTCCTGGCGACCATACTGGGGAATATTCAACACATAGACCTCCCACGTAAAAAAAAGGAGATTTAGGCATTTAATGGTAAGATGAACTTCCTGCGCAGATTTATACCTAATTTGGCTGAACATTTAAGAGAAATGACTAACATGTTGAAGAAGGATAGCACTGTCAAATGAAGTGAGGAGGCTATCAAGTCATTTAATCTGGTAAAGCTTGCTCCGTCCAATGCCCCAGTTTTGATTAGTCCTTATTAGACTCAAGATTTTATTATTTTTTCATTTGCATTGGAGCATATTATGGCTTCGGTTTTGATGCAAAAGAGAGATCAGATTGAAAAGCCAATTGCCTTTTTCAGCAGAACTATTAGAGATGCTGCCTTGCGGTATAATATCATTGAGAAACAAGCATTGGCCCTTATAAAAGCATTGAAGGATTTTAGAGTATACATTTTGCATTCAAAATCTATAGCATATGTTCCTAATGCAGCGGTGAAAGATGTCCTGATGCAAACTGACCCAGAGGGAAGAAGAGGTAAGTGGATAGCAGCAATGTTGGAATATGATTTGGAGATTAAACCCACAAAGTTGATCAAAGGAAAAGGCTTGGCAAAGCTAATGGCCCAATCAAACCTGCGTGCCTTGGATATAAATCTCATAACAACAATGTCAGAGGATGAGGATGAAGGTTTGCTTGTTCCGGTTTCAGACATTTTTCTCCAATCCCCATGGTATTCAGACATTGTTTATGTTCTTCAGCACCTTTCACCACCTCCAGGTATGTCTAGAAGCAAAGGTAGATCACTGAAACTTAAGTCTGCTAAATTCTGTATTTTAAACAATGCTCTTTATTGGAAAGATCCAGGAGGTATTCTGCTTAATTGTTTGGTTGAAGATGAGGCTCAACAGGTGATGAATGACTTCCACAAAGGTGATTGTGGTGGTCATTTGTTTTGGAAAACTACAACTAACAAAGTGTTGAGAGCAGGATATTATTGGTCCACTTTGTTTTCAGATTTGTATAAAACAGTAATGAGCTGCCATGAGTGTCAAGTTTTCCAAGGAAAAAGGAAATTGCTTCCTCTTCCTTTGAAACTAGTTTTAGTAAATGCTCCCTTTCAGTAGTGGGGACTTGATTTTATAGGAGAAACCCATCCCGCATCATCAGCATAGCATCAATGGATCTTGACAGGTACCGATTATTTCACCAAATGGATCAAGGCCATTCCAGCAAGGCAGGCCACTGATATGGTAATCATTCAATTTTTAGAATCAAATATCTTGTCTCGTTTTGGTTGCCCTCACAAAATCATAATAGATAACACAACAACGTTTAGATCTAAGAAGATGGTGGAATTCTGTGACAAGTACAATATTGTGTTGGGCCATTCAACAACGTACTACCCACAAGGCAACGACCTGGCAGAATCATCAAATAAATCTCTGATAAACATAATCAAGAAAATGTTGGAAGCAAATAAGAGGAACTGGCATCGAAAAATCATCAACGCATTATGAGAAAATAGAGTCAGCAGCAAGAAATCCATAGGTATGTCACCGTTTGAATTGGTTTATGGTACTAATGCCATTTTTCCCACGTCACTTACAGTTCCGGTCATGAGATTATTGCAAGAGGTTGGCAGTGAAGAAGATGATAATAAGCGAAGGATCAATCAAATGATCCACCTTCAGCAGATAAGAGAGGAAGTGTCACAGAACGTTATTCTGTTGCAGGAAAAGATAAATAAAATTTATGACCGTAAAGCCAAAGCAGAAAAGTTTCAGTTGGACGATGTGGTGTTGAGATGGGATGCACGAAACGAGGACAAAGGGAAGCATGGTAAGTTCGACAACCTGTGGAAAGGACCATATAAGATTTCAGCATATAGGGGACAAAATTCTTTCTTGCTCTCAGAGATGAATGGCCAAGATTGCCCTGGAGGACCAGTGAATGGTAGGCTTTTGAAGCACTACCACTGTTGAAGATAATGGATCCATTTATCTTTCAGTCATTGTATATACCATGCCATTGTTGGTCAGGTTTCCAGTACACAGTCATTGAAGTTTGGGGCCCGAGGTGAAGGCTATAAAACTTGAATGATATGTGTAAGGTTTGCTGGTTTTATTTAAAGTTTTCAGTCACAGTTTGAGTCAGAGTCAGTCTGCATTGTGTCAGTTTTCAGTATTTTGACCAAATTTGGCCAATGGATAAGGCTACTTGGTCTACGGTGTTCGTGGCACCTCCAAGGAGCTACCATCCCCATTGGAGCCAATGTTAGTGTCAGTCTTGTCATACTGCCAATAGTGATCAAATTTACTGTTTTGCATTTGCATATTAGGAGTCCCATACCATAAATTTTCATCATTCCATTAGGTCATGGATTCATTGATGGTAGTGGTCTTTCATCAGTTTTCCCTCATGTAAAACTTGTTGATTCCCCTCTCTATGGTCTTCAGTCATGAGTCACTTTCACTTTGTAATTCATATTATTAGGTCATAGGGTTGGTCTCATTAGGTTCGAGGGTCTCATCATGGTCAAATTAATGAGTCAAGTGTCAATAAATATCACCAAGATCATGAGGAGGACAAATAAACTTAGAGGCACAGTATCTGGGAAGATCAAGGAAGTGTTCTATTGAGCTTGATGTAATTTTCACCTCAAAACCATGTTTTGAGGTGAAAACATGGTACTTTGCTTTTATTATCATCTTTTATGTAATTTTATGTAATAAGTTGAACTTCAGAAGCTGTTATCTCCACCAAGCCACTTCCCTGCCTTTCAGAGGTGTTTTCCACAATATTTTCAGTACAAAATCATGTTCTAAGTATGTCCATCAGAAAGAGCCCGGAAAGAGCTTTCCAACGATATATTACACTCTCAAAACTGACTCCTGGATTATAAAATATGCCTAAATGAATAAAAGTCCCCAAAAGCCTAACCTTACCCCTTCTTTCTCATTTGGTCCCTTAAACTTTATAAATTTTATCTTTCATATGATTTTAAAGTTTTTCATCGCAAAGGCCCCTTTGTATTTTCATTGCCAAACCTCCGATGCGTGATCACATCACAAAAGTTCATGGGCCGCTTCCGATTGACCCACCTCCAATTACAAAACTCCGATGCGATTGAGTCACCTCCAGTCGGATCAGAAACATCGCAATCCCCTTCCCCCGATCCGATCGCATCGCAAAATCGAATCGCATCGTAGGTCCGATCGCATTATCGCAAGTCCGATCGTTGATCTGATCGCATCACCCCAATCCCCTTCCTCTGATCCAATCACATCGCAACTTCGCAGCGGTTCCATGACTCATCACCCCGCTCTTCCGATTTCCCGATTGCGATTGCGATTCTCCCCGGGTCCCGCCATAAATCTTTTCCGCCCATTCATAATAAAAATGGTTTTTCCCTTTGTAAACAGTCATAGTTCGATTATTATAATTTTAAAAGATTTCTTAAGTCCCTCATCGCATCAAACTTTTTTCCATCGCGCGATCGCAAGTTTTTATCGCAGTTTTTCCCACAGCACTCCGCTCTCGACCTGCCGATGCGATTGATCGCATATCGCCAATCGCAATCGACGAAATCCCATTATGTAATACATCTGCTCCCCTTCCTGATTGCGATTGCGATTGTCCCGGTCCCACTAAAACTTTCTCCCATCGCATCGCAAGTTTTCACTATGACATGCTCCCGCCCCTCTCCCGCTGCGATTTGCGATTGCGATTTCCTTTGGGCCCCACCTAAAAGCCCTCCGCTCTTTTCAATGAAAAGTGTTTTTCCCTATGTAAAGGGTGCATTTCATCTATTCGCTCTTACAAAGGTTTTCCACAATCGCATTCCCTCCGCTGTGTGATACACCCCCTCCCCTCTTCTGATTGTGTTTTGCGATCTCATATGGGCCCACCATCCTTTCCTTTGTCCTTTTTCACCCAAAAAGGGGATTTTTCTTCATTAAATGGAAAATTTCATTCTTATTAGTTTCAAGGCATTTTCTTCAAAAGTTGGTTTTTCTTCAAAGAGTAAAGACAGAGACAAATAGTCAAGGCCGAGAACTAATTATGAACCAGAGACATCTACAGCAGCGATAAAAAAGGGATCTGTTCTTCGGATTTCCTATTCCATTCATAGGGTGTAACAACAAAGTCTTCAAGACGGTCAAATGTATTGTTTTTCCTTCTTTTCAGGGGCAGATTGTTGGTCTTTTTCCTATGTTCGGATTTCAGTTCCTGAGCTGGTGAAACAGCTCCTCCTTCTGTGGATCTACCCCCCTCAAATTCTGTATATTTAATGTAATTCTCCATCATTTGTAAAGGGGGGAAAAAGGTGTGGAACTAGTGGGAAAACATTGAGGATGCTCTGCGCTCCATTTTGTAACAGTTTGGCAGGGAATTAATAACGAAATGCAACTCTGATTTGTGGGATCCCTGTGGTATGGATTTTAGCACTGTTCTTTCCTTTGTATTCATCTGTTAATTGTTATGTTTGCCATTCATTCATTCACATTTCTGGTTGAATGTTTTCAAGATAGATAGGTAGAATCCATTGTATAATGCTCTGCCTTGGGAAATCATTCAATATTCTATGTTTTCTGTTGTTTGAAAAGGATCCATCTCCTATGCCCTTTTCAGCTTCTCACCAGTCTCACACATTCCATCATTATTTAAACTGAATTGTTAAAATCCCTGCCTACCTTGCCCCATGAAATACCCTGTATCTCTGATTTAATTCCCCAGTTTCAAACTGCCCAACCCCATCTGATCCATACAGCCCTGAATATTTATAAAAATAACATTTCCAAATTATTATACCTAGCCTAAAATCAGTTTCTAGTTATACTTCATTGAATATTTTTCCCGGAGAGAGCCCTCTCCTGACCTTGTAGGGCTAGCTACAAGGCTGAGCGTGGTTTGAGGTTACCCTGATTTTCCTTCCTTCAGCCTAAGGTCCAAATTAGGTGCTAACACAACCGTAATTATATTTTAGAACATACCTGCATCCCCTGTTCTATTTTAATTTTGAAGCATTAATCTTCATTTGTTCTCTACATGCATGTGCAGAACAGGGGATGCAGGTATGCAGATTGTTACACGTCTAGGGGAATTCACGCAATTACTTTCACATTTCCTATGAAAGACATTGCCAGCTTCAGACCAGGAGGAAAAGCAGAGCAACAACTTGATTTGCTAGTAACACATCTAGCTCATTGGATGAAGGAAGACAATAAAGATTCCAATGAGAAGCACCTAATATTTCATACTTTTAGAAATACTGGTTGGCTGACGTGAGTATACTCTTTTTAGTTATTTTTTGTACATTCAATATGAATTTCTTAAAAGTACTACATCTTCACCAGATGCAATATTTTGTGCCTTGAGCAGTTATGGAGTTATGCTTGAGAAGTTTTCGGCTTGTGATCATACTCTCATAGATAAAATCAAGGGATGTGTAGTGGACTCTGCTCCTGTTGCAACACCCGATCCCGAGGTCTGTATTTACCATATATTGTTAATTGATCCTTCAAATCTTGCACTTTATTATTGAATGTCAAATTTGACCTATGGTTATAGCGGTTTTGTTTGGCTATTAGTTATATTCAAGTCTCGTTGTGTTCTGTCTCTTGTTTCAGATTTGGGCTGCAGGTTTTTCTGCTGCATTATTAAAGAAGCAGAGTGTTGCGACAAAGGGACTAATAAAGGGAAGAGAAGGGAGTGCAGAGCTGTTGGGGTTTGATGAAACTCATTCAAGTGAGCTAAAGCCTGATGTTACAGAGACAACTTTACTTGTAATGTTAGAGAACTTTTTCAGACTATTTTTCAAGCTGCCTTATGTTGACAGGTATTTATATAGTTTTAGCTAGTGATTTGCGTATATGTCTTTCAGCAAGGTTTTAAATATTTTGGTCAATGAATTTCCTTTCTAACATCCTTTTCTAGGTTAGAGTCTATTGTGTGATGACAATAGTCTAAATAACGTGTGCTTTGCTCAGGTATGTTATATTTAACCCTTTCTGTTTCTTGTCCATAATAGGAGGCTTTCTGATGTGTTCAGAATTTTATCACATCAACAACCACTTTGCCCTCAGCTATACATCTACAGTTCTGCTGATAGGGTTATCCCTGCTGACTCTGTAGAGGCATTCATTGCAAAGCAAAAGCAAGCAGGATACAAAGTTAGGGCTTGTAATTTTGTATTGTCACCCCATGTGGACCATTTTTGAAAATTCCCAGATCTTTATAGTGCTCAGCTAGGCAGCTTTTTGGAAGAATGCCTGCCTTGTTATGAAGAACAAAAGATAAATGCGTGATACAAGACCATCTCAGAAGTCATATAAATCATTAACAGGTCTCAGGGATATAGGCCCCCGACTGAATGAATTGTTGGAAGATTCACAAAAATTGATTTTCACATTTAGCATGGTGCACTGCCAAGGCATCAGGAATTCGTAGTGGATCTATATACACCTTGGATGCGTTTGACAACAAGAAGCAAATGTGGTCCAGTTAGTATGGGAATATGCCTTGTATAAGATTTATTGCATTATTTAATTCAATTCTAAGAGACTCATAGTGAGGTCTGCATCCATTTCAATTGTTCAAATTTGAGATCCTATTATTCATATAACAAACAATTGTAAAGATATTGAAAACCAAATTCAAGTTGGTTGATATTGTTTTGCTGGTGAGTTCATTTTGCAAAGGACCAAATCATTTTGAATATTTGATGTGCCCATGAAGTTGCCTTGTTTTGCCTACAGAAGGAACTATTCAATACACTAACTTGCAAATATTCAATACACTTGTAAATATTGGGAGAAGTGATAAACACTATTCAAAGTACATAAAAAGCCAAAATCAAAACCTAGTGTAAGCCAAAGTACGGGCAAGCTCAGCTGAAAATATAGTGTGATGGTTAAAATGAAACACTATGGTAACACTGGGTGGAAGGCCTAAGCTTGAGTGTTTGGACAGGAATTGGAGCTATCCCAAATCAAGAAAAGTAGAGAAGGGTGTGGAGAACAGGAGAGGAGGAGGAGGTCACTAGATTGCCTGTTTTATTATGTGTGATCCAGGGCTCTGGTTTATTGGACTAGATGTCAAGTTCGATTAGGTCTTATGTTTCAATAGACTGATAACTAAGTAGCAAATGAAATAACATAAAGAAAGTAAAGTTGATTTCCTCGTGAACTAATTAGCTAAATGTTTTTAAACAAAAGAGAGTTGAAAATAAAGGGTATGTACTTAGCCAACCTTTGGATCGTGTAAACAACAATAAGAGAGGACCTAGGGCTTATCAGAAATCCTAAGGGAGCCCAAACCCTCTCTACATGTGGGAAGCAATAGGAGAGGCCCTAGGGATTATTAGCCACTCTAAGGAAGCCAAAGCCCTTTTTACTTATAGTGAGAAGAGGCCCTAGGGTTATTAGTCACCTTAAGGAAGCCAAACCGTTTAGGTACATTTTTTAACAATAATGAACTAATTAGAAAATGGAACTTTACTTGGGTCAATGGAAGAGAAGACACCAAAAAAAAGCTAAGGTGAGAAAGTGGAAATGCCATCTTCACAAATTAAATGAAATGAAATCTCCACTTGGGATCTAGAGGAAGTAGTTTTCCGTTTTTCCTTCCTTTCTTATGTACAAAAATTTCAAGTAACAAAAAAGAAAAAACACGGCACACCAATAAGTATTAACAAGTTTTTTAACCTTAGGGGTGGAAAGTGCAGGTGGGGTGTGAGTGCATTCTAGAGGACAATTGGAACTATCTTACTCTTGAAGTCTAGGTAAGGCATCCAATAATTAGGTGAAGGTCTTCTTCAAGGCATGTTACATGTTTTCTATCTACAAATCCATAAATTGATCATTGTGGGGATTCTTCAGTCATCATTCATCATCTTTGATGTTTAAATTT
>JAXQQM020081901.1:0-182329 GCA_034641835.2 Pinus albicaulis
CCTGCATCATGCAGGCTCCTTTCTTCTCAACTCATAAGCAGTGTCAACACCAAAAGAATCCAGATAGGAACATAAGAGAAATTCATCAGGAGGTTTAATAGTAGTAGGCATGCTTTTAACCAATTCATTAAATCTCTTGTTAAACTCCTCCATGGTTTCATTCTCATTTTTTTTCATGGTGCTAATGGCACTGATCAAATGAATATTCTCTCTTCTCTCTCCATACTTTCCCATGAAAGCATTAACAATCACTTGTAAAGAATCATACGAGTTAGCGGGTTTCTCAGTGAATCAACCAAGAGCATCCTCTTCCAAAGAGAGAACGAAAAGCCTCATCTTTACATCCTCATAGTTAGCAACGTTACACCACTTAAAGATACAAACATTAAAGTTCTTCACATGTGATGCAGCGCTAATGACATTGTTACCTTGAAAAGAAGGCAACCTTTCAATAGCCTTGTTAGGGATATTGTGAGGATAGCCATTAATGATAGTAAAGTTACAAGGAGCAAAAAGATCATTCATGATGTTAGGCTCAACTTGTTCTTGAAACAACAAATGAATGTCAGAAATAGCCTCTTGCCCAAAACTAGCAAGAGCTCTACTATGAGAAAGTCTATTTAACCTCTCTCTATAAACCCTTTCAGGATCAGGAGAGGGGCTAACTAAACCAATTGAATTTCTCCTAGTAGAGACTCTTGCAAAATTAGGATTGAGTGGAGTCGCCACTTGAGCAAGAATCTAAATCTAAAAATTCAAATTTGCCAAAACCAAAAGTTAGTCAATTTCCCAGGTACAAGAAGACTTGTCATTGGCAACGACGCCAAAAATGTTATCGCCTGCCGCCTACACCTACCTACAGTTAGCGGGAAATCTAAAAATTTAAAAAATCACTACCTAGACCTAACCAAATTCCACGAAATTTTTTGTGTGATCTATTATGGTAACATGCATTGACTCTAGACACTAGGAATCACCCAAGGCCTCACCATCAAGCCATACTCCGGTTTTGGGGTAAAATTGGAGGAAAAAACTCAATTAATTATTAACTCTTGGCAGGGAGATGATAATTAACCGAGTAAAAAAAACTTCTCAGAGTAATACTCACTTTTTGGCAGGGTCCCAAGCAACCTAGGCTTGTTTCAGACTCAATACTGACGCAAATTCATCATTGCTAGCATCACTTATTACAATTCCTCGTAGGGCGTGGAATCTCGGTTCAAGAGAAAATGATAAGAAGTAGAAGTAGAGTTTAAAAACTCTGTTGAACTGATGATATTTGATGGTACATGTGTCCTCTGGTTCATCCTTGGGCATGGAGTCTTCTCATTATCATCAGGTGCCACTCCAATGGTCAACAATTCCTAAAGTCTATTCTCAAGAGAGGCTCAGAAAAATGGCTTACTTGCTTAGGAAGCAAGGTGATAGGATCTCTAAGAAGGGCTAAGGGGATTCTTGAGTTTAGGTTTAGGGAATATACTTCAACAAAAGGGTTCCTAGACTCAAGGATCCCAATGAAGGAATGGATTTTAAGTAATCCTTGTGGAATTTGAGTTGTAGATTTGTGGGACCATCGATAAGCCAAGTGGACCCAAACTAGGTTAAGAGTATGGAGTTGATCATTCAAGGAGGGGCTTGACCTAATTGGGGAGGAGAGTAGGATCAAAGGGATATTTTTCTTCGTAGGTTTGAGTGTAATGATCCAAATGAGGACACCAACCTAAGTCAACCTAGGGCAAGAATTGGTCTTGCAGCTAGGGCTTGCTATATCTCGGGATTCCACCATCTGATTTTCTTCGAACTTGGAGGACCTCTAGAGCAACCTCAGCGTAGTAATTGGCCAAAAATCAAAGTGTTTGGATGGCTAGAAAGGAATTCGATTGATGCCCTAGGTAGCCTATTAGGGCTAGGCCTATAAAGAGAGGAGGAAGGCGAGAAAAATAATCTTTTAAAGTGACCACGAGTGATTGGACCAATGCCTTGCCTTTGGGAGAGATTGAGTCAAGGTGAATTTGTGATTTGGAGAGACTATACCCAATCAATGGGACCTCTAAACAACTTCACATGACAATTAGGGCATGAGAGCAGCTGCCATAAGATTTTATACTTCGATGTGCAGGAAATGATGTCTTATGAAGGTGGTTTCAACAAAGATTAACCTCTAGGAACATTCATTCATTATACATGACGCATGTAATATATGTAGCACTATAATAGATAAAAAATTCCACAATTTCTCATAAATTAGAGGTAATTTCAGACCTAGATAGCGAAAATCTCAACAACATTCATGTGACAAGATAACAATAAAGGATAGACATGAAAATAACACTTACATGTACAACGAGTATATCCAATCATCAAATCAAAACAAATTTAAAGTTCCAAGATCAAGAGAATATATCTAAACATCAAAATTCATCCATGAAACCAAACTCGTCCTCCAAAAGGGAATGCAAAATTCTCACAAGAGTTACTAAACCCAAACAAGTGGTGATGAGAGGAATGGATGAGTCTCTCATCAATTTATACTATCTCTAATGAATTACATTTGCCCAATTAGGCACAATTAAGCCCCAAATAATAAAATAATGTGCAATAGTAACATCCCTTGGTGACAAGCCCACCAAGATAAGTCAATAACATAAATTAAGCCTCTCAATAGGGTTGAATGATCAATATAATGAGATGTTAGTCCATTGAGAAGGCCCGATGAAGTCCAAAGTGTGATATGGTGAGAGAATGGACTCCAAACATAGTGGACAAGGGGTTGGCCCCTTGATACCCAAGTCAATCATATGTGGGGTCCCCAAATGGGTGTGGGGGCAATATGACATCCTCATGGGTCTCCAAGTAGATTGATAATGCCTATAAACCATTTGTAAGGGATAGGATGATGACATAAACCCTCCCTTTGTCTCCTGTAGTGAGACACATCCTCATATGGACCCTGGAACATCTGCCAAGTGTGTGGTGCAAGTGTGGAGCCAGCTGGGCATGGTGAACCAGGTGCATCATCCTCATTCAAATGTGGAACACGAGTAATCACTGACTGGTGTTGGGGATCCATGAAGTACTTTCTACTATGGTGGAGGCCCATGGCTCTCAATGCTCACTCTACAAGTGCCAATGTGGCCCTCTGGAGGGCTTGGACCCCTTATAGGGAGACCAAACCCCCAATGGAGACCCGCCTGCAATCTTGCATAAGATCCAATGTGTCCCCTATGAAAATTCCTAAACCCGGAATCCCTATTGCAGCAAACTGATATTACTTCTCCTACTTGATTAGTCAAAAGTAATATTCCTAATTAGCACCACTAATTGGAATATTTCATTTTTGTATAGTTTTGCCGCCTATAGTTAATTAATAAATAAAAGTGAGAAAGAGGGGTCAACTCACTTTAATAAAATAAAGTGCTTCCTAGTAGGAGCAACGTTGTGACTTAAAGGAGAGCCTTGGGGGTCCACACCTTGCATGAGAGAGGCCTCACGTAGGCTCTAGAAGCAACTGCGCAGGCATAGGAGGAGCTCATGGAGAGAGGGGACGCAGTTAGGGTTTTGAGGGGAGCTAGCACTATAAAAGGTGGGAGAGTCACTCCATTTGGATTATTGATATGTTGATGATATTTTGAGCTAGACTTCTGTCTACTTGAGCACGCCGGTTGTTTAGTCGGTCTGCAGCACTGTTTAGTGCGACTGAGTGTCTCCGGTCGGAGATCTCGCCCTTGGCCCCGGGGGACTTCGAGTGCCTGCTCGGGCAAGGTATTCCTTCAGTCTTTAGCAGTTGATTTGCAGGTGATTTGGTTGGACGTTTTGCAGAGGAGCTGAGCTTCATTGGGTGACTGCGCAGTCTTAGAGGGAGGACGCAGTTGGAGTTAGAGCAGCTCAGTTGTGGGGATTTTCGTGGGAGATCCAGTGTATTTCAGCTTGGAGGGTTAGTCTCTTCCAGTCGGAGAGTATGCAGAGAGATTTGTGGCTCTTTCACAGCATTCTTCTTTTGGCATCTGCGCTGGGCCTGGAGGGACAGCGTTTTCCTTGAGGAGGGCTTCTGGGGTGTTTTTCGGAGGTGGTCCATTTGCTTCATGGTTTCTGGGTTTTGTCCGGAGCAGAGAGTACAGGTGATCTACCGATTTTCAGCTCATTCCGGCAAGGGGATCAACCCCTAGTTCCAGTTCATTGTAGCAACAGCATTCTACGGCAAATTCTTCCAGCAGCTAGGACGCAGCCTCTATAGCAGCCATTTCCTGTTCTGAGAGGGTTCTCCACTTGCCTTGTGCAAGGATAGGTGCACTTATTTTGATTATCTGTTGTACCCATATATATTCTCAGACTAATAAAATGGCTTAGCATTTCTGGTATTTTTATGTGTACTTGCTCTATATTCTATTTGCGGCATTTTCCTATATAGTTGTATGCTTGTATTGCTGTGTATTGCTGTCTATTTCCTATTCGGAATATTACAGTGGTATCAGAGCATAGTTCTGGCTCAGCCTGTGGAGCTAGCAGTCTATGAGGCCGAGGGGTAGACCCCATATCGGTTGCCGGGGTAAGAAATACAGAGACGTTGAGCGTAGGTTGGAGAACACCTATGGAGAAAGGGACTGTGTTCGAGTGGTGGACACAGATCAGGAGCAGCCTGAGACAGATTCAGAGCAGGAGCAGCCTGTGGGGGACGCAGAGCAGCAGGGTCCTATGGCAGACGAGGAGGATTCGAGGAGATTTAGAGAGGCGCTCCTCCAACACATGCAGGATGTATCACAGAGACTCACTGCGCTGGAGGTTAGGCAGCGGGAAACCCCAAGGGGTTTTCAGATCGGTGAGGGATCAGGCACGTCACACCATATGCCGGTGCGTGATGCTATTCCCATCGTGGCATCGCATGCACCCACGCGATCCACTATGCCCACTTTCCTAGCAGAGGACGCAGGGGCAGAAGCACAACAGGAGCCGGAGGTTGACCCTAGCCAGATGGACGCCTACATTGCAGAGTACCTGGCACGCGGGCCGGCGATCAGAGACCTTATCTCATTTAGAGATTATGTTCAGCTCCAGCGTGATGGTAGACCCCGTGATCATCACAGGGGACACAGACACCATCATGATGACCACCGCGCAGCTAGCAGATTTCATTTGCCCATGTTTGATGGTTCATCGAACAGTTCGGCAAAGTCTTGGGTAGAGAAGTTGGATATCTATTTCCAGCTTAATTAGATGTCGCAGTCAGAGGCCATCAAGGTGGCAACATTACATCTGGAGGGTGAGGCCCAGGACTGGTGGTTTCATGGGATGACTACACTCGGGCATGCTACAGTGGGGACATATGCCGAGTTTACCCAGAGGGTGATAGAGCGTTTTGACAGGAGGGATCCGGAGCAGCACTTTGTTGAGCTGACAAAGCTCAAGCAGACTGGGAGCCCAGAGACTTACATTTTAGATTTCTTGAGGGTTTCAGTGATGGTGCCAGATCTATCCGCAGCCCGGATGGTCTACATGTTTGTGGAGGGGTTAGCGGAGCCACTTCGTGGCCTAGTCAGGTCGACTAGACCAGCTACGCTTCAGGATGCCATCAGCAGGACCTAGGATCTACAGGATGTCTTACCCAGGACTCGGACACCCTAACCCCAGAGACAGGCCTTCCAGCCTAAGGGGAAGGACACAAGGATTCCGCCTCCCAAGGCGAATCCTGGGCGAGGGCAGTTTGATGATGAGGCCAGGAGAGAGTTGAGGAGGAAGCGGTTGTGCTTCACTTGCCAGGAGCCATGGGCACCGGGACATAGATGTGCTGCAGGGAAAGCACATTTCATTGAGGTCTTCTCCGAGAGCAGCGGGGAAGAGGATGAAGGGGATGACGTGGAGGCAGGAGATTGTTATGCAGCGCAGGGTACCTTACCACCTCCACCACTCGCAGCAGGTGGTGCATCATTTGCACCTACTGGAGGAGCTCTAGCCGCATTGCGGGGAGTTCCCAAGTATTTGACGCTGCGCGTACGGGGGACAGTACGTGGACAGCGGGTCTCAGTCTTGGTTGATAGTGCGGCCACCCACAACTTTATTGATGCGCAGATGGTTGAGCGGAGAGGCATACAGACTGAGAGTTTTGATGGATTTTCCGTTTTGGTCCCAGGAGATCAGACTATGGTGTGTGCTCGGTATGTCCCAGAGTTATCAGTGACGATGGGCACTTATACATTGACAGATCATTTTTTCGTGGTGGATATCCCGAACACCAACATGATATTGGGTGTCCAGTGGCTCATTACTCTGGGGAAGGTCACGACAGATTGGAAGGCCCTAGAGATGGAGTGGGATGATCCCAAGACAGGGAGGCATGAGAAGATACGGGGACAGCACACATACCCGCCTCAGACAGTGTCGGCACATAGGATGGAGGCAACCTTCCACAAGGGAGATATAGAGTGGGCCGTAGAGTTGCGAGCTTCGGAGGCAGTAGATACATGTCAGACAGTGCATCCTGAGCTACAGTCTATCCTCGACAGGTATGCCGTAGTATTCGGGGATATTCCACCAAGGCAGCCACCGGATCGGGGGTTTGAGCATACTATTGAGCTTGAGCAGGGTATACAGGCAATGATCACCACACCGTATAGGCATCCCAAGGCCTATCGGGATGAGATAGAGCGTGCTATTCAGGAGTTGCTGGCCCTTGGTCACATTCGGCCGAGCACGAGTCCTTTTGCTTCTTCCGTGGTGTTGGTGAAGAAGAAGGACGGCACATTGCGGATGTGCATTGACTACAGGGCTCTGAATAAGAAGACCCTGAAGAATAGGTACCCCATCCCCAGGATCGATGAGCTGATGGACGAGTTGAGAGGAGCACAGTTCTTCTCAAAGATTGACTTGAGATCCGAGTACCATCAGATACGTGTGAGGGAACAGGACATTCCCAAGACCGCTTCCAGGTGTCATTATGGGCACTTCGAGTTTCTGGTCATGCCTTTTGGGCTGACCAATGCACCTGCTACCTTTCAGTCGTGCATGAACCACATTTTCAGGGTCATCTGAGGAAGTTTGTGCTGGTCTTCTTCGATGACATACTTATATATAGCAGGACTTGGGAGGAGCATCTCCAACACATTGAGACAGTTTTGCGCATCTTGGAGGAGCAGCAGTTCTATGCCAAGCTCTCCAAGTGTGAGTTTGGCTTGACAGAGATGCTGTACTTGGGGCACATTATAGGAGTGGACGGGGTGAGAGTCCACGAGGAGAAGATCAGGGCCATCAGAGATTGGCCAGAGCCGAGGAATGTGACTGAGCTTCGGGGATTTATTGGCATTTGCACATACTACAGGAAGTTCGTCAAGGGCTTCTCACAGCTTGCCGCACCCCTCACAGACTTGACGAGGAAGGGGTCATTCAGTTGGTCGGAAACAGCACAACGAGCTTTTGATAAGCTCAAGGAGGTGATGAGCAGCTGCCCCGTGCTTGCATTGCCGGATTTCACGCAGCCATTTGTCCTCGAGTGTGATGCATCAGGAGAGGGGATTGGTGCGGTATTGATGCAGGGCGGTCACCCTATAGATTTTGAGAGCCGGAAGCTCCTTCCGCATGAGAGGTTGTATTCCATATACGACAAGGAGATGTTGGCCATCATGCATGCATTGGCCAAATACCGGCAGTATCTAGTGGGCAGCGGATTCAGGGTGAGATCAGATCACAACAGCCTGAGGTACTTTCTGGAGCAGAAGCAGTTGCAGGAGAGACAGCAGAAGTGGATCAGTAAGATCCAAGCCTATGACTTTGACATAGAGTACGTCAAAGGCAAGAATAACGTGGTAGCTGATGCCCTTTCCTGTAGACCGGCCACGTTATCTCTTATGAGCTTGGACGCTGATTGGAGGGCTCGACTGTTGGTAGAGTACTCCAAATAAGGCTGTGCTCTATGGTGTAAGGTGTTGATGGTGTAGCAGAGCAGATGTGCACAGGTGTCGACGTAGATTTACAAGGACAAGATCTTCTTGACTGAGGGATCTCAGCTTAAGAAGAAGATACTCCAGGCATCACATGATTCTCCATCATGCCATCAAAGGTTCACCAAGACTGGACAGGCCATCAGTGGAGAGGTTCTCATGGAAGGGCCTCGCGGAGGGATCTAACAGATGTCGTGGAGTGCGATGTTTGCCGCAGAAACAAGGGAGAGATATATGTGTGTACCTCTTCCATTCCGTAGGGAAATGGGAGAGCTTATCGATGGACTTCATCAAGGTGGTTGCCCATGGTGCGGTGGCAAGGATCGCATCTTTGTCATCGTTGACCCATCAATGGGTTTCATTTTTTCGCCATATCTCGCACACCACACATTCAGGGTATTTGTCGTTTTAGGGAGATTTTCAAAGTTACATGGTCTACCTGGCACCATTGTCGGGCATGTGGACAGCCGCCACAAGGATTCGCGTGAGCTCTTCCTGCTACAAGACGCAGTTGACGCCGAGCACTAGTTATCACCCCCAGACGGACGAACAGACAGAGATAGTTAACAAGTGGCTGGAGGGCTACTTGCGTAACTATGTCAGTGGGCAGCAGAGGGCATGGCTGAAGTGGCTGCATCTGGGAGAGTACTGCTACAACACGACGCATCACATGTCCATTGGTATGTCACCTTTCTATGCTTTATATGGATATCATCCCTTAACTTTTGTGGACATGATATTTGGTGCTAGTAGGGCTCCGAGAGCCAAGATATGGATCCAAGAGAGCCAAGATATCCTCCGAGCTCTCAAGGATAACATAGCCACAGCACAGAATCAACAGAAGTTGTATGCTGATAAGGGTCGGGTGGAGAGACACTTCGAGGTAGGAGACTTGGTCTACCTGCGACTACAGCCATACCGACAGTCTTCGCTTAAGCAGAAGGGGGCTGAGAAGCTTAAGCCCCGTTTTTATGGGCCATACAGGGTGATACGCAGGATTGGGCAGGTTGCATATGAGTTGGAGCTGCCCCAAGGCAGCAAGATTCATAACATTTTTCATGTATCATGCCTGAAAAAGGCATTGGGCCAGCAGGTGACAGTCACAGATGAGCTACCACCCATGGATGATGAGGGGCATCTGGTGTTGCAGCCGGAGGCTATTATTGATACTAGGGAGAGGCAGCTGCGGAGCAGGACAATCCGGGAGTTCTTGGTGAGGTGGAAGAATTTGCCGGATGAGGATGCCACTTGGGAGGATGAGAAGATTTTGCAACATCCATCACTTCAGTTGCTTGAGGACAAACAACGTTCTGCCGGGGGAGACTGTAATATTCCTAATTAGCACCGCTAATTGGAATATTTCATTTTTGTATAGTTTTGCCGCCTATAGTTAATTAATAAATAAAAGTGAGAAAGAGGGGTCAACTCACTTTAATAAAATAAAGTGCTTCCTAGTAGGAGCAACATTGTGACTTAAAGGAAAGCCTTGGGGGTCCACACTTCGTATGAGAGAGGCCTCACGTAGGCTCTAGAAGCAACTGCGCAGGCATAGGAGGAGCACGTGGAGAGAGGGGACGCAGTTAGGGTTTTGAGGGGAGCTAGCACTATAAAAGGTGGGAGAGCCACTCCATTTGGCATTATTGAAATGTTGATGATATTTTGAGCTAGACTTCTGTCTACTTGAGCACGCTGGCTGTTTAGTCGGTCTGCAGCACTGTTTAGTGCGACTGAGTGTCTCCGGTCGGAGATCTCGCCCTTGGCCCCGGGGGACTTCGAGTGCCTGCTCGGGCAAGGTATTCCTTCAGTCTTTAGCAGTTGATTTGCAGGTGATTTGGTTGGACGTTTTGCAGAGGAGCTGAGCTTCATTGGGTGACTGCGCAGTCTTGGAGGGAGGACGCAGTTTGAGTTAGAGCAGCTCAGTTGTGGGGATTTTCGTGGGAGATTCAGTGTGTTTCAGCGTGGAGGGTTAGTCTCTTTCAGTTGGAGAATTTGCAGAGGGATTTGTGGCTCTTTCTCAACATTCTTCTTTTGGCATCTGCGCTGGGCCTGGAGGGACAGCGTTTTCCTTGAGGAGGGCTTCTGGGGTGTTTTTCGGAGGTGGTCCATTTGCTTCATGGTTTCTGGGTTTTGTCCGGAGCAGAGAGTACAGGCGGTCTACCGATTTTCAACTCATTCTGGTGAGGGGATCAGCCCCTAGTTCCAGCCACAAAGAATATATTCTACTAGACATTCCAGCACTGACGTTGTGCCTCTATAGCAAAATGCATTTCCTATTCGCGAGAGGGTTCTCCACTTGCCTTGTGCAAGGATAGGTGCACTTATTCTCATTATCCTGATGTACCCATATATATTCTCGTACTAATAAAATCGCTTAGCATTTCGGTATTTTTATGTGTAATTTGCTCTATATTCTATTTCCGGCATTTTCCTATATAGTTGTATGCTTGTATTGCTATGTATTGTCGTCATTTCCTATTCGAATATTACATCATGCAAGTTATTTACGGTTTTCTACAAGTAAATAATGAAGCAAATACACTACAACCTTCACTACATAAATAAACTACGGAAGAATAAACGTGGAAACAAGATCTGAGGAAGAAGAAAACTGAACACACATGACACCGTTATTTTTGGACTAAGTCTCTGGAAAAACCCAATGCGGGAAAACTGGTGCAGCAGTTGAGGGTTTGATATTATTAAGCAAAAGTTATGAATACAACTAGGATGCCTTATTGGCCATCCATACAGAGAAAATTACTGAAGGAGAATTAGTGGGAAAATGTCCTCACAGTAACACTGGAGATTCGACAGTGACCCCACGTTGAACTGGAAAGCCCCACACTGCCTTTGTGCAGTCTCTGTGCAGATTTGCGTCACCCTGGCTAGGAGCTGCGTCAACTCCTTCTGCCAGATCTTCTGCTGGCTCGATCTGATCTTTTGGCCCCTCTG
Source organism: Pinus albicaulis (assembly GCA_034641835.2). Lineage (NCBI taxonomy): Eukaryota > Viridiplantae > Streptophyta > Pinopsida > Pinales > Pinaceae > Pinus > Pinus albicaulis. Next base: position 10,881 of record JAXQQM020081901.1, read on the forward strand.
GTCTCACACCCCAACGCTTCGGCACTGGATCTGACTGATCCTCAACAAAATCACTGATCTCCTCAAGGCTACAACGCTGCCTTTGCGTGGCCCTGTGTTGCGCAGCTGCTACGATGCCTTTTCTATGCCCTCTTCTTTGCCTTCTCTGCTATGTATTCCCGACTTAGGAAAAGACTTTCCAACTGGAACCATCACTGCCCCTCATTGCAATCGAATCAACTTGATGATCTTCTCCGCTGCTGAGCACTGCTCACTTGAGAAAATCGATCTCTAGACTCTCTCGATGTATTTTTCCAAATGCCCATCAAGTCCTTCTTATAATCCTCTCATTGAGACTTCAACGACCAAGATTAAATCACTAATAAACGACTAACATTAACCTAACTTGATCTCCGTCTTTTTCTAGAAGATTCACACCCTGTTTTATTAATATGTTTAATTATTTTAATTCCCTAAGTTTAAACTTAGGCTGCCATTAAAAATATTTAATTATTTTAATAAAACCCTATCTAGGTAGAATTTCTGAAAATGCTTTATGGGTTCTTTGGAATACATGTGTCTAAGCCTCCCTGCAAAATTTGAGACTTAAAGCACATTCGATGCTACCAGAAATCAACACTCCCTCTTAGCGAGGAATGTGCTCTAGTACTGCATCCTGTTGAAGAACTACATTGATTCTGCAACATCTCCCTCTACGCTGCTAATGTTTGACACTACTACCCACCAACAACTGCGCTGCTGCTGACCCTGCGTACTGTTGCCAACTACTACTACACTGCAACTCCACTGCCTGATGCAATAGAAAAACATCCAAACTCTGAACTAAGTGTTCAACATGATACATATGATACTGAATATCTGACTGTTGCTAGATGCTGCGCTGACCCTCTGAAGTTGCTGTGCTGTTGTGGACTCTGCGCTGTGCCTTCCTGCACTGCTGCCAGCTCTGCTCTACGCTGCTCAGACTTTGGTGCTCTTTAGCCATTGCATTGTCATTTCGACACCCCTCTACACCAACTGACACTTGTCCATCCTACTACTTCTGATTTGGGCTTCTGTAGCAAGGTATTGAACCATGAGGTGGACTACTCAAGGATCCTGCCCAACTGTTGTTATCTCAAACTAGAGTTCTAGATCACCCCAATTCTCCCTTGGAGATTTGTGGGCAATCATCGCGAACTCTTCCTCCTCGATCCTCGCAGTTGCAGCTTGCGGATCATGTTTCTCATCCTTATCCTTCTTCTTGAGAGGACACTGAGTAGCCTAGTGACCCATTTCACCACACCTGAAACATTTGATCTTCGAGAGATCCTTTTTGCACCTCCGCTGCTCCTGCTGCCCCTTAGATGCAAGGGCTGCATTCTCATCCTCCTCCTCGGGCTTCGTCCCATTGTTGCTGCTGCCATCAAGCTTGCATTTGATTAAGTCTCTCCTCGTCTCTTCCTATTGAAGAGCTGCCCACATTCCTTCCCAGTCTGACAACTTCTTTCTGCCCAAGATACTCTGGACAAAGACTTGCCATGCTTTAGAAACATAATTCAGAGTCAATTTGACCAAGGTTACTTGGGAGCGGGAATGCCATTTTCAAAAGTTCTTGGTCCGGGAGCGTTTTTTTTATAATATTTATATTTTTTTATATTTTGATGCATATATGTCAACAAAAGCATGTAGAATGATGAATTAGACATAAAAAATCAATCATCTAAAAGTTATAATCTTCATCAACCACCTCCACAAGTTGGAAACATACAACATATTGACTCTTGAGTCTCATGATTCATCAATCTTAAAGTTTCAAGCTTTCAGAATTCAATGTATAACGTTTATCATCATTGATTCATTGATCACCATAGTTGTACTTGTAAGCTAAGTGTAACCATTACAACAAAGAATATTTAACATGAAATGAAATGTTATAAAATGAAACGAAATGAAACAACTTTCAACTTTTATGAAGCATCATATTCATAATTCATAATGACTTATAAACTTATAACTGCCAACTTCAAACTTTCAAACTTCAAACATAAATTGTCATATATTGTTTACAAAAAATATCTTCCATTAAATATGAAAGGGTCAAGTTTTAACAGTTATAAAAAGTTAAAAACTACTAGAAAATAGAAAAGACTAGTAAACTGTAATTCTATTTTATCTATTGCTTGGCCTCTTGCCACGAGAAATGTCTAATTTTTTAGCAGCTCGTGGTAATGGTGGTCTTCTAGCAGTCTCCTTGTGGGAAGTACCACGACTATAACTAGAAGGCCCATGCCCTCCACGTGAGGATGTAGGTGGAGGCTGTGTTGGCAAAGGAACAATAATTGGAACTCAAACACTGGCATTGACACTACTACCGGATGGTGGGTGTGGGGATGGCATGGCTGTGGTTGCTTCATCCTCATCTCTCAAAAGCTCTGCTTCCAATTCTTCCAGGTGTATAGTGCCATCCTCCAAATTATCGTCCTCTGGGTTGTTGTCCCAAACTTTATATGATAGATCCTCATAAGCCCAATCACAATAATGACTCAACAACCTCAAGTTGTAGTGCACATAAACCAAGATTTCTGCTCGGTTTTCGTTGAGTCTGTTTCTTCTCACATTATGGATGAAGCTGTAGGTGCTCCAACACCTTTCTGTAGAAGAAGTATTTACAACCTGTGAGAGAACTTTTTTTGCCAATTTTGGCAAAAGTCCCATGCCGCCATATGCTTCCCACCATGTGAGAGCATCATATCTGTCTCTATCTTCCATTGCATGCAAAGAACCAAACAAACCAGTGCAACTGAAGTATCTGCTTAACAAGGCGCAGATTAGCACACTCCTCCCTGTTAGGGACCAACTTGTCTAATACTTTCATATATCCCTCTTGTACCTCTGGATTTGTATGAAGTTTGATCCTAACCCCACCCCCAGGTGCAGGTTGGCCCAACCAATATGGAGAGTAGTATTTTGGCATAAGGATATATGCCAAAGCATGTAGTGGAACATTAAGTTTATTCCACCATGCACACACACAGTTGTGAATCATTGAATACATGTTTGGATTGTTTTCCTTAACAACATCTTTTATTTGCCCCAACATGCTATCCATCTACTCATACACCTCCCCAATCATTGGTTTATCTGTATCTGCAAAGCGAATCATGCTATAAATGGGCTTGGTGAAATTCAAAATTTCCCTCACACGTGCCCAAAACAAAGGATCAAGAGCTGTCTCCTCCACCTGTTCAAAACCTTGCCTGTCAACTAATGTTATTGCCCTGTCCTTTAATACCTGCCAGTGTGGACTTGATACCATGGCTGCCAATGAATCTCTTACCTTCAAAAGGCGCCTGAAGGCGAGGTGATAACTAGCAAATCGAGTCTTTGCTATCTTCAACAATTCCAATCTTGAGTGAATGCGGAAAAGCCCATGGGTATTGCTATGATTTGTAATAAATCTTATCATTTTTTTGCCTCTCTTGTACAAATCACTAAGCCATCTGTATTGAGCTTATTTGTTTTTAATTATATCATCCATCAAAAGGTTCATTGTGTGAACCAAACACTCAGACCAAAATATGTTGGGTATTTATCCTCAATAATTGCTCCTGCTGCCTTACAATTAGCAGCATTATCAGTGATGACTTGGACGACATTGTATGGTCCAATACGTTCAATTGTGTCAAGTAATGGTTCTGCAATGTTGATGCTGATCTTGAACTTATCTGAATAATCATATCATGAAAGGAATATTGCACCACTAATAGACACAACAAGAACACTTATCAATGGCTTTCCTTTTACATTTGTCCATCCATCAGATACAATGGACACCCCATGCTCATTCCAAGAACTTCCCATTCTACTCAAAGAATGAATTGTTTTTGCCTTTTCATGATCAAGTCCCACGGTTCTAGCCTTGTCATACCCAGGGCTCTTGTATCCTTTGGGGGCATCATTAATGGCAAAAACCATTTCATGCCAATTAGGCGAGAGAAGAACATTGAGTGGTACCCCACATGCATAGAGAAACCAGAATTTTTTTGAATCCACATCACTCCTAGACCCTTCGTCAAGGAAATCAGATATGGTTCTGTGCCTTAAAGAGATGTTTGGTCTAGGTGTGCCTCCATATCCACTGCCATGGGTGGAAGTTGATGGATTTCTTTGTCCATGATGTGATGGTGCATAAGATTCAATGAAACCCTTAGATATTTTAGATTTGTATTGGGCTTCCTCCTCTTCCCTTATGTATTTGGCTCTATCTGTTGTTGACACACTGACACAAGTTTTGATTCCTATATTTTTATCTCCATCCCTTGGCCTTTTCCCACAAAGGTGCCTTCTGGCATGGGTGTATGAACCCGTGTATTGTGTATTGCAATGGGGGCATAAAAATTTAGTGATTCCACCCCATTTCCATGCTTTAGGCCTAGTAACATATTTCCACAATGGTGTTTGGTCAATTTTAGTTGGTGTCATTGTGGTCTTATTATCTCCACACTCCCCTTCCTCCTCAGCTTGGTACTCCTCTTCAGGATTTTCATCATATCCACTATAACCCACTTCTTCATCCTCCTCTTCTGGAATAGGCCTCTTTCTTCTACTCTCCAACACCATAATAACAAAAAACGGAACCAACATGGAGAAAATGCCAAGCCATGTAGCCATGATGTTTCAAAATTCAAACTTTCAAGTTTTTAACTTGCAAAACAATGGAGGAATGTCAAATGGGAATAGGAAAAAATGCAACATAGAAAAATAAATTCAATTTTTCATTTTTCAACAAATTAAAATGCAACATAGAAAAAAAATCATTTTTTTCATTTTTCAACAAATTTAAATGCAACATAGAAAAACAAATTCATTTTTTCATTTTTCAACAAATTAAAATGCAACATAGAAAAAGAAAAATCAAATTTTCATGTTTGAACAAATTAAAAATGCACATAGAAAAAAAAAATAGATTAGAATCTCCTACCTCTTTCAAGTTTGTCCTTCGATCCCAAGCTCTACCTCCAAGATCCTTGCTCTCTTGCTCTCTCTTGCTCTCTCTTCAAAGATAAAATAATAACAATGAGGGAGGGCGCTTTTATTTCTTCCCCTCCCCTTCTCCCTGCTCCCTTCCCTCCAAAAATACGCCCTCCTCTCCGCGCGCAGACGACATCAATTTCCCGGAACGAGAGCGTTTCATCGTTGCGCTCCAAAGATCCCTCAACCCCAGGAGCCCTCTATTTCAATTCTTCACCCTGAGAGCTCAAGTAGGGTAGGAAGAGTTTGTTCAGTGTCCTCGATCAGTGCTGCTCCTTATTCGGAGGGGCTACATCCATCAGTCCAAGCTGTTCTCTGAAGACCAAGAACTTTCCTTTCGTTAGTGCTTTAGTGAGAATATCTGCTATCTGCTCGTTAGTTGATATGTGGTGGAGTCTAACAGCTCCTCTTTGCACCATGTCACGAATAAAGTGATATCAAATCTCGATATGCTTGGACTTTTCATGAAATACAAGATTCTGTGCCAAACGGATCTCGCTCTTGTTATCACAGTATATCATTGTGGTATCTAAGACTTGACCAAATATCTCACCAAAGAGCTTCCTTAACAACACAGCTGCACAACTAGCCATGCTAGGAGCAATGTATTTTGCTTCTGTGGTGCTCAATGCTACCAAATTTTGCTTCCTGCTCATCCAGGATATCATGGAAGAACTAAGACTGAAACAACATCCATATGTACTCTTTTTGTCAGTGACATTACTTGCCCAGTTAGCATTAGTGTATCCATGAAGTTAATATCTCAAGCAGAATATCTCAGACCAAGTGTGATCGATCCATGTAAGTATCTCAATACATGGTTGGTCGCAATCCAATGCGCATGAAGGGGCTCAGTGATGAATTGACTCAATGTGTTGACTCCATAACATATATCTGGACGGGTGTTCACAAGGAACATCAGAGCCCCAATTAGTTGTCTGTACTCGGATGGATTTTCCATATCAGGTCCAAGTTCTTTCCACATTGCTTTTTGAAATTCATCTCCATCGGAGTAGTCATGGATTTGCACTCGGTCATACCAAACCTTTCCAGTAGCTTTACTACATACTTTCCATGTGAGAGAAAGATCTCGCCAGGCCTTTGCCACACCTCAAGGCGCAAAAATTAGTGCATAAGACCAAGGTCTTTCATCTCGAATTCAGAGGCTAACTTCCTCTTACATTCAATCGTCAATGGTTCACTTCTTGTTAAGAATAGATTGTCAGCATATAGAACCAGAATCAATGGCATACCTTGGATAACCTTAAAGTAGAGGTTGGGATCAACATTTCTTCTTGTGAAACCTAGTTTCATTAGATAGTTGTCAATGCATGCATACCAAGCTCGGGGAGCTTGCTTCAAACCATACAATGCTTTCTTCAACCTGCAAACTTGCGTTCTGCGATTTTCTACTTAAAATCCCTACGGTTGTTCAACATACACTTCTTCTTGTAACATTCCATGAAGGAAAGCGGTCTTTACGTCCATCTGATGAAGGGTCCATCCTTGACTAACAACAAGGGCAACTATTGAACAAATAGTTGTGTATTGAGCCACTAGAGAAAATATGTCATCATAATCTTCTCCCTCTTTCTGAGAGAAACCTCAAGCTATGAACCTCGCTTTGTATTTCTCAATGCTGCCATCAATTCCATGTTTAATCTTGAATAACCACTTCAAAGTCACAATAGACTTCCCATACGGTCTCAACACAACATCCCATATATCATTTTTCGCAACAGATTCATATTCCTCGGCCATAACATCTTTCCAAACTTGTTCTTTGACTGCTTCTTCGAATGAGGATGGTTCAACTTGAATCATAGTGCTCATAGCAGCTACATATGCCTGATACTTGCAAGGTTCCTTCCTTTATTTGAAGGATCTACGAATGGTAATGCTTCTTTCATCATCCTAAAGAGTGTCATGAAGCCAAAGTGGTATTTTCTTTGAAGGAGGATCACTGGGAGGTGGATCTAAGGGATCCATAGGTTCCATGGAAACATCAATATCTTCTGGCTCAGGCATAGAAGGACCATCTAGAATATCTCTGTCATCATCATCTTCCTTGGGAGGTGGAGGAAGGTCCCTTGCTTTACAAAGTGCTACATTTTAATCGAAAGTTACGTCCTTGCTAATTTCAACCTTCCTTTGACCAGGAATATATATTCTGTATGCTTTAGAGTTTTCACAATAACCCATAAACATACCTTTTTTCCTTGTAGCTTCCAACTTGTTTCTTTTGTCCTTCGACACATGAAAGAATACGGGGCATCCAAATATACGAAGATGGCTAATGTCGGGTTTGTTAGTTGAGAACATTTCTTCGGGAGTCTTGTTTTTCAATGCTTGATGAGGCACTTAGTTTTGAACGTATACATCAGCTTGTGTGGCTTCAACCCACAACAACTTTGGTACCTTTTGATCATGAAGCATGGCACAAGCAACTTCCAATATAGATCGGTTCTTCCTTTCAACTAAGCCATTCTGTTCAGGTGTATAAGGCACAATAGTTTCCTTCTTGATCCCTTCTTTCTTGCAGAATGCTATGAATTGTTTTGACATGTATTCTTCTCCATTGTCGAACTTGAAAACTTTGATTCTTTTCCCTAATTTATTTTCGATCAAAGCTTTGAAATCCTGGAATTTTTCAAAGGCTTCATCCTTGTGCTTGAGGCAATACAACCATGTCTTTCTTGAGAAATCATCAATGAAGGTGATGTAGTAGAGATGATCGGCAATAGAATTCACAGGCATTAGACCACATATATCTGAATGGATGAGATTTACGATGTCAGTTGTTTTGTTCTTACTGGAAGGGAGTGGTCCCCTTGTTTTCTTTCCACTCGCGTAACCTGGACAAACTCCATCATGATGAGCTTGAACATCGGGAATACCTGAGACCAGTTTCTTCAGTTTCAGAAGAGCATCATAGTGTAGATGAGCTAGCCTGCGGTGCTACAATTCTCTTAGATGATTGGCATTATGAACCAATGCTAGAAGTGGCCTTTCTGTGACTTTATAGAGTCCTTCAGATCTCAGACCTAATGTAAATGCATCTTTCATATGTGAATCAGCGGGTCAAGTTAAGACCTTTCCATTGATGAAGACAACCCTCATCCCTTTATCTTCTAATGCGGATATAGAAATCAAATTCTTCATTAGACCTGGCACATACATAACATCATGCAACAATACTTATTCCCCAGAGTTCAACTAAAACTTAACAGATCCAAATCGTTTTACGGGATGAGTGGAGTTATCTCAAAGAATGATTTTTAGTTTAGTCTCCCTCTCTACCAGATTAGAGAGAACTTCTTTGTATCCAGAGAAGTGATGAATGGCCCCACTGTCAACCAACCAACTATCCCACGAATTCGGTGGAGAATAACTAGTAAGTGCGGAAATAAGAATATATTCAGATTTATTCACAACATTACTTTGATACCTGGGTGCCCTTGACTTCTTTTAAGGAGGATGTTCTTCTTCATGGTCGCTTGAAGAATCTCTTCTCCTTTCATATCTTTTGTCGCGGTTGTTCATTTGATTGTCTCTTCTTCTTTTATCATTGTTGTTGCTTCTGGTGTTGTATCGTGGCCTCTTTCTCTTCTTGGGACAATCACGTGCATACTGACCTTTCTTGTGGCAGTTATAGCATTCAATATGGGATAGTGATCTATCATTCCTTCCTTTTGAGCTTTGAGGAGGAGGTCTTCTTGAAGGGCCTCCTTTTGAACTCTTCCTTTTGTTATGGGCGATATATGCAACAGGCTCTCCCTCTTCATGCTTATGAATTATTCCTCTTGCTATCATTCTTGATTCTTCTTGGGTGAGCTTTCCAACAATTTCGTCAAATGACGGGAGAAATTTGCTATTGCTGATTGTAGTAATGAATGTTTCCCAAACAAGAGGGTGACCTCTAAGAGTCACGACAACCAACTCTCTGTCAAACACATTCTCTCCAACCCTCTGCAGTTGATCTCTAAGACGAGAGATACTCATAATGTATGACTGAAAAATTTCACCTTGTTCATCTTCATTTCTTTGAGTTGATCTTTCAAGGTGATAATCTCATTTAGATTGTTGATTTCATACATGCCGGCTATCTTGTCATATATGTCTTTAGACTTTCTTAAATTCCCAACATATGCAAGTAAATGATCTTGTAAACCATTAACTATAATTTGCTTTGCTTTGCTTTGGACTCATCTTTCTTATATCTGTTCTTGATAGAAGTGGAGGCATTTTCTGGAGACTTGGGCATCCTTCCTTGAATGTATTCCAACACATTGTTGTTGTCAGCTATGATCTCCAACCTGACTTTCCATGCAAGAAAGTTTGATGCATCACCAATTTCTCATGCTTCTTGAAGGTAGAGGAAGACATCTTGACTTTGGCAAGTAGACCTGCTTACTAATAATGAGGGCTTCACTGCTTCTCTTCTTTTGGGCTTGTCCTTCACCTTATCTCTGATACCATGTGAAATTTTCAGATTTTTCTATGTTGTATCAATTACTTGAGCCCAAGTTACTTCTTCATAAACAATGCATCCAATTATTAGCAGTTTAAATAATCATAAACTGTAATTGAAGATAGAGCAATACATGCAATGACAAAGAAGACTATAGCACAACCATAAGAGGCAGCAGATTGGTTTAAGACCAGGGAAAAACCCCACTATGGGGGAAACCCTTTCAAATCTTCTTCTTCAATATATCATCATAAAAAAATTTCAGCAGAGAGTACAATGAGCCCAATACACATGCAGCGAAAATATAGAGATCAGATCTATAGATCTTCAGATCTACAACATCAAGAGCACCGATCCAGTGGATCACTAAAACCAAGTGATATCAACTGACAAGTCCTAGATCTGAATCCAGGATGCTGTCAAAGACTGATCGCAAGCAACTTTGACTGAGCCACTGATGTCTGAAGGCACTGCGCAAGCAACTGAAGATGACCCAACTCAGATCTGCTCAGAAAAACCCTTAGCCGCGACCTCAAGACAGTGCCCGTGGTTGAAGCTTTCCTGGCCGCTACCTAGACACAATGTGCCCGCAGCTCTGGTCTTGATGAACCTGATCTAGCCTAGAAACCCTAGCTGCGACCTCAACACACTCAGCCCGCGGCTATAGCAACTTAGCCGCTACCTTGCCACGCTATGCCCACGGCTTTGGCCCAAATTCTGCAGTTCTGTGTTCGCAGCTATGGCCCAAAAGCCCTAGATCAGAGCGAGCCTCTCGCCTGTGATCCCAAACCTTGTGCGAGCTTCTTCCATCGAACCTGTGCGATCCAAAACAAAAAAGACGATCCAAGACAAAGAGTGCAAGACGAAAATCCCAAGAGTGAATGTGTGAGAATGAGCTTAAGGTCGCTTCTATTTATAAATTTTGTGAGGGACCGCTCGGGGCTTTGACCAAATCAACATGTGTTGAGGTCGACCCATTCCATTTCATTAATAAATAAAATAATTCATAATTTAACTTCTGCTTAACCGATTGGGGCGATTTATAGGTCGATTTTGGTCCTCTCTTAAAAAAGAATCTAATGCAATTATAATCTTGACCATATGAGCTATCCAAAGTGGAATTTGACTCTAGTTGCAAAAATTAACAAGATAAGGGGTAAAGCTCATGTTTGGCTTTTGCCCACATGCTAAATTCGTATGCGCCGACCATCTTTTGCATTTTGTGGTACATTTCTTGTTTTTTTTTCTAAGTAAGAGTAAAATCTATTAATAAAACATATAATACATGGAGACTCTGGCCTCTGCAGTTCAGGCCTGTAACAGTGGCATTTTTGTCATCAAAACAGTGAAAATGGAGCTGCCCATGCAGGGGAAACCAGCCCAAAGAGAGTTTGAAGCGCTGCCTCGAGTGAGGAAACCAGCGTTATACAAACATGAGGAATTGTACCAAACATAGATGTAAGCATATAACAAAACTAAGATACTAGAATCCTTAAGCTGAAAAAAACCTGAAATTCTAAGTATCATGAGGTGCTGGAGGTGGTTCTTCAACTATGAGGCATCTATACTCATCATCATCAGCATGCTGGGAGCCAGGTGCAACCTGTTGAGGCATCGTGGCATCGTCACCTATTCCCCTGACCTGCTTGCACTGCTCCTTGTAGTATCCCGAGCTGCTACTGCTGTTCGGGCGCGAAATGTGCTTGGCAAGAACTTGTTGCGTCTTCACCGCTTCAGAAGGGCCGAGGCTGCTGCGAGGGCGCAATGGCGGGGGAGGCTCACTGTGGCTGGGAGCCTCGGTGGGCACCTCGCGGAAGGAGACCGAGATGGTGGCAACGACGAGAGGGTGGTCGGAGGTGCACTGAAAGTGGAATTGGGCAGTGGTGGGGGTTTGCGAAGAGGCAGAGGGGACCAGTCGAGGCGGAGGTTGCAGAGAAGGCTCAGATAAAGGGGGTCGAGCGGAGGAACTAAATAGACGACCACGACCACTGCGGGTGTCGGGGTACCTGCCCCAAGAGTGCTCGAGGGAGGAGGACGAGGCGCTGGACAAGGAGGAGGGGGACGGTCGAGAGGCGCGGCCCCTGCTGTTGCCACGCCGGCATCGCATGCGATGCCTGAGGCGAGGCATATTGGCATAGTAGGGGTGGCAGGCGCGCTGAGAAGAGGAAGGGGCAGAGCTGGCGGAAGGCAACTGAGACGCGGAGGATGGGTTGAGGCCAGAGGAAGCAGAGAAGCGTAATTGGCAAAGGAAACTTTGAGAGTAGTGGTGGCCCGGAAGAAATTCGATACAACTTCTGAGACTGCAGCGCCGTCCAGTTGACGTGCGAAAGCTTGGCTCCGCTACCTCAGGGGAGTAGCATCTTCGCAGGGGGGAAGACTGGAACGACATAGAAACAACAAACAAGAATGGCAGCTTCGCAGAGGGTCGAAATGCAGAACCAGAGGGCCGAAGAGCATAGCCGGACGAGCGAACAGGGAGCGGCATTTTGATGCGAGAGGAGCAGCCTCGTCGAATGCAGCAGAGTAAATTCCGCTCGGGGTGACGACCTAAGTTCATAAATGCGAATGAATGCCATAGGTGTGGCTTGTGGGTGGCCATGTGGCCTTGCCGCGCGCCGTCCCACAAGCACTGCTCCGTATAGTCGCCCTTAAACACCCGCTTCCAGGGTGGTACATTTCTTGTTGAGAGTGGCCAAGTTATGCTTTTTCTTTTCTTTTTAGCTGCATTAATCTCTAGGGCATCATTCCAGGCCTGACCCAAGGTGTGGACAGGGGGAGGAGGAACCCTATGTAGACCCAATGGGGCTAAAATTAGCAGGGTGTGAAAATTCCTAGATTTGACAATCTTAGGAATCCTACCGCAACAATCTGAGTTTACTTCTCCTATTATGTAAATTACATTTACATAATTAATTCAGAATGAATTATTGAAGTAACTACTGAAGAAGCCTACACTTAATTAAATATGATTTTGAAACAAGGAAACTGAGTGAGAAATCAATCACACATATGACATCTTTATTTTGGACTAAGTCCTCGAAAAAACCCAATGCGAAAAAACTGGTGCAGTAGATCGTTTTGTATTATTAAGCAGTAGCAATTTCTGAATACATCTCTGAATAACTCAAGGGTTTTTTAGTTATAGAGAGAGAAATACTAGCTCACAGAATGTGAGTTTTACCTCACTCAATCACTGGAAAATCCGGTTGATCCGGAGACTGGAAGAGCTGCCCTTGGAGGTCTCTGTTCTGCCTCTGCGCAGGCACTGTGTAGGCCCTGCATCACCTCCTCTAGGCACTATGTCACCCCAACGATGGATCGATCTGACTCTCAGAATCACAAATCCCAGCCTCTCGATCTCGCACCCCAGCTTCCGGCTTCTGGATCAGTTTCGAGAGTGAAATCTCGGAACCCTCTCAGCCACTGCACAACCACTGTGTAGCCCTGCGTGGATTTGCATTGCCTCTGCGTCAGCCTGTCTGGCTCTGCGTTGGGTATGCTAGACGTCTCTTTGCCTCTCTCTGCTGATGATTCTCCGGCGGAGAAAATCTTTCTCTCTGTAAGCTACTATGCCCCTCACTGCACTGAATCACTTAGATTTGATCTTTGTCCGAGCACTTGCTCCCTTAGAAGAATTTTCACTTCCTATGTGTCTTTCCAAATGACCCTCAAGCCTTCCTTTATAGTCTTCTCATTGAGGAATCAATGATCGAGATTAGATCTCTAATCAACGGCTAAGATTATATTAGACTTGATCTTTGCTTTTTCTTAATCATTCACACTTTGTTTTATTAATGTCCTTTAATTATTTAATTTCCATAAGTTAGATTTAGGGTCTCCATTAAAATAATTAATTATTTTAATAAAACATGATCTGGGTGGAATTTTCACAAACAGATTTTGGGTTCTTGGAATACTCGTGTCTAAGCCTCTCCACAAAATTTAGGCCTTAGAGCACTTCCGATGCTACCAAAAATCAACACTCCCTCTTAGCGAAGAGAGTTTTCTAACAAGATGCCTGCTTTATACTGCTCTGACCCTGAAGCATCCTCTGCGCTGCTGATGTCCATCAACCACTGTGCTGCTACTGCCACTGTACTACTGCCCATGACATTGCCACTGCCACTACCGCATCCGTCATACAACCCCCTCTCAAGTGCTGCGTCTACTATGTTGCTAACACCGCCACTGCTAACACTGCACCTGCACTGCAACTCAGTTGCTGAGAGAAGCAACTGAAATCACCCAAAACTAAACAAGTGTTCAATGGATGCACCTTGGTGCTAAAGACTCTGACTGCTGGTAACTACTGAGCTATCCCTCTGATGCACTGCGCTGTTATTGCTACGTTGCTGCTGCTCTGCTCTACGCTGTTCCAGAAATAGGCGCTGCTACCTACTGTAATGTCGTCTCCATCACTCCTCGGCTCTCTACTGAAAACTCCTCCATCTCGCTACTGCAAATATGGCCTCTCGTAGCAAGGTAATGATCCATGAGGTGGGCTCCTCAAGGATCCTGCCCAACTGAAGTTCGGAGTGAACTAAAGTTCAATATCACCCCACTTCTCACCTGGAGAAGCATGGGCACTCATAGCGAACTCATCTTGTTCGATCTTTGCGGCTGCAACTTTCGGATCATGCTTCTTATCCTTGTCCTTTTTCTTCAAGGGACACTGTGATGAAAAGTGGCCCATCTCACCACATCTGAAGCATTTTACTTTCAAGATATCCCTCTTTTGTATTTGTTGCCCTTGCTTCCCTTTCAATGCTAGGGTTACATTCTCCTCCTCCTCCGTGACTGTGTTAAGGGCTTGCCTCACCATAGTTGCCGAAGATGGGTTGGATCCGACGGCTGCCAACTGGCCTCGAATCTCCTGAAGTCTCGTAAGGAACGAAGCATTGCGCTCCCCCTTCTGCATCTGGATCATCCGAAGCTTCTGCTCCAAGTACATCTGAAGCTGCTCGAAAGTTCTTTCGTACAACAAGAACAAGGCCTCCCACATCTTCCTGGCGGTGTTCTTGCCAGCTACATGAGAGATTGTGATCCTTGACACCATCAAGGATCATTATCTTGGCCTTTGCCATATCGGACCGATACTTCTTATGTTGATCCAGATTTAAAGGTAAATAACCACATTCACCACGAACGTCTTGAGATCGTATTCATCCAGAAGGAATTGGATCCTTTCCTTCCATATTATGTAGTTGGAGGAACCCTTCAACCGGTCCTGATCTCTAAGACCATGAGATGCCATCTCAGCCAAACCACTGTCGAACTGCTCGCTCTTTCTCCCCCTTTGTGTAGCACAAGGCATGCTTACTCACTCCTTCTGGAGCTCGTAGATCTGCTACTTAGATCTTGGAAAAATGTTGAATTCCTCGGCTAGGAACTCATTGAGGAAGAATTCCCCGCTATGTGCTCTTTTCTTTCTTTTGACGCTTTTTTGCCCGGCAACTACCTGCATAAAAACTGCGTCCCTCTAGCTCTGTGTAGCTCCCTTTGCCTCGACAAAATCTCGAACTGAAAGCCCTACCTCTTTATCGACTAACTTAGAGAGAGACAACCTCAAAAAATCAACCCTTCTGGCTAGAACTGCGCAATCCACTTGGGGATTCGATTTGCTGTTGCTGCGTCTATTTGGCTTTCACTTTCAGCATCAAATCTGCTCTTCCCATTTCACATCAAATGCTCTGATTCCATGTGAAAATTGCTAAATCTGACAATCTTAGGAATCCTACTGCAACAATCTGAGTTTACTTCTCCTATTATGTAAATTACATTTACATAATTAATTCATAATGAATTATTGAAGTAACTACTGAAGAAGCCTACACTTAATTAAATATGATTCCGAAACAACGAAACTAAGCAAGAAATGAATCACACACAACACACCTTTATTTTGGACTAAGTCCCCGGAAAAAACCAATGCGGGAAAACCGGTGCAACAGATTTGAGGTTTTGTATTATTAAGCAGTACAAATTTTTGAATACATCTCTGAATACCTCAACGATTATTCAGTTATAGAGAGAGAAATACTGGCAGACATAATGTGAGTTTTACCTCACTCAATCACTGGAAAATCCGGCTAATCTGGACACTGGAAGAGCTTCCCCTGGAGGTCTCTGTGCAGCCTCTGCATAGGCATTGCGTAGACCCTGCGTATCCTCCTCTTGGCATTGCGTCACCCCAGAAATGGATCGATCTGACTCCCGGAAGCACAAATCTCAGCCTCCCGGTCTCACATCCCGACTTCTGGCTCTGGATCAGTTCCGACAGTGAAATCTCAGAAACCCTCTTAGCCACTGCGTAGCCCTGCATGTCTCTGCACTGCCTCTATGTCAGCCTGTCTGGCTCTGCACTGGCTATGCTAGACGTCTCTCTGCCTCTCTTTGTTGATGATTCTTCGACTGAGAAAATCTCTCTCCGGAAGCTACTTTGCCCCTCACTGCACTGAATCACTAAGATCTGATCTTCGTCCGAGCACTTGCTCTGTCAGAAGAATTCGATCTCAAGATTCACCCCGTGTTTGTCTTTCCAAATGAACCTCAAGCCTTCCTTTATAGTCTTCTCATTGAGGAATCAATGACCAAGATCATATCTCTAATCAACAGCTAAGATTATATTAGACTTGATCTTTTCTTTTTCTAGATCATTCATAGTCTGTTTTATTAATGCCCTTTAATTATTTAATTTCCCTAAGTTAGACTTAGGGTCTCCATTAAAATAATTAATTATTTTAATAAAACATGATCTGAGTGGAATTTTCACAAACAATTTCGGGGTTTTTTGTAATACCCGTGTCTAAGCCTCTCCACA
Source organism: Pinus albicaulis (assembly GCA_034641835.2). Lineage (NCBI taxonomy): Eukaryota > Viridiplantae > Streptophyta > Pinopsida > Pinales > Pinaceae > Pinus > Pinus albicaulis. The sequence continues at coordinate 27,185 of JAXQQM020081901.1, forward strand.
AAATTTGGGGCTTAGAGCACTTCTAATGCTACAAAAAATCAACATGGAGGGGAGTGATGTATATGGTGTCGGGAAGCGGGATCACACAACCAAAATCGGGTTTTCCCATGTAGTGCCAACCCTAAAGCTAATGGTTAGTAAAGGAGATCCCGTGGGACTAAGATACAAGGCTAACCACCAAATCGGGCAGAGGAGACAAGAGTACAAACCTAGCCCACTCTTTCCACCGAATCCCCCCACTAACCGTTGCCCAAAAGTGTCCATGACAAGTAAGGAAAATTACTCAACTATACCAAGGAAAAGCCATACCTTCGAGGTCAGGAGGCCCACCTTCAAACATACGATCATAACAGATGGACGAGGGACCACATTGGTGGCTTAGGTAGCAGAGATAATGACACATCGAGCTCTCTGGTGGTTGCAAGGGGCTGCTCGGTGCCGGCTGAGGACCATCTAGGAGAATTTTTTTTCTCCTATGCATACTACCCACAGGTTGTGGGTAACATGCCCAACAACCACTTGGGGACACCGCAAGATGTTTTGCTCGAAAATCAAGGGGCCACCCCCTTGATCATCATTTATGGATCCCTCCCCTTCATCATGGCACATTGAGGACTCATCTTGGCCTTCCAATAACCCTTTGCACCATTATTTTATCATTTCGGCCTCATTAGGATGGCTTATCATTCACATTTGAGCTATTTGTTGGGCTTGTCACCAATGTTATTGTTATTTTGCACATTAAAGTAAATTTAGGGGCTCATTAGGTTAATTCGAACTTGTAGATGCCTCATTTGTATTGTTCATCATCACTTGGATTTCAATCTCTCTACTTGAGAAACTCGGATCTGCAATTTTGGATGTTGGGATGCACTTTGACATTTGGAAAATTTCGCTATCTTTTCTTGGAGCTTCTTTTTGCAATATTGATGGATGGATATACTCTCATTGTCTTGTAACTACATTTTGATGTTATATATTACAATGATTATTGTCTAATGTATGGAATGTCTTTTCATGATCTTTAATGTTCCCTAATTAATGCAAAATTGTTAGAACATTAACATTATTGGAAGTATTGCATGCTTTACTTATAGACAATGACGAATGAATATTCTTAGGAGTTAGTCTTGCATATTGCAACCTTGAAACTCCAAAATTGACAACAAAGTATAAAATTCTTTTGTAGCTGTGAAGTTGCCTCCTCTAGGGTTAATGTAGCTGCATTAGGTCTCCTTGAAGAGCGAAATCATCAAATATAAGTAATTCTTGACTCCATTTTTCCCAATAGGCAGGCACTAGTCTAGAAATCCTTGGTGATCACCTTCTCATTGATAAATCTCTTTTTCTTTACCTTCTCTCTCTTTTTCTTCATCGCTCAAGGCTATGGGAGCCTCTGTAGGGCTAGGTGCGAAATTTTAGGGAGGAGGATTTTGGGATTCCATTCAGACATGACTCTTCCCTATTTCTCCTATAGGCATCCTCAAATTTTGAACGAATTTCGACAATGGAATCTCATTTTATTTGATGCCCTAGCTCTCCTACCAAGTGGGAGCCCTTAGAGTTGCCCTTCAACTTGGGAATTTCTTGAAGGTTTGTACCCTAATAGCATATCATTCAAAAACTTTTCTCTCAACTATCCGTACCTTGGATGAACTATTGTCTTGTCGAATATCTCAACCCTAGGCCTCTTATAGTATTTTATCTCAAGAGGTTTTTCGTGGAAAGCCATCCTAGCTTCTCCCAAAGCTCACACCTCAATTGAGCCTTTCCATTGAATGAGCCATCCTTGCGTCACTTTGAGCCCTATTATAGACATTAATCACAAGCGAGGGATGCTAACTCCTCCCGTCGGTGAAAATTCGAGAAGAGAAGTGGACATAGTTTGTGGTGACAATGGGCCTTTGTCCCAAATTGTTGTTGTGCCCTTATATACTAGGCTTGCTAGTTTGTGCAACAATATTTCTGGCACCGTTGTCGGGGACATGAGACGTTCATTTGTTCCCTTATGACAATATTGACATATCCTTTTGGCGACTCCATTGGAAGAATGAAGCTCTAGTTCTTCATTGAACTTTAAGGTCAATGCTTGTAGGATGAAGCAAGCATCTCTCTAGGCATCTCTAATTTCACCCTAGCGACTCCAATTAATGTTAGTGTTCAATCCCAAAAAGAAGAATGGAGGATCCAAAGCTCATTTCATTTGCACCAATAAAATTAGCCGAATGTCGTGGTATCCCCAATGAATTACTCAAACAATGGCACAAGTGGCTGCCTAAGTTTGATGGAAACGATAGTGCAGGGGACCACATGTACGTTTTGGGTAGGGAATGATTTGTAATTGTGTAGATAGTGTTGATGTAGCTTTGATGCTTTTTTCTTTAACATTTGAAGTCAAAGTTAGAGATTGGTACATAATCTCTGTCCAGGAAGCATTGTTGATGATGATCAATTTGAAGATATCTTCCTGAAAAGATGGGATGGTGAGTAGGACAGGGAAATTGGTCCCCATAATGATCAAGAAAGTAACAAAAAAGAAGCCCCCTTGTTCGATCATCAAGATGAGATTAGCAATAAAGAAGAAGAAAATCCTTTCTTACCTGATCCGACTTGATGAGGATGATCTTAATCAAGGTATTCCTCCTCCCATTGTGCATGACAAAAATCTTGAGAAAGATGCTCTAACGAACCCCTTGGATGATGATACTGAGGACCATTTATATAGTGAAAAAGGGGAATGGGAGGTTAATGGCCATCCTTATGATGAGGACCATATCTATGATACTGATGATGACATAAATAATAGCCCTATCTTGTCTTGTTTCTCTTATGATCCACAGGTTATACCTTAGTCGTTAGTGGATCCTCGCATCACCCCTTTTCACACAACCTCCAATAGTCTCGGGGAAAATAAGTTCATTAAATATATCACTCCTTCCCAGCATCCTTTGAAGATAATGGGCACATTGTGGTTGCCCCTTTTCAACATGATCATCATATTAAGCAACCACCTTGTTGTGATCATCTCTCCTGCTTTCTTTCCCATCATGCCCTTGCCATGCCCATAAAGTGCGGTATCAATAAGAAAGGTCTTGAAGGGGAATTAATGACATTAATTATCCAATCATCTATTCTATGCTTCTAGAAGGATCCACCGGTGCAAAATAGTTTCCTTCCATCCATCCATTGTAGAAATTTTGACCCCACTCTGGTTTTCAGTTTCACCTTATCACTCCCATATAGTTAAATGCCCATTCCCATAATCATACATTCAAAATTCTGGAAATGAAATAAATTTCTGAAAACACAAATTTAGGAATTTCACAGTTGTTGGAAATGCAGAAATAAAAACACAGTAAAATAGTACAGCCACACACAGAAAAATAACATTGTGATTTTTGGTCAATGTGACCCTGGAAAAAGCCCCTACAACTCTTGGGGAAAACCAGTTTGAGAGCTCTTCTTTATTTTTGGAAAATACTTTTACAGTGAAACAGAAATACATAGAAAAATTCCAGCAACCACAAATTTACTTATCTCGAATTCCATGCTTAGCCACCACCTCAGAAAATGTGCCAACACAACAGAATTTTTATAGCAAAAATTACAACATTAAATGTTGTATAGACAACCTTCAAAATTGTGCCGGAATAGTTGTAGGGACTGCCTTGAAATTTGTGCCAAAACCAGCTGTACGAATTTCTCGAAATTCGTGCCCAGAAAAGTGCTGAATGCTGCCTCGATTTCTGTGCCCAAAAAATAGCAGTACAGTCCTCGAAAATCATGCCTCAACTGCTGCCTTCTCTCTCGATTTTTGTACCAAGGTGCCTCGAAAATCATGCCTCTAAATTGCTGTATGGACTGCTGAAATAAATGCCTTGCGATTTGTGCTAAGGTTCTGTTCTCCTTCTTCTCCTTTCTCTCTCTTGCTCCTTTTCTCAATCTGCTCATGAAAGACTGAATGACCTTATCTTTTCTTTTCTCCTTTTACCCTAACCTTAAGTGACTTTTGGGGAATCCCTAAATCCAATGGCTGAGATAGCTTTAGATCAAGCGATGAGATTAAATGTGCATTTAATTCTCACTTTCTATTTTTGAATTCACCCCACTTAAATAAAGACCTACTTAGCCTTTTATTTCCATAGTCACTTTTCACTTTCTAATTTTTCATTGACTTTAATAAAGTCACTTTAAAATTAGATTGTAACTTTACCACTTATAAAGTCACTTTAAAATTAGATTTGACTTTACCACTTATAAAGTCACTTTAGGAGAAAAGTACAGGATACATTTGGACACTTTTCCCTAGGCCAAAGATCAAAGCCTTAGGGAACCACTTGTCCTCTAGTCCTCAAATTTTAACACTCCCTCTAACCGAGGAAAGTGTTCCTCACCACTCCCATCTTATCTCTGAAATAGACATGTTTGCCCCATGGTAAGGCTTTGAAGTTTGGTCAAAATGTCCGCTATCTGCTCCTTTGTGGAAACATACTCAAGCTTTACAGCACCCTTCTGGACATAGTCTCTGATGAAATGATATTTGATCCCTATATGCTTTGACTTGTCATGGAAAACTGGATTCTCCGTGAGTTTTATGCAATTCTGTTATCACAGTAAATCACTGAAGGTCTCAACTCCTGACCAAATAAGCCAAACAACATCTTGTGAAGCCATATGGCCTCACAACTCGCCAAACTGGCTGCCATGTACTCTACTTCCACTGAACTCAATGCAACTGACTGTTGCTTCTGGTTGAACCACGACACAATTGCCGAACCCAACCCAAAACAACACCCTGAAGTGCTCTTCATATCAGAAGCACAACCTGCCCAATCTGAATCAGTGTACCCTGTCAGTCTCACTCCATCTCCCTGTCTATAATTCAACCAAAATGCACTGCCCCCTGCAAGTAACGAAGGATGTGTTTTGCAGCCACCCAGTGCACTCTCCTGGGCTCACACATGAACTGACTCATCGTGTTAACTGCAAAACATATATCTGGTCGAGTGTTGACCAAAATACCTCAAAGAACCAATCAACTGTCTGTAAAAGGTAGGATCCACCAACTCGGAATCTGAAGCATGAAGCTTCTTCCAGTTAGTGATCATAGGTGTAGACATGGGTTTGCAATCCTCCATGTGAAATCTGCTAAGAATATCCACAATATACATCCCCTGTCCCAGGAAGAAATGCCCCTCCTCCTACCACACCTCCAATCCCAAAACGTAATGCATCAAGCCAATGTGCTTCATCTCGAACTCTGAAGCAAGATCTCTCTTGTAGCCCTCAATGAGTCTCTCTGCACCTGTAATGACCAAGTCATCCACATACAACACCAGAATGAGAGGCTCCTCACCTACCACAATAAAGTATAGGTTCGGATCAACATCACACTTTGTGAAACCCAACTCCTGCAAGTACGTATCAATCCTCGAGTACCAAGCTCTAGGAGCTTGCTTCAGGCCATAGAGTGCTTTCTTCAATCTGCATACATGGGACTCCTTCCCATGCACCTCAAAGGCCTGCGACTACTCAATATAAACCTCCTCCTGTATGAAGTCATTGAGAAATGCGGTCTTCACATCCATCTGGTGGATCTTCCAACCCATCTTTGCTGCTATCGATATAATGGAGCGAATGGAAGTATATCGAGCCATGGGAGTGAAGGTCTCCTCATAGTCAACTCCCTCTACCTGTGAGAACCCTCTCGCCACCAGCCGAGCCTTGAACTTCTCGATGCTGGCATCTGCAGCATGCTTTATCTTGTAAAGCGATCAGGAAGTAACCACTGATTTACCTTCAGGCCTCAGCACCACCTCCCAAACATCGTTCTTCATGATAGAAGAATACTCCTCTTGCATGGCCTTTCTCCAGACCTGCAGGCTAGCTGCCTCCTCATAGCTAGAAGGCTCAGAATCAACGATGCTAGTGATCAATGCCATATAGCTACAGAATCGCTCAGGTGGTTTGCTCTCTCTAACCTGTCTCTTTGCCCCAACAACATATGTGGCCTTGCGCAAGGTGTTGTGTAGCCACTTGGGCTTTCTCTTCCCTCAGCACACTTCTCCCACCAGAGTGAAAGAATCCTCATCATCATCAGAAGCCTGAACTCCTGAAGGCCTGCCAACCGACCTCATGCCTAAACCTGTGCCTGTAGATGCTGAAGTACCGTGTGAACTGTCCATCAGTGGACTACCCTATGAACTGCTCTATGGATTGCTCTGCATGCTGCCCGAAGCACCACCCATCTGACTCTGAGAGCCACTGCTCACTGATGGATCTGACACTGTAATTGATGTACCTCATGATCCCTGTGACTGACTCAGCTGCTCCTGAGGGTCTAGTGAATCCAGATACTCTAACTCCCGTGACCTCCTGAAAGCCCTCTCCTCCTCGAACTTCACATCCCGCCTGACAACAACTTTCCTCTTCGCAAGAATATAAATCTGAAAAGCTTTTGAGGTCTCTCTATAACCCATAAAGATGCCCTTGTCTGCAGTGGGCTCTAGCTTGGTCCTCTTCTCCTTGGGAACATAAGAGTATGTAATGCACCCAAAGATACGAAAGTGATCAACATCAGGCTTCTTCCCATAAAAAGCCTCCTCTGGAGTCACATTGCCCAAGGCACGATGTGGACTCCTGTTCTACAAGTACACAACAGTGTTGCAAGCCTCTGCCCACAAAAACAAAGGTAACCCCTGATCATGAAGCATGGCTTTGGCAGCCCCAACGATGGATCTGTTCTTCCTCTTCGCAGCCCCATTCTACTGGGGGTTGTAAGGAACTGTGAACTCCCTCCTGATGCCTGCCTCCGCACAATAATTAACAAACTCACCAAGGGTATACTCCTTCCATTGTTCGATCTGAGGACCTTGATCTTCCGACCTGTTTGAGTCTCCACAAGAGATTTGAACTCTTGAAACCACTTGAAGACCTCACTCTTGGTCTTCAAGAAATAAATCCAGGTCTTCCTGGAGTGGTCATCAATGAATAAAACATAGTACTCATAGCCACTCAAGGATACATGAGACATTCGACCACTCACATCGATATGAATCAAGTCAATAATCCCTGACGCTCTGCTGTCATTGCTGGGAAAAGGGGATTTGGCAAACTTCCCCATAACACATCCTCTGCATGTATCAAGGTGATCAGAACTGAAATCTGGCACATCAGTGGTGATCTCTTGCAATGTCCTCAAGGCCCCATGATACATGTGCCCCATCCTGCGGTGCCAAATCTCACACAAGTCTAAACTGATAGCTCTGCTGCCGATACTGCTACTCAATGCCATCAAGGGCTGGAATGAGAACTTGTACACCTTGGCATGGCGCACACCAATCACTCTAGCTGAATCAACTAGAGTGCCTCTAGGATATATAAGCACCTGCCCTCTTCTGAACAATACCTCATACCCTCTGTCCTGCAATGCTGAGACGGATATAAGGTTCTTCTTCGTTCTTGGCACATATGGAACATCCGAAACTTTCAAGGGAGGTTTGGGTTCCCTATCAAATGTCAATTTCCCTACACTGACTGCTCTAACAATGTTGTCATCTCCGAGTACTACTTCAATATCAGTGCCACTCTTTGAAAGCTCCGAGAAATACTCTCGGACTCTTGTCAATTGACGAGAAGCCCCACTGTAAAAAGTTCAAATACTTGAAGATGCTCCGCTAGTGGAGGGAAGTGCACACTCCCTCTGAACACGTGTGGCATGTGATCCCGCACTAGTGGACTCACAAGCTATGAACCCAAACTCCCGAACAAAGCTCTCCGAGAAGTCCTCTATCTCTGCAGAAGCTACCATGGTCTTGTCCTTTCCCTTCTTCTTCTTCTCCGGACACACAACTGCATAGTGTCCTAACTTTTGACAATTCCAACATTTGACTATGGAATAGTCCTTCTCCTTGTTTACCTTCTTACCTTTACCTTTGCCTTTGCCTCCACTTCCACTGGTAGAAGTTTGCTTCTTTCCTTTGCCCTTCTTGCCCCTTGCTAACAATGCTACATTGTCATCCTCCTCCACCTGTTTGGCTGCCCCAAGATGGTTCTTTCTGATCTCATTCTGAATGCAATCATCCCACAACCTCTCCCAGCTGGGAAGGTTCTCCCGTGCAACAATCTCATCCAAAAAATTCTCCCAACTCTTGGGAAGACCATTGAATGTAATCCGCACCAACTCAGTGGGTGGAATGGTCTCTCGAACAGCTGCCAACTCATCTCTCACAGAAGTGATCTTTGTGAGGTATGCTATAGCACTATCAGTTTTAGCCATTTTAATGGCCTTCAGCTTCTCCCTTAGGACCATTTTTCTGTTTTCATTGGAGCTTTGGTAACGATTGGTCAAGGCTGTCCATATCTCATGTGCATATGTCTTTCCTCTCACATGAGGAATGACATGGTCTTTAACACCATCTAAAATCAGTCTTTTTCTCTTAGCATTCTTCTTGTTAAACTCTGCGAATTGAACAGGGTCAACAAAAACTGCTACTGGGTGCTGTGTGGTATGTACCATTATGCTCCAGACTTTTGCCTCTTCAAAGATGCTCTGGATTCTCTCCCTCCATGCACTATAGTTGCTTTGCCCATCCAACCTATCTACCACCCTCAAGCCCAAAGACATGCTTGTTGTCCTAACAAACTGAAAATTTCAAAACTGTGGTAAAGGTTCAGTTTTTTGTGTAAAAAATTAACTTGCTGTGATTTTCACTTTGCTGTTCCAAATTGCACTTTTCAGCCTACCAAGCTCTGATACCATGTATAAATTTTGACCTCACTCCGGTTTTTAGTTTCACCTTATCACTCCCATATAGTTAAATTCCCATTCCCATAATCATACATTCAAAATTCTGGAAATGAAATAAATTTCTGAAAACACAAATTTAGGAATTTCACAGTTGCTAGAAATGCAGAAATTAAAACACAGTGAAATAGTACAGCCACACAAAAAAATAACACTGTGATTTTTGGTCAATGTGACCCTGCAAAAACCCCCTACCACTGTTGGGGAAAACCAGTTTGAGAGCTCTTCTTTATTTCTGGAAAATGCTTTTACAGTGAAACAGAAATACACAAAAAAATTCCAGCAACCAGAAATTTACTTATCTCGAATTCTGTGCTTAGCCACCACCTCGGAAAATGTGCCAACAACACAACAAATTTTTTACAGCAAAAATTACAACATTAAATGTTGTATGGACAACTTAGAGAATTGTACCAGAACAGCTGTACGGACTGCCTTGAAATTTGTGCAAAAACCAGCTGTATGGATTTCTTAAAATTCGTGCTAAGAAAAGTGTTGAAGACTGCCTCGATTTCTGTGCCTGAAAAATAGCTATACAGTCCTTGAAATCATGCCTCAACTGTTGCAATAAATGTTGCCTTATCTCTCAATTTTCGTGCCAAGGTGCCTCGAAAATTGTGCCTCTAAATTTTTGTACGGAATGCTAAAATAAATGCCTTGGGATTCATGCCAAGGTTCTTCTCTCCTTCTCCCTACTCAGAAATTCTCCTTGCTCTCTCTTTCTCCTTCTCTCAATCTCCTCATGAAAGACTGAATGACCGTTTCTCTTTTTTTCTCCTTTTACCTTAACCCTAAGTGACTTTTGGGGAATCTCTAAACCCAATCGCTGAGATAGCTTTAGATCAAGGGCTGAGATTAAATGTGCATTTAATTCTCACTTTCTATTTTTTAATTCCCCCCACTTAAATAAAGACCTACTTAGGTTTTTATTTCCATAGTCACTTTTTCACTTTCTAATTTTTCATCGACTTTAATAAAGTCACTTTAAAATTAGATTGTAACTTTACCACTTATAAAGTCACTTTAAAATTACATTTGACTTTACCACTTATAAAGTCACTTTAGGAGAATAGTACAAACTACATTTGGACACTTTTCCCTAGGCCAAATATGAAAGCCTTAGGGAACCACTTGTCCTCTGGCACCCAAATTTTAACATCCATCGCCCCTGTCCTTGATATAGGAATCTCATATTTTCTTGCCTCTCACCCTTGTGATTTTCCATATGATTCTTCCTATCTTTGCTTTTGGATTTGTTGCAATTTGTAAGGGCAGGTGTTCTTATATTGATTGGATGATATGTTGGTTGCATTGGCATTATTATTACACTTAGTACTTGCAAAATGTAATATGCATGTTAGAAGATATCCATTGCATATTGTTTTTGCATTAAAATTTAACATCATATTATATTTATCATGCTAGCCTAGGTGCATTTAGATTAAGTTTGCATTCTAGAGTAGATTTAATTTCCTGTTGATTTTTGAGAACTAACAAAACCATGGGCGATCAAAGGACGCCACAATGTCATGATGCACCATTTGCTTTATCTTTGATGTGCAAGTAATAGGTTTGTCGTCCCAAGAGATTGTCAACGTTCTGATGACCTCCTCATTCGAGTACACGGATCATGTGCCCTACTGAGAGCTCATGTCCTAGTTGGAGACATATGTTACACACCACCAATGGGTGACCCTTATAGGAGAAATTTTCTCCTAGATTTGTCTTCAGCCAGCAGCCAGCAACCCCAACAACCACCTGGTAGCTTGATGTGCCATTATTCTCGGCCACCTAAGGCAGCCATTGTGTCCTCGCTCATCTGTTATGATTGTTTGTCTGAAGGTGGGCCTTCCAACCTTGAAGGTATGAATTTTCATTATGTAATTGGGTGTTTATGCTTGCTCTTCTTGGGCATACTTGGACATGGATTAGTGGGGGGATTCAACAGGAAAGAATGGCCTTGATCTGTGCTCTGGTTCCCTTACCTCAACTTGGGGGTTAATCTTGTATCCTAGTCCCATGGGATTTCCTCTATTGGCTACTAGCTTTAGGAGCGACACTAAATGGGAAAACTTGATTTTGGTTGCGTGGTCCTGCTTCCTGATACCATACATCTCACTCCCCTCCGCTCAATACTAGCCTTTCCACATTTTCCTCATTTGGGTCGACATTTTTCCATTGGGTCCACAAGGTTTTAGCCTCCCCTCTCCTTGTCTAGACTTTCAGTCGTGTCTGGAACGATGCCACAGAGGTTGATGTAGCTAAAAAGAAAGATAAAAGCATAATTTGGCCACTTATAACAGGAAATGTACCACAAAATGCAAAAGTTGGATGGGACATAAATATTTAGCGCGTGGGAAAAAGTGAAACATCGGCTCTACCCCCTATCCTTATGTCCATCACATTGGTTCATAGGCCCCCTATGAGCGCTCCCTACATCATTATGGAACCCATGATTGTTCGGACCTTCGGTGGGCCATGAATTGCCCAACTTTCAAGGGGTAATCACTGCTAGATCATAGGCATCATGCTCTCATCGCCTAGATCCCTGAGCAGTAAAGGGAAGAAAAATAAATAAAAGGCAAAAGGCATATGAAGAAATGTGGAAAACAAAGGGCGGGGTAACTCATGTACCATGATTTCTCCCATCTACGTTCATATTCCCAAGGTGGGGGCCTCCTTCATTATATCTACCCTTTTTAAATTTAGATAACCATGGTCTGTTCTATGCTTAAATGCAATTTTACTTCAATCTTCTTTAAGGCCCAATTCAGATTAGCAATCACATAAACATGAAAGTAAAACGTTGATAGAACATAATAATAGATCAACAAAAGACAAGCCAAATAATGTATCATAATTTGTAATTCTCCTTGTCTAGCAAATGGATAGTTAAATGTTTGTTACATCAGTCAACAGGATGCCCTAGCCAACAAAGTCTTGAGTTGGTCAAACCAACTTCTCCAAGAACCAAATCACCTTTCTCCAAGTGTCACACACACCCCTCAAAGACAACTCCAAGAGGTCAACGCAAGTCAACCCAAACTTGTCAATGCAAAAGTCAACGCTGTAGTCAACAGAAAATAGTCAAAGTCAACGATTCTCCTTGATTTCCATGCCCTCCAATGTGGCCTCAAGAAATTGGAATTTCTGTCCAAAAATCGAAGTCAAAATCCAAGTGTAGACCCAAAGTCAACGCTGGTCAACACTGTCCAGAAACCCTAAAAACAGTTCGAAAATTACCGCAACTTCTTCAGGTTCAGATTCACACGTGTGAGGGAGGGAAGCCTCTCCTAGGCTGTACGAACCAATCAGATCACAAGTAGAATGTGTGTGTTGATTTGATGATGAAATGAACATCATCTCTCTCCAATTTATATCCATCAATGAGAGTGTGTGACACATCTGTTGGGCTTGTGAGCCTACATTACAAATATGGCTGACCTTGCACATGGGTGGAAAATAAAATCAAAATATATGTTCTGCTCATCCAAACAAGATGATCCTTAGATCAATCTTGTACCTCTCCGAAAGAGGAATCCAACAAAAATATAATCATCATCATATGAGTAGTACAACATGGAGTTTGGACCTAGTTGCCCAAAATTAACACTCCCTCTCAACTAGGGAGAACTCCATCTATCCACCTGTGCCATCCTGTCATTAGTACCATAGTGTACTATCATCATCATCATCCTGCAATCCTACATCACCCTGCTGTAACATGCTTTGCCGGCTCTGAGGGCAAACAAACGAGAGTGAGTCACAGAGACATCACATTCCATTGACCCGAAGTCAGCTTAAAGGGTAAAATCTCAATAGACTCAAGAGAGTCATATACTAACCCGAAGTTAGTTTACTGACCCAAAGTCAATTTAGAGGTAAGAACCTCATCAGACTTGATCCCAGATCAAGGTGTTGGGCACAAACCATCTTAGACATAGAGAGTACGACAATCTCCGATGCGTCCTTCAATCTTGCTATTGGTCTCTATCCACATTTCCCACCTCATTGGCCAAATGAGAGGTACTTCCCATGAGTCCAAAACTCCATGGGTAGGATGCATGCAGGGCATAGATAAAAGAGAGGGTGAACCAACTCAACATCATAATGGTGGGGCAGAAGCACAATAAGGTTCGGCAAGCCTAGCGCCGTGTGTGCTTATAGCTCAAAGAAGCTATCCCCAAACACCCTAGAGCTCCTAGAGCTCATTGTCCAACTCAAGCAGGACCCTCACAATAGGGTCTTTCAACGATTCCAAGCTTCTCACGGAAGTTTAGGAACTTGAACTTACCCAGGGGCTTTGTGAGAATATATGTGACTTGCTCATCAGTTCCTATGTGATCGAGCCTTACAGTGCCTCGTTGTACAATATCCCGGATAAAGTGGTACCTAATATCAATATGCTTTGTTCGATCGTGGAACACGAGATTCTCGGAAAAACGAATCCCACTCTGGTTATCACAAAGGATAACGGTGGTATCTAGCACATGTCCAAACAGCTCACTGAAGAGCTTTCTCAACCAAACAACTTCACAACAGGCCATACTCGCTGTAATGTATTCGGCCTTAGCGGTGCTCAAAGCCACCGACTTCTGCTTCTTGCTCATCCAAGATATCGAAGCAGAACCCAAGGTGAAAAAACATCCTGATGTGCTCTTACAATCCACCACATTGCCAGCCCAATCAACATTAGTATATCCATGGAGTCTCAAACTCCTGACAGTGTATCTCAACCCATGGTTGATTATGCCCCGAAGATATCTCAATTGATTCTTGGCACCAATCCAGTGAATGTGATGAGGCTCAACCATATGTTGACTAAAAGTGCTCACTGCAAAACATACGTCCGAACAGGAGTTCACTAAGAACATCAGGGCCCCTACGAGTTGTTGATACTCGATGGGATTTCCCAGCTCGGGCCCAGGAGCGCTTCCACACAACTTCTTAAAGTTGAGTTCCATTGGTGTTGACACAGACTTACAGTCCACCATACCAAATCTCTCCAGTAGCTTCACGACATATTTTCCTTGCGAAAGGAAAATCTCGCTTGGCCTTTGCCAAACCTCCAAGCCTAGGAAATAATGCATCAGTCCTTGGTATTTCATCTCAAACTCGGAAGCTAGCTCCTTCTTACATTGATGAATGAGAGGGTCAACACTTGTTAGGAAGAGATTGTCCGCATAGATAACCAGAATGAGAGGCCTTTCTTTATCAACCTTAAAATAAAGGTTTGGAACAACATCACTTCGAGTGAATCCCAACTTCATCAAGTAGCTATCGATCCTCTCATACCAAGCCTTTGGGGCTTGCTTCAACCTATAGAGGGCTTTCTTCAATCTGCATACATATGAGTCTCTATCTTAGACTTCGAACCCCAGAGGTTGCTCCACATAAATCTCTTCCTTTATTGAACCATGCAGAAAAGAAGTCTTCACATCCATCTAATGGAGACTCCATCCTTGCGTTGTAGCAAGGGAAATGATAGATCAGATGGTGGTATGGCGGGCGACAGGTGCAAATATATCATCATAATCTATGCCTTCTTTTTGAGAGAAGCGTTGGGCAACAAATCTTGCCTTATACTTTTCAACTCCTCCATTGGCTCCATGCTTGATCTTGAAGAGCCATTTCGAGGTGACAACAGATTTGTCCTCTGGCCTCGGAACCACTTCTCGACATCATTCTTCATAATGGACTCATATTCTTCGTGCATAGCATCCTTCCAAACTTGATGCTTTACAACTTCTTCAAATGATCCAGGCTCAGATTGTACAATTGTACTCATGGTTGCTAGGTACCCTTGGTACCTATTCGGCTTCTTGCTTTCATGGAATGTCCCCCTTAGGGCAATATGTCTCTCAGCATCTTCGAGAGTGTCATTGAGCCATGAGGGTCTCCTTTTATTTGAAGGAGGTGGATCAATATGATCCATTGGTCCTTCAACATCGAGCATAGGTTCATCCTTCGATTCTTCCTGCCTTCCAGCTTCATCTTCTTCTTCTTTGTCTTCCTTTGAACTAGGAAGATTTCTTACTTTCTTGAGGGTTGCATCTTCATCGAAGGTGACATCGTGGCATATCTCCACTTCTCTTTGACTAGGCACATAGATTCTATATGTCTTCGAAGTTTCACTGTAGCCCACAAACATTCCCTTCTTTACAGAAGCATCTAGCTTGCTTCTCTTTTCTTTCAGTACATGAAAATAAACAGGTCTTCCAAAAACTCTAAGGTGGGAGACATTAGGCTTCTTACCAGTGAAGACTTCTTCGGGAGTTTTGGAGTCCAAAGCGGAATGCCGGCATCTATTTTGAACATACACAACAGTGTTCGCAGCTTCTCCCCATAGAAACTTCGAAAGACCTTGGTCATATAGCATGGCAAGGGAAACTTCCACAATGGTCCTGTTATTTCTTTCAGCAACACCATTTTGCTCAGGAGTATACATAGTTGTAGTCTCTCTCTTAATGCCAGCTTCCCTGCAAAAGTCATTAAATTCATTTGACTCATACTCGGAACCATTATCGGTCCTCAAAATTTTGATTTTTCTTCCCGGTTTGATTTTCCACCAAGGCCTTGAAGGTACAAAACCACTTGAATGCTTCGTCCTTTTTCTTCAAGAAATATATCCAGGTTTTGCGAGAGAAGTCATCTATAAAAGTCATGTAATAGGAACATCCTCCCAAGGATGTTACGAGCAACATACCAGATAGATCAAAATGTATCAATTGCAAGATATCCGATGTCTTTGTGACACTTGAGGGGAATGGTCCCCTTGTATGCTTCCCATCGGCACAACCCTGACATATACCTTCATGATCATCTTTAAACTCGGGCATCCCTGTCACCACCTTCCTTGCTTCAGGAAGGGCTTTGTAATGAAGGTGTGCAAACCTCCGGTGCCATAGCTTGGGTTGAAGAGTTGTATCACATGACATGGCCCCCAATGGACTTCCTTTAACCTAATAGAGTGTATCAACTCTAAAACCAATAGTGAGAGCTTCTTTGAAGTTCTTCTTCTAGATGCGTACCTTTCCATCAATGAATGCCACCTTGAATCCTTTGTCTTCCATTGCCGAAATGGACACAAGGTTCTTCTTCAAATCATGTACTTACAACACATCTTGTAAGTGGAGGACTTGACCTTGAGATAGATGAAGGGTCACAGTCCCTGTCCCTTTCACGGGATAGGTGGCATTATCTCCAAGGATAATTTCTAGATAAGTATCCTTCTTAATCAAATCAGAGAGGGCTTCTTTATAACTAGTGAGGTGCCTTGAAGCACCATTATCAATCAACCAGACATCCAAGGTGTCGGGTGGAGATGCAGCAGAGAGGGAAGATACAAGAATATATTCTTTTTTTTATTATCAACAACATTAGACTCATCGTACCTGTAATTCCTTGACCTCTTGAAAGGTTGCCCATTTCCACTTCGATCAAAGGGAGCCTTCCTCTTTCCTTTGAACCTGTTGTTCCTTTGATTGCCATTCCCCCTGAAGTTGTTGTTGCCATCATTCCTGGGAGAGTCCCTTCTATTGGGGCACTCTCTTGCATAGTGACCAGTCTTGTTACAGGTGTAACATCTTCCCTTCCTTCCTTTGGGCCCCGCTCTTCCATGGTTTTGATTTCTCGGGCCACCATGGTTCTTCTTCTTTGCATGAGTGGTGAAGGCAGTAGGGTCACCTCCATTTCCATTAGAGGGATGGTATCTCTCCATCATTCTTGTCTCCGCTTGAGTGCATCTCGTCAGCAATTCATCAAAATCAGGAATCACATTATTATTAAGAATCGTAGTATTAAATACATACCAGTCTCGGGGAAGTCCTCCAAGAGCAATGAGGATGAGCTCTCGATCAACCACTTCTTCTCCTATGGCAAGGAGATCATTCCTGATTTCTGTGAGCCTCATGAAATATGATTGAATGGATTCATCTTTTCCCTTCTTGATATTCTTCAACTTGTTCTTGAAGAAAAGAACTTGATTAGCATTGCTTGCCCTGAACATGCTAACCAACTTATCATACATCTCTTTAGATAAGCCCATCTCGAAGATGTAAGCAACCAAGTGCTTATGTATTGAATACCTGATAATCATCTTTGCTTTGATTTCCCCTTTTCTATACTTCGTCTTTGTGGCAGCTGGTGCATTTGATGGAGGCTCATGGATCTTCCCCTGCACATAATCCATGACATCTTGATCTTCCAAAACCAAATCCAAAGACATCTTCCATGCATGATAATCAGACTTGAAACCCTTGTACGTGGAGGCCATTGATCCTTGATAAGACTTCTTCTTCGGTGTTTGCTTTTCACACTATGTTGGGCTTTGTCTTCACCTCAACTCTGATACCATGTTAAATTTAGATAACCGTGGTATATTCTATGCATAAATGCAGTTTTACTTCATTCTTCTTTTAGGCCCAATTCAGATTAGCAATCACATAAACATGAAAGTAAAATGCTGGTAGAACATAATAATAGATCAACAAAATACAAGCCAAATAATGTATCAGAATTTGTAATTCTCCTTGTCCAACAGATGGATAGATAAATGTTTGTTACAACAGTCAACAGGATGCCCTAGCTAGCAAAGTCTTGAGTTGGTCAAACCAACTTCTCCAACAACCAAATCAACCTTTCTCCAAGTGTCACACCCACCCCTCAAAGACAACTCCAAAAGGTCAATGCAAGTCAACCCAAACTGTTCAACGCAAAAGTCAACGCTACAGTGAATGGACAATAGTCAAAGTCAATGCTTCTCCTCGATTTTTGTGCCCTCCAATGCACCCTCAAGAAATCATAATTTTGTCCAAAAATCAAAGTCAAAATCAAGAGTTGACCCAAAGTCAACACTGGTCAACACTGTCCAGAAACCCTAAAAACAGTCCGAAAATTACAACAAATTCTTCAGGTTCAGATTCACATGTGTGAGGGAGGGAAGCCTCTCCTAGGCTGTACGAACCAATCAAATCACAAGTAGAATGTGTGTGTTGATTTGATGATGTAATGAACATCATCTCTCTCCAATTTATATCCATCAATGAGGGTGTGTGACACATTTGTTGGGCTTGTGAGCCTACATTACAAATCTGGCCGACCTTGCACATGTGTGGAAAATAAAATCAAAATATATGTTTTTCTCATCCAAACAAGATGATCCTTACATCAATCTTGCACCTCTCCAAAAGAGGAATCCAACAAAAATATAATCGTCATCATATGAGTAGTGCAACATGGAGTTTGGACCTAGTTGCGCAAAATTAACAACCCTTGTACGATAGCATGCGACTTTGAGCCTTCCCTCTTGACCCCGCTCAGTTCCATCATTACTTTACGTGACCCTTGCCATTTTTTTGATGTACCATGGACCTATCACCGCCTTCGAGGTTGAAAACACTTAATATGGTTTGTTACCCACCACCTGTGGGTAGTATGCATAGAAGAAAATTTTCTCCTCGATGGTCCTCAACCGGCATCTAGCAGCCCCTTGCAGCCACAAGATAGCGCCACTATCTTCGCCATTTGAGCCAACCATGTGGTCCCTTGCCCATCTATTATGATCGTATGTTTGAAGGTGGGCGTCTCGACCCTGAAGGTATGGATTTTCATTAGTATAGTTGAGTAATTTTGCTTATTTATCTTGGACACTTTTGGGCATGAATTGGTGGGGGGATTCTGTGAAAAGAGTGGGCTAGGTTTGTACTCTTGTCCAAGGTGTTAAGAAATCCAGGGGCAGTTAGATTAGGTGATTTATCTTACTTTAATAATTGCTTGTGATGTATTTTTACTTAACTTGATTAGCTTCTTCTTACACTTGATTATTATTAGTGTTCTTTATCATCAAACAACTACTAAACAATAAAATCAATGAGACAATAGGACACAAGATGTAGGCGATCAGCCAGGGCCAAAACCTCTCCAACTGAGAGGAAAACCCATAAGAATTCTTCTCTTCTTATAGAAATTCAATTGACGAATTCCAAGACCTATGACCATTGACCCAGACCCTCCAAGACCAAGTCAAAACTTGATTCTAGCTACATCTGCAATTTCGACTTTCCCATCAGATCCTTGTGGAACTTCGACCTAGCCAACACATGCTTTTGTAACTTCGACCTGCCCAACATATTCTTCTGCAACTTCGACCTGCCCAACACATTCTTTTGCAACTTCGACCTTCCTAGAAAATTCTGCTGCCCAACAAATTTTGTTGCCTAGCAAATTCTTTTGCCCAGCAAATGTAGAAAGTTGAACCCTAAAACGAGAGAGAGAGAGAGAGGCCCAAAAACTTTGATCTAGTTCTTCTTCTCCTTCTTCATCCTTCTCTAGATTCTATCTTCAGGAGATCGAACTTGCTTGAGTGAGTCCAAATGACGTCGAGCTCCTTATTATTTATAGGCTTGTGAACGGTACAAATTGCTCTCTTAAGGGCGACTGGAAGTTTCCTTGGGCCAACTCGAACTTTGTGCCATGACGAGGTCTTGGAGGGTCTTTTGACTTGATTATGACTCAATAATTTTTTCTTTACAATATGTAACATGCCCAAATGGGTCATTCATACATGACAATGACTCAATGACTTTATGATGAACCTAGAAGCACTCAATGGGTGCTTTGACCTACAAATAAATTCTCTTGAGCATGAAATCCATGCCTCAAGACTTACAATAATAAATTTATATTTCTCTTTTCATTAAATACATAAAATCATGATTAAATCTGTCATTATGAAGACTGAACCTGGTTACATATTTCAACACTTCCTCTTAGCTAGGGAGGTATTCATAATCCATACATGGTACTTGAACATTCTCAATCTGAAGAATTCTCATAAGAAGAGTCGGATTGGTAACTCATCTGTATAGCAGCATATCAACCAACATTGTCACATAAAAAGGCCTTGAGTAACAACTCTATCTCTCTACAAGATCAGAGCACAATGCTGGCGACACCAATGGCTGATAGACACCATCGTCATTGTCTCTCAAGGAGCATACCCTAATCGAGTGTTCACAGGATATGTCCTTCTACGAATATTCTTATCTTGGATTCCCAATCCTCAAAGAATATCAGTCCTTCACGACTCCTCTTATCTTAGATGCCCTACCACATCCTCAAAGAGTATCAGATGTAGATGGCTACCCAATCCTCCATTATTTCTTCCCAAGTGATGACAAGAATGATGTGTCTACCTGCTCATGGCCTTCACTAAGACTTACGACTGTTAGTCCTGGTCTACTACATGCCACATGAAGTAGAGAACCATATCTGTCACTCCCTCTTAACTAGGGATGACCAACCCATTCCTATAGAAGGAATGTACCCAAGCTTCCTCTTAAGCAAGGACTTGTCCAAGCTCCCTCTTAACTAGGGACCTGCTTCCAGTGGCAACTTTTATTCATTGTTTCCAGTGGCAACTTTTATTCATTGTTTCTAGGGCATTGACCATCCATCACTTTCCTCAAGTTGGTCATGTCATCCTTCCCTTTATCTGAAAGTGATTTTCTAGTACATATCTATCTTTACTTCATACAACTAACTTTTCTACATCATGTTTCCTTTAGGATCTTCCATCCCACTAGAGGAGTTGTAGTTGTAGATAACATCCACAAGTTTTTTTCTGGTAGCCTTGCATTAACCCATCCAGATGTTATTCAAAAACCAAAAATGAACATCAAATAAAAATTACCTTTTTGTGATGGCCCTTCATCATGAAATTTGTTTGCTTGCAATATTAACATCCTGCACATGTATTTGACACATCTCCAAGATATACAATGTCAAGGGTCTTCTTTTCCGGACTTCATCAGAGTCTTCATATCTTTCCCATGGAGATATCATAGTCAAATCTTTTAGTCATTGGATGTTGATTTCTTTCTCCATAGCTGCATCTTTCACGATCTTTTCCTTTCTTTATTCACACATTTCTTTCCGGGAACTTCCAATCGTAGTTGACTTATTATGTTGATTTCATCTAGTCAATATGTGAACCATGCCTTTATGCATCCTTCGAAAGGAGGAGATCCTTTTCTCTTGACCATGCTCATGAGATGGAGCATTTATCCATGCTATTTGCAACTATATGACATGAATCAATTTTATCAAATATAAGTGTACATACCTCATCTCATCCTTTTGGTCATCTAGAATTCCTTCAACAACTTCCTTGATTGAAAGAACTTCAATCACCTTGACCTGCTTCACTTCTTTTGATATCATTCCATTATTCCATGAATCCCATACAAGGTGGAATTCTTGGTGAGATACTTGCTTCTTCCAGTAGATGAACCTTCCAATGAAGACTCCAACATAACATCTTGATCATCCTCATCCTTCAGATGCTCCTTCCCGATGATGTATGATGAGTTCTATACTATATGACTCACTTCTACCCATAGGTACTACTTATGCTTTTAATGAGGTTATCAAGAGCTACTTCCTTCTAATAGTGATTGCCATAAACTTCAACTATCTTTCAAGCTTCCCATGAGCTCTTGCTTTCAATCATATGTTATTATGATGCCATCCCCTAAAATGATGCATCCTATCATGCTTCTAATGCTTCCTACCATGATAGTTATATTTACAGAAACTGAAAAGAACTAGGTGGAGAAGACTTATCTCAATCATAGTAGAGATCTTTTACTTCTTCAGTGATATGGGATTTTTCCCTTCCTCTTTTGATGTCGTCCTTCTTAAGCTTAGGACAATCTCTCTTATAGTTCCCATATCCATAGCATTCAACCTTCACCATATTCTTCTTCCTTTTTTGAGGACCAAATTTCCCAAACTTTCCTTTCCTCTTCGCCATGTCAGCATAAGATTGAGTTTGCTCATTTGATCCTGCATCACTTTTTTCCTTCAAACTAGTTTCCTCAATTTTGCATAGTGACCATAGCTCATTGAACGAAGTGGCTTCCTTCATCCCATAAATGCTTGATATAAAGTTACCCCATTCTTCTGGTAGTGTATCGAGTATTATAGTAGTTTTTTCCTTGTCAGACATTGTTTCTCCCAACTCTTGTAGTTAGTCCTTTATTTTAGATACCCTCATAAAGTATCATTCCTTCTTCCTTTGATATCATCATCTTGTAGAGCTTGGTTCTCAATGATATCACTTCTCCTACAGAACTTATGGAGAATAGTCCCACCAATATGTCATAGATGTCTTTTCCCTTTTCCAATTTTGCTACGTAAGGATTCTTTCAGCCCTTATTTCCTTTTTCATGTATCCAGTTAGAGCTTGAGATTCTTCTTTTGGAGGTTTAGTGACAAAACCCTTAACATGCTCAACGACTTCATTTTCTATGAGGATCAAATCTATCCTCTTCTTCCATGCAAGAAAGTTTGACAACCCAACCAATTTGTTGCTCTCCTTGCAAGATGAAGTCATTTTGATAGATTCAAATACAGTTATAAAGACACTTAATTGTCAAGAGAAGATGCTCCTTGATGTTAATATCTTCAACTTGATGCCTTCTTGATTTTGATGATGATAGAAGATGTCTTCCTTCAAAAGTGATCCTTCAACAAGAGGGAGATCACCTTGATTCTTTGATGATGATGATTACGCTTCTTCCTGCTTCTCTAGAATGTAGAGACTTTTAGATGCTTCAATGTGTAGTTCTTCTATGGATGAGCTAGGGTTTTGAGGTCTTGTTGCAACTTTAGATTTCGGCCCTTCTTCATATTTTCGGCTTGTTGTTGTAGGACTGTAATTTCAGCTTCTCCTTCAGAAACCCTAGGTCACATGTGTGGCTGGAATATGGACAAACTTGCGTCCTTTTGACTTCCCTTGACCTTGACTCCTCTTGCAATTCGACTTGCTAAGTAGTCTTTCCTTAACCCAAACTTTGGCTCCTTTGAGTGACTGCAATTTTCGGCTTCTACTGCTGCAGGATGATGCCCTAACCTTCGCACGTTTGGAGGAGAATTAGCCCAAAAAAGAGCAGGAAATGCTTTGCTCTTCTTTATTCTTCCTTCGTTGGGTATAAGGCTTCTTTCTCTTTCTTGATCGAACTCTTCTTGATGCTTCTTAGATGCTTTTCTAGTGCTTCTGCCCTTGAGTGTCCTTCTTTAAGCTGCCTTTCCTTGTCTTGACACCTTAGCTCTGAAAGCATGTTGAGAAATATAGGGGCAGGTAGATTAGGTGATTTCTCTCACTTTAATAACTGTTTGTGATGTATTTTTACTTGATTAACTTCTTCTTACACTTGATTGTTATTAGTGTTCTTTATCATTAAACAACTACCAAAGAATAAAATCAATGAGACAATAGGACACAAGATGTAGGTGATCAACCAGGGCCAAAACCTCTCCAACTGAGAGGAAAACCCACAAGAATAATTCTTTTCTTATAGAACTTCAATTGACGAATTCCAAGACCTATGACCCTTGACCCAGACCCTCTAAGACCAAGTCAAACCTTGATTCCAACAACTTCTACAATTTCGACTTTCCAAGCAAATCCTTCTGGAACTTCGACCTACCCAACGCATTCTTCTGCAACTTTGGCCTGCCCAACACATTCTTCTGAAATGTCAACCTGCCCATCACATTCTTCTGTAACTTTGACTTGCCTAGCAAATTCTGTTACCCTACAAATTCTTCTGCCCAACAAATGTAGAAACCTTAACACGAGAGAGAGGTCCAAAAACTTCAATCTAGTTCTTCTTCTCCTTCTTCGTCCTAATCCAGCTTCTATCTTCAGAAGATTGAACTTGCTTGAGTGAGTCCAAATGAGGTCGAGCTCCTTCTTATTTATAGGCTTGTGAGGGGTACAAATTTCTCTCTTAAGGGTGACTAGAAGTTTCCTTAGGCCGACTTGAACTTTGTGCCATGACGAGGTCTTGGAGTGTCTTTTAATATGATTATGACTCAATAAATTTTTCTTTATAATATGTAACATGCCCAAATAGGTCATTCATACATGACAATGACTCAATGACTTTATAACAAACCTAGAAGCACTCAATGGGTGCTTTGACCTATAAATAAATTCTCTTGAGCATGAAATCCATGCCTCAAGACTTACAATAATATATTTGTTTTTCTATTTTCATTAAATACCTAAAATCATGACTACATTTGTCATTATGAACACTGAACCTAGTTACATATTTCAACACAAGGTTACTTGGGAGCAGAAGTGAAAGCGGGGAGCAGGAGTGGGGAGTGACATTTTCAAAAGCTCTTGGTTCAGGAGCGAATTGAGAGCGAATTTTTATATAATATATATTTTGATGCATATATGTCAACAAAAGCATGTAGAATGATGAATTAGATATAAAAAGCATAAAAACATAGATTGAACCATATAATATTCATCAACCACATCAACAAGTTAGTAACAAACAACATATCGAGTCTCATGATTCATCAATCTTAAAGTTTCAAGCTTTCAAAATTCAATACATAACATTTTTCATCAGTGATCATCAAAATTATATAAAAATTCTAACATGAAATGAAATGTTATAAAAAATGAAATAATAAAACAACTTTCATCTTTCACGACTCTTCATATTCATAATTCATTACCAATAAGTTATAATTGCCAACTTCAGATTTCAAAATTAAATTGTCATATATTGTTTACAAAAAATATCATAATAAATATGAAACCGTCAACAGTTATAAAAACTACTAGAAACTAGAAAAGACAAGTAAATCTATTATCTATTGCTAATGCTTGGGCCTCTTGCCGCCA
Source organism: Pinus albicaulis (assembly GCA_034641835.2). Classification (NCBI taxonomy): domain Eukaryota; kingdom Viridiplantae; phylum Streptophyta; class Pinopsida; order Pinales; family Pinaceae; genus Pinus; species Pinus albicaulis. The sequence goes on from JAXQQM020081901.1 coordinate 51,703, forward strand.
CGAGAAATGTCTAATTTCTGAGCTGGTCGTGGTGGTCTTCTAGGAGTCTCCCACTGCATAGTCGCACGATCAAAACCAGAAGGCACATGCCCTCCACTTGAGGATGTAGATGGAGACGACAACAACAAAGGAACATTTGTTGGAACTCGAGCACTGCTACTGGATGGTGGGGGTGGCATGGTTGTTGTCGCTTCATCATCATCTTTCAAAAATTTTGCTTCCAATTCTTCTAGATTTATAGTGCCATCCTCCAAATTATCGTCCTTTGGGTTGTTGTCCCAAGTTTTATATAATGTATCCTCATAAGCCAAATCACAATAATGACTCAACAACCTCAAGTTGTAGTGCACATAAACCAAGCTTCTGCCCAGTTGAGTCTGTTTCTTCTCACATTATGGATGAAGTAGTAGGTGCTCCAACTCCTCTCTGCAGAAGAAGTATTTACAACCTGTGAGAGCACTTTTTTTCCAATTTTGGCAAAAATCCATGGCTGCCATATGCTTCCCACCATGTGAGAGCATCAAATCCGTCTCTATCTTCCATTGCATGCAAAGAACCAAATGAACTAGTCAAACTGAAGTATCTTCCTAATTCAAGACGCAGATTAGAACACTCCTTGTCAGGGATCAACTTGTCTAATGCTTCGATATATCCTTTAGATACCTCTGGATCTGAATGTGGTTTGATCCTAACCCCACCCCGAGGTGTAGGTTGGCCCAATCAAGATGGAGAGTATTATTTTGGCATAAGGATATACGCCAAGGCATGTAGTGGAACATCTTTTATTTGCTGCAACATGCTATCTATCTGCTCATACACCTCCCCAATCATTGGTTTATCTGTATCTGCAAAACGAATCATGCTATTAATATACTTGATCTTCGTCTTTTTCTAGAAGATTCACACCTAGTTTATTAATATACTTTAATTATTTTAATTCCCTATATTTAGACTTAGGCTCCCATTAAAAATAATTAATTATTTTAATAAAACTCCATTCGAGTGAAATTTCCCAAACGCTTTCTGGGTATTTTGGAATACATGTGTCTAAGATTCCCTACAACATTTGAGACTTGGAGCACATCCAATGCTACCAGAAATCAACACTCCCTCTTAGCGAGGAATGTGCTCTAGTAATGCATCCTATTGAAGCAATACATTGATTTTGTAACATCTCCCTCTACGCTATTGATGCCTGACACTGCTGTCCACCAACTACTGTGCTGCTGTATCTATGCTGCCGCTGACCTTGCATATTGCTACCAACTGCATCTGCACTGCAACTCTACTGCTGTAGCAGCAAAAAAAGCGTCCAAATTACTGAACTAAGTGTTCAACATGATGCATTTGATACTGAAGATCTGACTGCTGCTAGTCTCTGCGCTGAAGCTCTGAAGCTGCCACGCTGCTACTGACACTGCGTTGTGCCTTACTGCATTGTTGCCAACTCTGCTCCGCGTTTCTTAAACTCTGGCATTCTCTAGCCGCTGCACTGTCACTCCTGCACTCCTCTGCACCAACTGACACTAGTCCATCTTGCTACTTCTAATATGGGCTCTTGTAGCCAAGTATTGATCCAAAAGGTGGACTCCTCAAGGATCTTGCCCAACTGCATCTCTTTCGAACTACAATTCTAGATCATACCAATTCTCCCCTGGAGATATGTGGGCAATCGCGGTGAACTCCTCCTCGATCCTAGCAGTTGCAACGTGCGGATCATGTTTCTCATCCTTGTCCTTCTTCTTGAGAGGACATTGCGTAGCGTAGCGACCCATCTCACCACACCAGAAACACTTGATCTTTGAGACATCCTTTTTCCACTTATGCTGCTCCTGCTGCCCCTTAGATGCAAGGAATACATTCTCTTCCTCCTCCTTAGGCTTTGACCCACTGCTGTTGCTACCATCAAGTTTACACTTGATCATATCTCGCCTCATCTCTTCTTGCTGAAGAGCGGTCCACATTGATTCCCAATCAGGCAACCTTTCTCTGCCTAGGATGCTCTAGACAAAGGCTTGCCATTCCTTTGAGACTGATTTCAGGGCCAATCTAACCATCTCGGCCCCTTGAGGCGTTGATTCTACAATTGCCAACTGAGCTTGGGTTTTCTGAAGTTTCGCAAGGAACAAATCAATGCCTTCTCCCTTCTGCATCCTCGTAGATCACATATTCTCCTGCAAGAACATCTTCCACTGCTTGGAAGATCCTTGATACAACGTCTCCAAGGCATCCAACATCTCTTTGGCAGTCCCTTTGCCAACGATGTGACATACTACATGATCCCTCACTCCGTCGACGATCAAATGCTTGGCTTTCGCCATATCCTTCTTGTAGGATTTCAACAGATCTACATCCACGGGGACAACTACTACTCCATCGATGAAAGCTTTGAGATCATGTTCATCTATCGGAGATTTGATTCTTGTCTGCCAGATCACATAGTTGGAGGCACCCTCTAACCGATCTCGATCTCTCAACCATTAGCTGCCATCTCCACCAACAAAAAAAGTCGAACTGCTCCCTCTCTCCTCTGCGCAGCTGCTAGGCTAGCCTACACACTCCTTGTTGGAGTTAGTAGATCTGTTCCTCGCTACTACTGCTCTACAACTGAGAAATATAATTCCTTGGCTAGGAAATCACTATGGAAGAAATTCCCTCAAATCAGTGTTTTCTTCTTCCTTCTTTTGATGCTTTCTGCACCAGCAACTGCTGCAGAAAAACTGGGTCCCACGGAAAACTACTCTATGTTGGATCTGCTGGCTGCGCTGCTCCCTCTGTCGTTGACAAATCACGAACTGGAAAGTCCTACCTCTCTGTCGACTCACTCAGTGATAGACTTCCTCGCAAAGCTTTCCCTTCCTGGCCTAGAATGTGCAAACCCTTGGGGATTCGATCTGCTGCCTATGTAGCTATTCGATCTCCCTATTTCTCTTCAATGCTGAGCTCTTCCGGTCTGCTCTCTTGCTTCACCTGCACTGCTCCGATACCATGTGAAAATTCCTAAAACTGGAATCCTATTGAAACAACTGGAAAATATTCACCTAATTGTTCTTCATTACTTAACAATTTATTTGCAGTTTTTCTACGACAAACACTGAATACATCACGCTGCAACCTTCACTACATAAAGAAAATGTAGAAACAAGAATTGAGCAAGAAGGAAGTCAAACACACAAGTGACACCATTATTTTTGGACATATGTCCCCGGAAAAATCGGTACAACAGCTGAGGGTTTGTATTATTATGCAGTAGTTTTGAATACAATCTAGGATTGCTTACTGGCCATCCATATAGAGAAAATAACTGACAACGAGTTAGTGAGAAAATGACCTCACACTAACATTGGATATCCGACATTGACCCAACCTTGAACTGACAAGCCCCACGCTGCGTTTGCGCAGATCTACATCACACAGGCTGGGGACTGCGTCACTCCCTTCGGTTGATCTTTCTACTGGCTGGATGTTTATCTTTTGGCCCTTTGGTCTCACACCTCGACTCTCCGGCACTGGATCTGGCTAATCCTCAACAAAAATTGTGGATCTCTTCAGAGGTGCAGCGCTACCCAGCATAGCCCTTATGCTGCGTCTTCTGCGTTCTCTTCTCTGCTTTCTCTACGATGTATTCTCGGCTCAGGAAAAATCTCCAACCGGAACTATCCTTGCCCCTCACTGCAAGAATCAACTTGATGATCTCTCTGGTAGCTCTGCGCTGCTCACTTGAGAAATCAATCTCTAGCCTCCTATGTCGATGCATTTTCCAAATGCCCAGCAAGCCTTCTCTTATAACCTTCTCGTTGAGAAATCAACGACCTCGATTAAAACATAATCAAGGGCTAAGATTAACTTGACTTGATCTTTGTCTTTTTCAAGAAGATTCACACCGAATTCTATTAATATACTTTAATTATTTTAATTCCCTAAGTTTAGACTTAGGCTCCCATTAAAAATAATTAATTATTTTAATAAAACCCCATCCGGGTGGAATTTCCCAAAACACTTTCTAGGTATTTTGGGATACATGTGTCTAAGCCTCCCTGCAAAATTTGAGACTTAGAGCACATCCGATGCTACCAAAAGTCAACATTACCTACAAAAAATGGACGTCAAGACTGCCTTCTTGCATGGTTCACTTAAGGAGGAAGTTTACTTGGAACAAACACAGGGGTTTGAAGTACAATATCAAAGGGGTCTCATGTATGCAGGTTAAAGAAACCCCTCTATGGGTTGAAGCATGCCCCTAGGGCTTGGTATCAAGAGATTGATAGTTATCTTATGAAGCTAGGATTTACAAGGAGCTATGCTGATCCAAACCTATACTTCAAGGTTGAAAATGACATGCCGCTTATTTTGGTCCTTTATGTTGATGATCTCTTTCTGACTAGTGCAGACCCTCTTGTTTATCAATGCAAGTGGGAGTTGACTTTCGAATTCGAGATGGACCTAGGACTGATGCATTACTTCCTAAGCTTGGAGGTATAGCAAAAGTCAAGCGAGATTTTCCTTTCTCAAGGAAAATACATTGTGAAGCTGTTAAAAAAATGTGGTATGGTGGAATGCAAGTTTGTGTATACTCTAATGGAACTCAACTTCAAGAACCTATGTGGAAGTGTTGTTGGTCTTGAATTGGCAAATCCCTCTGAATATGGACAACTTGTGGGGTCCCTAATGTTCTTGGTAAACTCCCGACCGGACATGTGCTTCGCTGTAAATACTTTGAGTCAATTTATGGCTGAGCCTCATCACGTACATTGGGTTGCTGCAAAGAATCTCTTAAGATATTGGTGGATAGCATGTCAGGATGTTGCTTCTCTTTGGGATTTGCTTCAATTTCCTAGATGAGCAGGAAGCAGCAATCGGTTGCTCTAAGCACCTTCAAGATCGAATATATTGCAACTATTATGGCCTGTTGTGAAGCTATTTGGTTGAGGAAGCTCTTCAGTGAGCTATTTGAGCATGTGCTGGATACCACCATTATCTATTACAACAGTCAAAGTGGGATTCGCCTTTCAGAGAATCTCATGTTCCACGACTGCTCCAAGCATATTGATATTAGGTACCACTTTATCCGGGATATGGTACAATAGGGAGCAATAAGGCTCCTACACATTAGGACAAATGAACAGGTTGCAGAAATCCACACGAAGCCCTTGGGGAAGGTCAAGTTCATATCCTTCTGAGAGAGACTTGGAGTCATGGAAGGACCCTCCCATGAGTGTCCCGCTTGAGTTGGACATTGAGATTTGGGAGCTCCTAGGGGCTTGGAGTACTTCTTGGAGCTATGTGTGACCTTAGGGTGAGTGGTTCATCTTCCTCTATAGGTACGCTGTGTACAAGGTGAGTGGTTCACCTTCCCCTATGGCTGATGATATATGCATAGGATGAGTGGTTCACCTTTTTTTACGGATGCCCCAGCATTCATCCTACCCTTGCAGCTTGGTTCTCTTGGGAAGTACCTCTCATTTGGACAATGAGTTGGGAAAAGTGGTAGGGACCATAGCACTACAAAGGGACGCATCATGTACTGTCGTACTCCCTATGTCTAGGATGCATGATGTTCAACAACTTGATCATTCAGGATCAACTGACTTTTGTCAATGGAGAGCGGTAATGTCGTGAGACTCACTCTCAATCGATCCTTCTTATTATCTATGTCAATTTTCAGCAGAGACGAGAGGAGATGCAAAGATAGTACATGATGATCAGGATGGCATGATGATGGATGGATATTGGCAGGTGGAATTCTCCCTAGTTGATAGGGAGTGATAAAATGTGCAACTAGAGCCAAATTCTACTCTGGAAAGCTCATTCGAAGAAGATGATTATTTGATTGAATTCCTCTTTTTGAGAGGACCAAAATTGACCTAAGGATCATTAAATTTGGACAAGGAGAACTATGTTTTTGGTCAAGGTTGGCCCTACATACATGTAGGCTCATGAAGCCCAAGAGACATGTCTTTTGACCCATGTTGACTTGTATAAATAGCCATTGAGGAAACATCATTTTGGCATCACATCACTCACATGTCTCTCTCATCATCTGAGTGGTTCGTACATCTGATTGGGCATATATTCATCTCACACGTGCGAGCTTTTGGAGGATAGTTTGACTGGGCGTTGAGTTTCTGTTTCAGCCAGATTTATCCAACGTTGACTGAGGCTCCTTTGACCTGTTTTGACTGTGATTTTTGGAGGATTAATTCTGTTTGACCAGGCCGCATTTATCGGCACAATTTATGAGGATTTTTGGGCAGGTTGAAGTGATTGATTGATCATAGAGTTGATCTTTTGTTTGACTAGGTTTGATTCCCCCAAAGTTGACTGTTTCTGTTGTTGTTTGACCTCCAAGGAAGGTCGAGCTACTCTAACTTTGACCGAGCTCAAGAGGGACTATTTTGCTGTTGCATTGACCACCAGTGACCATTGGTTAGGGTAGTTTGACTGTTGTTGACAGAGTGTAGAAATTGCAGATTTGACTGGGCTATTTGTTTGGCATTTGGACAGTGGTATTGGATCATTAAATTTACAAGTCAATTTTGAATTTGACTTTGTATTATTGTACTCTCTGTGTGCTGGACATTAAATATTTATAATAAGAAAATTAATCAAGGGTTTTCCCCATCTTGGGATTTTTCCCTGGCCTTTGCCAAATTATTGTGTTCTCTTGTCTTGGCTTGTTTTCTGCAGTTTATTGTTTATGTTCTATCTACAATTACTGTCAATATGAATTAGTAATTAATGTGATTGCAATTGGAAATTAAAGTGGAAATTATCATTGGGCTAATAAAAGGGCATTGAAGTAATTGTTGCAAGCATAGAACATACCGTTGTTATCTAAAATTAACAATCTGCAATTTTCCAAGGTGAAAAAGTGAGTTTGAAGAGCCTAAAGGAGAAGAAAGAACACAACGAAGAAGAGGAGATTCATGTCCAATAAGAAAGAAGTTGGAATTCTGTCATTTTGCCACATGTATGAAGTAGAATGAGGCATATTGTAGGGCCAAAGGCACAGGCCGAAAATATCAGGACTGCAGAGAGGGGCGAGACACTAGTTCACCCTTTTGGAGAGCTGATATATGTTGACTTTTGAATATTTGACTAAAGTTTGACTTGTCATCATGAGAGGTTGATTTGATGAATCGTGGAAGCTCTTGGTTGTCTCATTTGATTTGGTTCAGTGAAGAAGAGAAGAGATTTTTGGGTTTTCTCCTCAAGGAGGGGTTTTGCCCTGGCTGAGAGCCTACGTCTTGTGTCATTGATCTTCATGTTTTGTTTTGGTAGTTTCTTGATGATAAAAAGACATAAAGACATTAAAGAAGAGCTATAAGAAGATAACTAAAAAATCACAAGTAATTATCAAGTTAAGAAAATCTTTCTGCCTCTATGATTTTCTAACATCAAAGTCCCATTTGGACTATTTGTAAGAAAATATTTTATTTTATTTTTATTTTGAGTCAAAAGTCATTTTTGTAACCACAAGATCAAGTTGGCCCTCCAGATGGACAAGTCAGTCAGCGCATAAATTGTGTCTCTTCATATGGTCAAACAACTATATATTGGCAACCTAAGAAACTAGATTCGTGGATATAGGGCCATGTGTCCCGAATCCATCATGTCCGACACGACATGTACGGATTCGAATCCGAAAACCCGGATTTGATCATGTCCGTACACGACACGTCGAATCCTGTTCGTGTCCTGTACAGACACGATCGAACCCGTCCGCTAAGTTATAAAAGAGGGTTTTGCCTCATTGTTTCTCACCATTGTTTGTGTGTGAGTTGAGCATAGAGCAAGGATTAGCAAGGAGCAAGGATTAACAAGGAGCAAGGGAGTGTTTTCAAAGAGATTCAAGCAACCGGTAAGTGCACCGTCCATCTATGTTTTTGCATTTAGTTTGCTGTTAGTGTTTGCATGTGCATATGTTTTACATAGTTGGTCATTTTTGTTTATTTTTTACAGTATTCATGGCTCAATCAGGGGCAAAGAAAGGGGAAGAATGTCCCCATTGGAGATGCCCCTCCTGTCCCTATTTCATCAGGGTCTACAAGTATTCCATCTATTGGTAGTGGGGCTGCAACAACAACTTCAAATGTTCAGGGAAAACAAACTCAAGACCCCAAATACCCATTGTGGAAATATGTGACAAGGGAGGCAGGGCTAGGCAACAAGACGAAGGGAGGAGGCAATGTTGCATGGAAATGCAGTTTTTGCCACAACCATTTCATGAGCTCATATTACTGTGTGAAAGCTCATTTGTTGGCTTTGCCAAGTTGTGGCATTTCAGCTTGTACATAGGTGCCATTAGCAAGGAGGAAGGAATTGGAGAAAGAGGCATTTATTGGTGCGGAAAATGTGGCATCAAAATCAAAACAAAACAAGAATGATGACTCCCTTCCATTCTTGAGGAAAAGCAGCAACAAGTTCCCTTTTGAGAGTTTTAGTGGGGGACAAGCAGCAAAAAGAAAGGCAACTGCACTTGGTCCAATGGACAAGATTTTCCAAAAAGAGAAGAGGGAAGAGCTTGATCTCACCATTGCATTTTTTTTCTATCAGAACTTCATATCCTTTAATGTTGCACGATCACCTCTATTTATTGAGATGTGCCAAGCTCTAAGTCAAGGGGTTCCATCAGGGTATGTGTCTCCTAGGTTAGAGAAGCTTAGGGCCACATTGTTGACAAAGGCAAAGAAAGAGGTGGTCAAAATGCTTGAGCCTATTAAATCAACATGGCCAACATCTGGGGTTAGCATTGTTTCTGATGGATGGACAAATCCAGCACGACACCCACTCATCAACTTCATGGTGTCATCCTTGAATGGTCCAGTTTTCTTGAATCAATGGATGCACTTGGACAGCACAAGGATGCACAATATATGGGTGAGTTATTTATTAAAATTATTGAAGATGTAGGTGTCGATTCTTGTGTGCAAATCATTACAGATAATGCACCTGTTTGCAAGGCTGCTGGCATGATTGTGGAAGCAAAATATCTACAAATATTTTGGACACCTTGCATTGTCCATTCATTGAACTTAGCATTGAAATCTATTGCCTCCGATGTGCTTTGGATTGGAAGCATTATTGAGGATGCACGACATATCCACAACTTTGTACAAAACCATACAAATGGCCTCGCTATCTACAAGGAGTACACCAATCTATCATTGTTGAAGATTGCGGATACACGGTTTTCCTCTTCATTCATCATGTTGAAGAGGTTGAGGGAGGTCAAGACCGCTCTTGGGGCCATGGTTATTTCAGAGTTTTGGTTGTTTTGGAGAAAGACGAATCAAACAACCTCAAAGAAAGTGAAGGACACAGTGTTGGATGATGTTTGGTGGGAGAAGGTAGATCTACTTATTCAGATCATGGACCCTATCATTTCCTTGCTTCGATTTGCAGATACAAACCAACCCATCCTAGGAGAGGTTTATGAGGGATGGGATTCCATGATTGAGTCTGTGAGGAACATTGTTTTACATAGTCAGTGCCCAGAGTATGAGACATCACCAGAGGCCTTCTTCACCAGCATACAGGATATTCTTGTCAGCATATGGGACAAGAATTGCACACCTTTACATTGTTTGGCTCACTCCTTGAACCCAAAATACTACAACCATGAGTGGCTGAATGGTGGACCTTCCCGCAGATTCCCTCCTCACATGGATGCTGAAATCTCACAGGGGAGGAAAGATGCATTGAGGACGATTTTTCAGGATAGGGCATCCCTTGATGAGGTGGAGGATGCCTTTGCAGATTTTTCCACTGGCAGGGGGCGATTTGGAGGCTATGATTTGATTCGAGACAGGGGGGCTAAGAAGCCCCATTCTTGGTGGGAAACTCATGGGGCAACAAGCCCTCCTCTACAGCAGTTAGCCATGAGGCTCCTCTCTCAGGTGACTTCATCCTCTTGTTGCGAGAGGAATTGGAGCACATATGGGAATTTGTATAGTGTGAAGAGGAGCAGGGTTGAGCAGTCCAGGGCAGAGACAATGGTGTATGTGCACACCAACCTTCGTCTCATCTACAGGCAGAGGGAGGATTGGTTGAAGGGAAAGACAAAGATGTGGGATGTCTTTCCTGATGATATGGGTCTGGACAGCAGTGTTGAGTTGGCATTGGCCAACTTGGATCTCAATGCGCCAGTGCTAGAGCTTGTCACATTTGATGATGGCGATACAGTAGAGGCGTCATCCTCCACACCAGTAGATGAAAAGATGACAGAGGAGGAGGATGCAGCAGAGGAGAGCAGTGGTGAGCATGATGATCAGGATGAGGACAGTGATGCTAATTATGATGATGAGGATTGATGACTAATTGAGGCTTGTAGTATTGTAGACTTGTAGACTGTAGTTGTTTTGCATTTTCTATTTCTATTTGCCATTGGCAGTGTACTACCTAGAGCCTAAAGGCTAGTACTTATGTAACACACTTCGATTTTGATGACTTAATGAGAAAACTACAGTATCTTGTCTTTCTCCTATTGGATCATTGATAAAAATGTCTATTACTTTGTAATATGTATGATGTATCAATGTATCAATGTATCATGTATCTTAAATCTTTGTAAAACTTCTATCTAGATGAAGATCTATGTTTGAATCAATGAATTTGTATGAATTTGTGTAAGAAATATCTAACTTTTAATATATATATATATATATTTTAATAAAATAATATATAACGTGTCTGGACGTGTCTTGTTCTGGGGGGTCACTGTGTCCGAATCCGACACTCGAATCTGCGTGTCCATCGTGTCCCGTGTCCTCGTGTCAGGTGACTTAGTTGGCAACTATGCTCCACATTTTGGCAACCAATTCGATTTTTGTGAAAGCATGAAGAAGAAAATTAGCAAAGTCAAAGGAGAGAGAAAGGTCTATTTTCTGTCCTAATCTGTTCACACGTGTAAGATTTTTTGTGGTCTTTCAGAGTTGGTACAAGGCCGAAATTGCAAGGCTCGAAAGGGGCCGAAATTTTAGCAAGAGACCAAAATTTAGAAATTTGACCAGCGTTGACTTTGATTTGGTGAAAGAGACTTGGAGAAGCGATGACTTGGGTTCTTTGTGGCAGTAGTCTTAGTCTTGGGTCTTGGATATCTCACTTTGATCTGATTCTATAAGAAGAGGATTTTTCTTGGGTTTTCCCCCTTGTGGGGTTTTGCTTGGCTTGGAGCCCAATTTCTTGTGTTCTTTGTCTCTTGTGATCTTGTATTTTGGTAATTGCTTAATGAAGAAGAGAACATAAAATTTAATAAAGAAGGCAACAAATTCACAAGTAATTATAAAGTAAGAGGAATCAAGCCCTATTCTACAAGCCTATTGATTTCTCAACAATACTTGCCATATTTAATAGTAGAGGTCCTTATTGTCTTCAACCTTGGGTTTCTTTTCAGCTCCTTCATCTTCTGCTATATGTGCTTCATTTCCTTCTTCCCTTTTGTTGCTCTTGTTATTCTTAGAGTTCTTGGGACAACACCTCTTATAATGTCCATATTCATTGCAACCAAAGCATTGAACTTTAGACATGTCCCGGTTTCCACAAGGCTTCTTGTTGTTGTACTAGTGATGAGATCCAAATCTTCCAAACATTCCAAACTTCTTCTTTGATCTAGCAGCAAAGGCTTGAGAGTTTTTGTTATTGGGTTCGATGTCATCTTTATCTTTCAACCTTGTTTCTTTTAGAACACATAGGGCCCAAAGTTCTTCAAAAGATGGAGTATCTTTTCTTGCTTAAATTCCTCCTGCAAACCATCCCAAGCTGGAGGTAAAGCATTGATTATAGAAGTGATTAGTTTAGAATCATATGTGGTTTCCCTAAGTCCTTGAAGTTGATCCTTTATTTTTGATATTTTCATAAAATATGAAGCCACATCTTCATCTTTTGTCATTCTTGTTCCATAGAGTTGATTCCTTAGAGATATCTTCTGATTGGTAGTATTGACGGAATATAATTTGATCAATTTATCATAGACTTCTTTGGATGTGGACAAATCTGAAACAAAAGAGATAAGATGGTCTTTGATATACTCAAAGAGAATCCTTTGAGCTCTAATTTCTCCCCTATTGTATTTAGCTACTTCTTGAGCATTGTTCTTGTTCGATATTGGAAAATTGCCTTCAACAAATTGCATAACTTCATTTTCTTTGAGAACCAAATCAATTCTCTTTTTCCAAGCCTTGAAGTTAGAAGCTCCATCAATTTTATTGCCTTCCTTACAAATGTATGTCATTTGGTTGGGAGGATTAGACATAGAGTATAGGAGAGTACTTACTTGTCAAAGAAGAAGAAGTTGTTATAAGAGTGTCTTCAAGAATGTTGATGAGTGAACAAGAGCATTGATGAGTGAGCAAGAATTTGATGATATTTCCAACAGCCTTAAACAATGTCCTTAAGAGAGTGATGGCTGCCATGAGGAAGTCTTCAACAATATGATCTTTGAGCTTCCTTCCTTTCACCTTAGCTCTAATATCATGTTGAGAAACCAATTGTATTGAAGATAATGCTCGATTTCTCTTAACTTGATAATTAATCGTGAATATTAGTGGGCTTCTTATTACTTATATTATCTTCTTCATCAAGCAATTATACAAATGCAAAACATAAAGATCACAAGAGAACAAGAAACACCAAGATTTAGGCTCCAAGCCAGGGAAAAACCCCACAAAAGGGGAAAACCCAACAATCCTTCTCTTATAGAATCCGATCAAAATGAGATGTCCTGGACCCAAGACCAAGATGAATATTTCCACGAAGATCCCAAGTCAACCCTCCTCCAACAAGTCAAAGTCAATGAAAGTCAACACTGGTCAAACCCTCTGAAATCTGGAAAAGTTACAAAAAGTTTCGGCCTTGTAGTGACCTTAGAAAACTACAGAAAAACTCGCATGTGTGAGAAAAACTAGGGCATAAAACTCGTTTTCTCTCTCTCCTTTGTTGAAATTTGGGCAACTATGGGATAAATTTCCCCATAGCGCTAAATGAAGCCCATCATGCCCTAAAGAAAGAATTTATAATTGGAAAAATAAATATTATTATGGCACAAATTAGGCAATCAATCATTAAGAAAAGATATTTAATATTATGAGAAATTTTTGAATTTGGGTTGTCCCTCCAATGCTAAATTCGACCTCACATGCAAAGGCACCCCATTGATTTGTATAAATAAAAGATCTCTATGGTTCATTTGGATCATCGCATCATTGAGAGAGAGATGATTTCTACAGTTCACTATTAATTTGAGGTTCGATATTATTTCTATTTCTTGTGGCTCACATCAACAGTAACTCATAATTCTATGGCTCGTTGTTTCGTATTTAATTGTGGTTCATATTTGTATTATGGTGGCCCACATCTATCTATAGATCACACTTTTGTTGACTTCACGGTGAGTTTGTTTTGCACTTCTGTTGACTTCATATGACATTACATTTATATTTATCATGGCTCGTGGTTCGATTCTTTGGCATCACACTCCTGGAAACTATACAGTGGCATCACATAAGTCAATTCCTTGTTGCACAATGATCTCGGTCAGTGTTGCACGATCCTCCTCCCCCAAGGATCCAAGGTTGGAACCGCGTCCCGTGCCGTCTTTGAGCGATCCTCCCGATGGGCACGCGGATAGAAATCGAATCCCGCGGTTCGTCGTTTTGGCGATTCACCGTCTAGAACTACACAAGCCTGTTGGGTTAGAGTTCCGTCGTGAAACGAGAAAAGGTTCCGTTGGGCATCCATGGAGGTTTGGGCACGGATCCGAGCAGATCACCAATGGATCCAGAGGGAGATGGGCAGTTCCGCAGGGTTCTAAATTAAAAAAAAAAAAATCTTTGACTTAAGTTGGGTCGGGGCTTCCCAAACACTCCCAAGGTGCTCCCTTGATGCTCCTTAGATGCTTCCTAGATGCCCCGTCATGGTAATGTTAAATTTTTAAAGTAAAAGAGACATTCTCCTTTATCTTTCATTTTCATCCTTTTACTTAACTTTTTAACATTACCATGAAATGACTCAGGATGTTTGAGAGTGGTTCCAGCCCCATCGGGCTTCATATGGAGAAAGTAGAATTTCATATCCTATTCAAAATTCAATAGACTTAACAGTTTTAAGGAATTCAGGATGAATGAGATTGTGGCTTTTCGTTAGATTATATCATGTATGAGGGTATGTGATTGGCATTTAATCAAGAGCACCAAGCCCTCTATGTGCTCTTGTACCTTAGTGTTGGTGGTGTTAATTGTTGAACTCCTTTGTCATGGCCTTAGCAAAACATTACCTTTCAATCAAGTCAAAATCATTGATCAAGCATGTTAAGCTTTTTCCACCATATTTTAAGGCTTGGATTAGGTAGTTTGATTAAAATTGGAAAATGTTGACTAATATCCCTGGATAATCGAGGTAGAGGCAAAGGCGAGACAAGAGGAGAAGGATCTAGATTCTAGATGGTTGATGTTCGAATAATTAACCACTGATGTACAATGGATGCCATATCTATCTTGATTTGTATACAAATATGCATGTTTTCATATCTTCTACAACTAGTTTGGTATTTTGGATGTTTTTTTTAATATAAATGAAATATATATATATATATATATATATATATATATATATATATATATATATATATAGATATAGTAGACGGTTCCGAGACGCTTCGCTTCCTAGATTTTTGGGAAATGACGCTTTCGCGTATCCGCTTCCAAAAAACGTCCCCGCTTTGTCGTCGCTTTGTGCAACATTGATCTCGGTACATGGCATTGTCACTTGGCAACTATACAGTGGCACCGTGTAAGTCAATATGTTGTGAAACATTGATCTTGGTGCATGGCATTGTACCTGGAAACCATTACAGTGGCTCGATTCATAAGCTCTGGGCTCATATTAGTTTGGTGGCTCACCAATCCCCTGTGGCTCTTGCAATTCTTTCTGTCACGAATCGGTTATATGATAGATCACATTCTTTGGCTCGTATTACTTTAGTAGTAGGATCGCATATACCCTGGCTCACTTAGTAATCCTCATTCTCTGTGGAATGCTCTAGCTTGTTACAGTGGCTCTGTATCATTATTGGATCACATATTTGAAACTTGATTACATTTACAGAGGTCATGCACTTCGCACTGTGACTAAGTGGTCACACATTTACAATTGTCACGCACTAGTCATTGCAGTGATCACACACTCTTTGGCTCAATCTTTAAAGGGGTCTTGCATACTCATGTTTCTCTGTCTCTCTTCCTTGTATTGCATTGTATCTATAGTAGCCTACTATATAGTGAATGTTATACTTTGTGGTGGCATTTCTCTCTACAGGGATATCATTATCTTTATAATGATTGTAGTGCAGGAAAATGAATGTGTGTGTGTGTGTGTATATATATATATAAAATAGTGATCTTGATACTTGTTAACAGTGTGACTGATATATGAAAATGATCTAAGTATGAAAGTGAGACATATGACAATAGTGGCCTGCTCTTATGATACTTGACGATAGTAATATACTATATTATGGCAACAACGCTTTAAAGATCAGATCGTTTAGTTCACCAACGTAGTTGTGAATTGATGTGGGTTGGCCCTAGGAAGCCTAATGTGATTGATGTATCTCATTATGGATGTACTTTGTATCTCAGCTAAACAATTGATGAATAGCTAATAAAAGAAGAATCTGGTTGGGTTTTCCCCCGTGTGGGGTTTTTCCCTGGTCTCTAGCCTAAACCCTAGTGCCTCTATTGTGTATGCCTTTCTTCCGTTGTTCCTTACTGTTCTGCTGTATTGTTGATGTCATTGTTCTTTCTACATAATTGCTAATGATGATATAATGTAATGGGGTGAATGTATTGTGTAAATGATGAAATTTTTTGAAAATGCAATTATATTTAGCAGAGAACAATCAAGCCCTAAAAATTAACATCCTTTGACTTCGATTGTCTTATCTTCTTGTTTTGGCGCAAAAATCAATTTGTATGTGATGATGAAAGAATGAATCCAAGAGGTCGAGTTTACTCAAATATAGTTGTCCAAGAGGGTCGAATAATTTCCACATAGGCCGACTTGTCCAAGGAGGGCCAACTTGGTCTTTGTTTGACTTTTTGACTCAAAATAAAAATTATTTTTCTTTTCTTACAAAAATTCCAAATGGGACTTGACTCAAATACATTTCTTTTTGACACATAATAAATTCTTTTTGGCTCTTTTGACTCTATAAGCACGAAGAACATCCTTTGACGAAAAACAAAATAACAATAATAAATATAATAAAATGTCAATAATAGAAGTTACATTTTATTACATTATGAAGACCCACACTAGTTACATTTTCAACAGTTTTAACCTTTTCTTAGAGAAATTTGTCAACAAGAGAACATTTGGATAGTCATTATGAATACCTCCCTAGCTAATAAGAGGGAGTGTTGAATTTTGTAGCTATGGTTGGTCTTCATAATTAATAATTTATCCCTTGAAATATATAATGATAAATTTAAGACATGTTCTTCATGTCATTTTCAAAAGAGAAGAATTTGAATTTTGAAATTTGAATTTTTGCCTCCAAAATGATCAAGTCGGCCCTCCATCAATTTGAAGTCGGCCCCAGTTGAGGTGGCACCCATTCGACCATCCAGAACACTCGTCCTCCTCCACAAGGTATAAATTCAGGTCACATAACAAGAAGATATATTCAAGGCAGAAAAGAAGACAAGAAGAATGAAGATGGACAAAGACATCTCAAGCATTCCCCTCTCTATCTCACACGTGTGAAATCCTCCTCCTACAAATTCGCAGGTGTGAATTTCTGGCCAGTTTCTTGATAGCAGGTCTAAGCTCTTCTAGGAAGTATTTCCGAGTTTCTGGACACAAAAGAAGGCCAAATTCCAGCCTAGGTAGATTAGACAAGGTTGAGTTGGTTGGACAGATTGGTGACTTGATAAGAGGGCAGTTTGACCAGGTTTGACCAGGGTTGCATTGCTAGTCAGTTTGACTTTGTATTTGACTAGAAGAATTATATGTATCCCTTGTTGAACTGAATAATTTGTTTAAGGAAAAGGTTGTTGGGTTTTTCCCCCAAGTGGGTTTTCCTAGGGTAAATCATGTGTTTTATTTGTGCATTGGGATCTCTACTGTCCTACTGCTTTTATGGTTGAATTTTTGAAGAGTAATTGCTTAATGATAATCTGAAAGTGCTAAAATAATACCTACATCATTGGAAGTAATTATCAAGTTTTATAAATTAGTGCTTGTATCTATTGGACTTGAAAAGTTAAAAATAAAATCCAATGAAAATGCCCCAATCTTGCCAATCCTGAAATTTTGAAAATTATGAAGTCTACAAAAATTTGAATGGGATATGAAATCCTACTTTCTCCATATGAAGTCCAATGAAGTTGGCACTATTATCAATCTTTTTAGCAAGGTCGCTAGGGTCCCGACAACCTCGCTAGATGGACACATTGTCACCTCGGCCGAAGTCCCCATTATTTAGACCTAACACCTCCTAAGAAGCCAAGGGACGAGTCCCTAAATATCCCCCGGCAGCTCCAGTTTATGTCCAGTGCCTTATATAGAGTCAATTGAGTGGAGGTGTTCTTGTTTAGTTTGTTGTCCTGCATTAAAAACAATGCTAAAAATAGAGCATATTTCTAACAAAAGATATTTGTACCCAAAACACTTCAAATATATAACATACGACCTATGGATTTTGGTCTACTAAACTTTTCCTAACCAAATATATGATTATTTATGAGTTCTGAAGCTTGTTAAGAAGTTACAAGTGAAAATAGCTTGCTATCTTGCATGACAACCTGTAAAACATGTATAAACAACCAATCCACTATGTGAGAAACATCTCTATGGAGTTATCCTTGAGTGTTGAATGGCTAGAGGGTGATTGTAGAGGTATTTGGGCCTCTCTCTACTTAATTTGGACTGAAAAAGAAATTTCCAGCTAGCTAAAAATTGATTTTCAGATTTCTAGGTCATGTCTATTGAGAAAATTATTTTGCGATCTAAACAGCTGGAAAATAAAAGTAATTCAATTTTAATGTAATTTTTTTTCTTATAAACTAAGATAGAGTTGAAAAATCACTAGTTCTAGTGTAAGATACTTATCTATAGGCCTATAGAACTCGTTTGTAGTGACTGAAAAAGCAGAAGCAACGACTAGAAAGCCCTCTTCACTTGGTAATCTGCAACCATAAGGCTAGATACATGTCTAAAATTCATGAAATAGTAACTTGTATCTAAGTGGGATTAGATCTAGCAATTTAGTAAATTTTCCCCAACAAATAGCTTGCTGTAAATTGATATGACAGTAAAAACCAGCCAGTAAAATCCTAACTGCAGAAAAATAAAATAAATTTGGAGAATTTTTTTATTTTTGGTTGTTGGATTTTTTACTTATGCCTTGGAGTCTCACTCTTTGCTGGAGTGTGAATTTTATGCCCCTCTAAGTCGCTATGCCTATGTCTTGTTTAGGGAGTGGGCTTGGTCCTTTCATTTCTCCCCTACTTTAGCTTCATTCTACTTGCAACTTTTGATTTTCCTTAGGAGTGGCCCTCTTTTTGTGACATCTCCAACTTTTTCCCTTTGTATGCGACAAAATACGAATCCCTTGAGATAATAAATCCCCCTTTCGAAGTAATTTAAAACCCGCAAATTGATTTACCTGCAAAACCAAAGCAAACAAGTGGCGAACCCTAGTTGCTTGTTTCCACTTAGCATATTAGCTCCTCAATGGCAGAGAACATTACCCTTAGGATAGATTTAAATGTTACCAAAATGAAATTAGATGAAAGGATTAATTAATGACAACAAGAAGAAAAAGAACTTAACAAAAGCCACTACAATTATACAAGAGTACAAAAATTTGCAAAATAGATGAACTCTTTTTATTAGATAACACTTTTCTCTAGTGAACAACAACAATTATAGTGGAGGAGAGCCTAGCCTTTTATAGAAAAATCCATGACGGTTAGTTGATTCTCCTCTTTAAAAATATTGCTAGTCTTCCACAATACGGGACATAGCAATTGTAATATTTGGATGTTGAATTGGTCTTGTTACCACTCAAACCAACAGAGGACCTGAAAGGGACTCCTAAGAGGGAAACTGCTAGGTCAAGGGCAATGATGGAGACTTAGCCCACTGTCACCAAAACTAAGACTCCCTGCTCTTTACAGACTTTCACCGATGGGAGGGGACCCGGTAAAGGAAGTCAGATGGATCAGCAAATAGATGTGAAGTGACCTTAACGACCTTTTCCCTAGGATACGATTAAGAATGGAGCTTGCTTGCTCTTTAAGCAAGGTACAAGACTTTCTAGGGAAAGGAGGTGAGGATTTGAGGGTTAGGTTAAAGGAATATGACTTGATAAATAGTTTCCCAATCCCTAAAATCCTTATAGAACTTGGATTCTCGAGTTGCCCTTGATGAATTGTCTTTGATAAGAAATTGGACCACACAAGGCAAAGTGGACCCAACCCAAGTTAAGGGAATGGAATCTAGCAATCGATGATATTCTTAACCTGAGCAAGGCAAGGGGAAAGGATCAAACAAGAATTTTCACCTAAAGATGTCAAATTGATCCTATGAGGTACTAGCCTTGGGAACACTAGGGCAAAATTTGATCTTAGACCTAGGGCTTGGGATATCGTGGAATCCCATCGTCGGAATCTCTTCAAATTGAGAGACCTTGAGGACACACCGACGCAGTAGGGTCTAGGAGATCGAAATTGTTCTAGGGCTAGTTTGACGGGAAATTGATGCCCTAGGTGGCCCAGTGTGGCTAGACCTAGAAGAGGGAGGAAAAGGTGAAAGAATAAGGTTTAAATGACCAACCTTTGATGGATTAGTGCCTAATTCCTCTTGGGGATATGGAGTCAAAGAGAATTATGAAGATGGACTTCATTTCTTGTTCAAGGAGGCTTTCAAAGTCGACTTTGTTTCTTGTTCAAGGAGGCTCTCAAAGTCAACTTCGTCCAATGTTAAGGGCAAGAGAAGAAAAGTGACCTTAAAAGCATTTATACTTCGTTGCAAATGGAAAAGGCTTATTGAGATAACACGATCACTAGGACAATTCATTCATCAAACATGACCCATACATAGAGATAAGCTAAATAGAAACATAATTCGACATTGATGTCGTAAATGCATGCAACAATTAGCCCTAAAGTAGCGAAAATCTCATTACCAATGTATGCAACAAAACGAAAGGGAATACTGTTAAAACTGAACTTACATGTAAGAGAATATATCCAATCTGCAACACATTTGCAATATAAGAGGCTCCAAGATAAGAAGAGCCCAATCCATACATCAAAATTCATCCATTATCCAAAAATATCTGCCAAGGAAAAAGTGCGAAGTTCTCTAATGAGAGAATGATCCAAATCCAAGTGATGATACAAATGAATCCATCCAACTCCTATTTATACATTCATTAGGAGTTCGAATTACCAAATGGGCCTACATTAGCCCCTAAACATATAATAATGTGCAAATTAACTAAGTTTTGGTGACAAGCCCACCAAAGTAGTTCACAAATAAAATAATAAGCCTCTCAAGAGGTCAAATAATAATCTATGCATGTCGTAGGGCCCTCCAAGAGGCCTGATGAGGTCCATAAGTGCCATAATGATGAATAGGATCCTCAAAAGTGATGGACAAGGGGGTGGCCCCTTGTTTTACAAACAATAAACCTGTGGTACCCCCAGTGGGTGTGGGGGCACACCAATGACCCCATGGGTCTCTATATGAGTCGAGGATGTCTGTAGACCATATGTAAGGGCTCATATGATGGAATGAATGCTACCATGTCATCGTAAAAGTCCTGGGACACCTGCCAAGTGTGTCGTGCACTTGTGGGGCCAGCTGGGCATAGTGTACCAAATGCATCTTCCTCGTCCAAAAGGTGGATCTCTAGCAATCTTTGAACATCTTTGGAGATCCATGGAGTGTTGTCTACTGCTATGGAGGCCCACGACTCTCGAATCTCTACACACACCCTATATGTGTCAATGTAGCCCTCTAGAGGGTTAGGACCCCGTATAGGGATACCAAAGCCAAATGGATACCATCTGTAATCCTGCATGATCCAATGTGTCCCCTAGCCCTCCAGTACAACAAGTCATTAAAGTAATCAGGTAAAATAGCTTACAAACTATAGACAACAAGTGGACACTTCATAATGGCATGCCATTCCATAGTGGGCTTTGGCATGTGCTAATGTCTTCAAGCTCCAAAGGGGGATAGCCAGGTACCTTATTAGGTGGTTTCTAACTTTAGAGGGGATAATATGTCCAAGGTACATCTCTCAAATGGTGGTGGCATATGATAAAGAGGTGAAATGGAATAGGGAATGATAGGGGTAATCCTGGGCCACATATCGGGGCACAAGGGTAGCTAGAGAAAGGGAAGCCCACACTTGGGTATGTAATGTGTAGGAGGGAGCAATTGTGGTACATGAGGTGCCCCAGCCTTGATTTTTCCACCCTTCTTTATATGCCTTTTTCCTTTTATGATTTTTCTTTGATTAATTGCTTGGGGCACAAAGGATAAGAGCATGATGTGTAAGATATAGTATTTGGCAGGGCAGTTTATGGGTTCTTGAATGATAAAAGAGGCTCATCTAGGGTCTATGGAACCGGGGTGATGGCCATGATTATGGGGTAGAGCTCATGTATTGGATTTTTCCCACGTGCTATTTATGTTTGTCGTGACCATCTTTTGTATCTTGTGGTACATTTTCCTGTTGAATGTGGTCATTTATGCTTTTACTTTTCTTTTTAGCTGCTTCAACCTTCGGGGCATTGTTGCAAGGCTCACTCAAGGTGGAACCAGGTGGGAGAGATGATGAATGGAGTTATAATAAGTGGAAGGGGAGTTATATATGTGGATTAGGGAGTAGGACCACACAACCAAAATCAGGGTTTCCCAAGTAGTACCACCCTAAAACCAAATGGTCAATAAAGGAGATCCCACGGGACTAAGATCCAAGGGTAACATCCAAAAGAGGTCAAGGGGACAGAAGCACAAACTAAGCCCATTCTTTCCGCCGAATTCCCCCTATTAGTCCATGCCCAGAAGTGTCCATGATAAGTAAACCCAATACTCAACTACCAAATGACAAGACATACCTTTGGGTTTGGGAGGTCCACCTTCAAACATACAATCAACATAGTTGGGTGAGGGACCACATGGCTGGCTCAAGTGGCGGAGAAATGGCACAACGAGCTAGTTGATGCCTGCTGGCTGCCGACTGAGGTCCATCATGGATAAAATAATTCTCCTAGGGATATCACCCACGAAGTGGTGGGTAACATCTGGCTCCAACTGGGACGTGATCTCTTGAAGAATTGGGCAAAGCTTCTCGAATCAGGAGGTCACGAGAACTCCAACAATTTCTTGGTCACCGCAGACCTATTACTTGCACATATCAACGACTAAACCCACAGGGCAACATGTTTTTTGCGGTGTCTTATGATCACCCATGCTTAATGTCAGACCATAAAATCAACAAGTAATAAAATATGCAAGATTTACTCTAAATGCAGCTAATCTACCATGAGAAGCATCATATGACATTATTTTTTATGCGAAAATCAGCATGCAATGCATTCTACCCTAACATGCATATGGTACAAAACTAATACTAAGTGTAGTCATAAAGCCAGTGCAACCAACATATCATCAATCAATATAAATATACCGGCCTATATGATTACTCATGAAGCAAATGTCAAAGCAAAGGTGGACAAAATCACATGGATGATAAGGCTTGTGGGAGGTAGAGAAATAGGATGCCCACACATGGATGATTATGTGAGAAGAGGTAAGAAAAGGATGTAATCTAGTCCATGAGATCCTCTCTTCTAACCAAAATATAGAGATGCCAATGATTAGGCTCATAAAATTTTGATGGATGGAAATCTCGATCATATTATTTCCATGATGGTCCTTATCATTTATGTCATATTTTATGCCCTCCACAGGGTTATGATTAGTAGGAAAGGGAGATTGATGAGATGGATAAACACACATATGTTGCCCATGATGATCACACTGGAAAGGGGAGATTATAAATTGATCATGATCTTGAGGGGGTGCCCAAGGAGATAAAGAACAATCAATGTGGGGCTCATCCTTGACACTATGCTTGGAAGGGGGAAAGGGCTCACTGCCACTTGAGATCATGTGACATGAGGCGAGGGAATCGCTTGATGAAGACTCAAGATGATGACCAATAGGCAAAAGGGAGGATGAAGTATTGCATTCAACGGGTTTTTCTTCCCTAATATCATAATCTAAAGCCTCAAGTGATTTGAACATAGAATCATACTTGGGAGAGGTGGCAGTCTTATCAATTTCCTTAGTATCAAAGATTGGATCTCTCCTAAAAAGAAAATTGATCACTTCCAACTGCCCCTCTTTATGCAAGGGAAAATAAAGATTCCCCTTCCCAACAGTACCAATGGATATGTCATCATAAATAGTGCCTGAGAGAAAGGGAAAACTAATCTCATCCTCATCCTCTTTGTCGGTGTCGTAAACAGGAGCACAATCAAATTGAGGACCAACAATTTCCCATTTCCCCTTTTCAATGTGGAAGTAATCTCCAATGTCATCCTCGAAGGGGATAATGGGATCACCTTCCTCAAGGTTCTCAAAAGGAGAATCATTAGAAATAATATCCTCAAGAAAGGTAAGGTTAGTCTCAACTTCACCTTCCATAGGTTCATCCCTCCCAACACGTGTTCTCGAAATCATCCTTTTCGTCATGTGGACCCCAGGATGACTCGTCTACCAGCTCACTACTTAGATTCTCAATGTCTTGATGATGCTCAATGAAGGCTTCCTCTTGGATGCTTAATGCAGGGTATACTTGAAAATGTCTAAGAAAGCCATCAATGAACTCCTCAATAGATGAGATACTCTTAGGTTCATGATCATGCAACCATGAATTATGACCACCGAGAGATCCCATGAACAATAACATAAAGACATCTTGGTGAACCACTTTCTCTCCTGAAGCATGTGCGTTAAATATTGATACATGGTCACTTACAGAGTGGATCACCATCAAACACAGGCACCCCACGTACCATTCTTCCTGCGACATGATTAGGGTGCCCAGGGATGCTAGCGATGTTTTTGCAGGAAATTTATCAAAGAAAGACAAGCTATTTGAGATATGCATGAAAAATAAGTAGGAGTCGCCAGGGTGAATTTAAATGTGCCTAGAAAAATGCTTGCTTCACCCTGCAAGCATCAACCTTAAGGTTCAATGAAGAACTAGGGCTTCATTCTTCCAATGAAGTCACCAATAATGATTTGTCAATATGTTGTAAGGGGAAAAAAACATGTCTGGTGTACCCGACAACGACACCAGAAATTTTACCACTCACACCAGCAGATGCCTGAAAGGGACTCCTAAGACGACAACCGCTAGGTCAAGAGAAATGATGGAGACTTAGCCCACTATCACAACTAACACTCCTTTCTCTTTACGGACTTTCACCGATGGGAGGAGACCCAGTGATTAGGAAGTCACTTATAAAGGATGGATCAACAAATAGATGTGAAGTGACCTTAAATACCCTTTCCCTAGGATATGATTAAGAATGGAGCTTGCTTGCTCTTTAAGCAAGGTACAAGACTTTCTAGGGAAAGGAGGTGAGGATTTGAGGGTTAGGTTAAAGGAATATGACTTGAAAAGGATTTTTCCAATCCCTACAATCCTTATAGAACTTGGATTCCCGAGTTGACCTCAAAGAATTATCTTTGATAAGAAATGGGACCACATGGGACCAAGTGGATCCAACCCAGGTTAAGTGGATGGAATCTAGCAACCGATGATATTCTTAACCTAAGCAAGGAAAGGGTAAAGGATCAAACAAGAATTTTCACCTAAAGATGTCAAATTGATCCTATGAGGTACTAGGCTTGGGAACAGTAGGGAAAAATTTGATCTTAAACCTAGGGCTTGGGATATCTTGGAATCCCACCATCGAAATCTCTTCAAATTCGGAGGCGACTTTGAGGGCACACCAACGTAGTAAGGTCTAGGAGATTGAAATTTTTCCTGGGGCTAGTTTACCAGGAAATTGATGCCCTAGGTGGACCAGTGTTCATATCCCTAGGAAAATTGCCCTAAATGATCACCCTTTGATGGATCAGTGCCTCATTCCTCTTGGGGATATGAAGTCAAGGAGAATTGTGAAGATGGACTTTGTTTCTTGTTCAAGGAGGCTCTCAAAGTCTACTTCGTCCAATGTTAAGGGCAAGAGAAGAAAAGTGACCTTGAAAGCATTTATACTTCGTTGCAAATGGAAGAGACTTATTGCGATACCACGATCTCTAGGACAATTCATTCATCAAACATGGCCCATACATAGAGATAAGCTAATTAGAAACAAAATTCCACATTGATGCAGTAAATGCATGCAACAATTAGCCCTAAAATAGTGAAAATATCATAACCAATGTATGCAGCAAAATGAAAGGAAATAGTGCTATAATTTCACTTACATGTAAGAGAATATATCCAACCAGTAACACATTTGCAATATAAGAAGCTTCAAGGTGAGAAGAACCCAATCCATACATCAAAATTCATCCATTATCCAAAAATATCCACCAAGGAAAAAGCGTGAAGGTCTCTAATGAGAGAATGATCCAAATCCAAGTGATGATACAAATGAATCCATCCAACTCCTATTTATACACTCATTAGGAGTTCAAATTACCTAATGGGCCTGCATTAGCCCCTAAACATAAAATAATGTGCAAATTAACTAACTTTTGGTGGCAAACCCACCAAAGTAGCTCAAAAATAAAATAATAAGGCTCTCAAGAGGTCAAATAATAATCTATGCATGTTGGGGGTCCCTCCAAGAGGCCCGATGAGGTCCGTAAGTGCCATAACGATGAATAGGATCCTCAAAAGTGATGGACAACGGGGTGGCCCCTTGTTCTCCAAACAATAAATCTGTGGTGCCCCCAGTGCATGTGGGGGCACACCAATGACCCCATGGGTCTCCATATGAGTCAAGGATGCCTGTAGGCCATATGTAATGGCTCAGATGATGGAATTAATGCTGCCATGTCATCATACAAGTCTTGGGAAACCTGCCAAGTTTGTGGTGCACCTGTGGGGCCAGTTGGGCATAGTGCACCAAATCCATCTTCCTCGTCCAAAAGGTGGATTTCTAGCAATCTCTGAACATCTCTGGGGATCCATGGAGTGTTGTCTACTACTGTGGAGGCCCATGGCTCTCTACACATACCCTATATGTGCCAATGTAGCCCTCTGGAAGGTTAGGACCCTGTATAGGAAGACCAAACCCAAATGGACACCATTTGCAATCCTGCATAGGATCCAATGCGTTCCCTAGCCTTCCATTACAACAAGTCATTAAAGTAATCAGGTAAAAGAGCTTACAAACCATGGAAAACAAGCTCCATAATGGGCTTTGGCACGTGTTAATGTCTCCAAGCTCCAAAGGGGGTTAGCCAGGTACCTTATTAGGTGGTTTCTACCTTTAGAGGGGATAGTATGTCCAAGCTACATCCCTCAAATGGTGGTGGAATATGATAAAGAGGTGAAATGGAATAGGGAATGATAGGGGTTATCATGGGCCACATATCGGGGCACAAGGGCAGCTAGAGGAAGGGAAGCCCACACTTGTGTATGTAATGTGTAGGAGGGAGAAATCGTGGTACATGAGGTTCCCTGACCTTGATTTTTCCACCCTTATTTTTATGTCTTTTGCCTTTTATGATTTTTCTTTGATTAACTGCTCAGGGATCAAAGGATAAGAGCATGATATGTAAGATATAGCAGTGATTACCCCCTTTTTGGTACGGTGATTCATGTCCCTCTAGGGGTTGGGACAATCATGGGTTCCTGAATGATAAAGGAGGCTCATCTAGGGCCTATGGAACCAGGGTGATGGCCATGGGTATGGGGTATAACTCATGTATTGGCTTTTGCCCACATGCTATTTATGTTTGTCTCAACCATATTTTGCATCTTGTGGTACATTTTCCTGTTGAATGTGGCCATTTATGCTTTTACTTTTCTTTTTAGCCGCTTCAACCTTCAGGGCATCATTCCAAGCCTCGCCCAAGGTGGGGGCAAAGGAATGGGGAGGCTAACCTTATGTGGATCTAGCGAGGAAATGTGGACCTAGGTGGGAGAGATGATGAATGAGGTTATAATAAGTGGAAGGGGAGTGATATATGTGGATAAGGGGAGCGGGAGACGCACAGCAAAGTTGGGGTTTCCCACGTAGTGCCACCTAAAACCAAATAGCCGGTATAGGAGATCACGAGACTAAAGTCCAAGGGTAACATCAAAGAGGTCAAGGACAAAGCTGAAACTAAAGCCCTCTTTAAAGTCGAGATCCCCTCATCGATTCTCATGTCTGAATACTCAATTACCAAATGATAAGACATACCTTTGGGTTCGGGGAGGCCCACCTCTTGAGCCTGCGATCAATACGGATGGAGCAGGGACCATATGGTGGCTCGGTGGCGGAGAATGGCACAACCCAGAAGCTGGTTAAAGAGATGCAAGGGGTTGTTGGTGTTGGGTGGGGTCCATCATGGGAGAAAATTCTCTCCACAAGGATATCTGCGCAAGTGGTGGGTGACGGAACCCACAAATTTTTGAGGATTTTCTCCTTGGAATTGAGCCTTTCAAATTATTCTCCTCGGGAAGGTCACTTTCAAAAAATTATTTTCCACTTGGAGAGAAATTATTTTTTCACTCATTTAATTTTTTGATAATTTTTTTGGCCAATTTATTTTTATTTTTGCCGGAAAATTGAATAATAGATTCAATAGGAAATTACAAATATTATTCCGGCCTCTAAGTGGGTCTAAAAAATATTTTGGCAATAATTGTT
The DNA here is from genome assembly GCA_034641835.2 of Pinus albicaulis. Taxonomy (NCBI): domain Eukaryota; kingdom Viridiplantae; phylum Streptophyta; class Pinopsida; order Pinales; family Pinaceae; genus Pinus; species Pinus albicaulis. Next base: position 79,608 of record JAXQQM020081901.1, read on the forward strand.
CTAATTATAAGGAACCATTCATCGAAAATATTCATGGACACACTTTTACATCAAGATATTACAATAATCAACCCTTAGAAGGGAATTTTACACATAGACACAACCTCGTTAGACACAACCAAATTTTTGCGATACAATACACATGATCTCGTATGATAAAAATACATAGACTCGATAACAACACTATCTAAGACTCACCTAAGACCTTATCAACGGGTTTCACCCTAGCTTTGGGTTATGTTTGGGAGAAAAACTGCGCAATTATTCGTGTTTACAAACACAAATAATTTGTGGAGGTTAAAAAACTCCTTAAGAAATTGAAACCTTTGGCAAGACTCATGAAACTTCCTAAGGTGTTATTACAAGAGCTGGTCATACTAGAATCATTTTACAATAAACTTGCGGAATTTGGGATATAATGATGATATTGATTGAAAAAATTATCCTTTCACTTTACTTTTCTGACTTCTTGGAATTGTTGACATGTACATGGTCAACAATTCCTAAATACTATGGTTGTTTAACCAGCGAACTTCTGTTGACCTAAAAATAGTACATTGGTCGCCGTTGCCTCCATGAATACGCACTCAAAGTGGTAAAGTCCTATATCACAAAGCGCATCCATGGGAACTTAGGAAGGCATGGCTACAATAATAATTCTTGCCCTCAAGGTGGGCTATTCTCCAACACCAACGAGGCTTCCCTAAGTTAGGATTAGTAAGGATTACATGACAAGGTTCATGGTGAAGATACTAAGAGTTAGCTTTAGCAAAACAATACATTGTGGCACATTTAAATAAAATGACGTGATGGAGGGCGAAATCAGATTTTCCTTTAACCGTTCTTAAATCTTGCATAATGGCATAGTTCATGGAATGGAGTAGCTTCTTTCTTCCATAAATACTTGAAGTTACCCCACTCCTTGGGTAGTCACATTTAGTACAACGTAGTCATTTCTGCGGTAGACATTTCTTCTCCCGGATCTTGAAGTTGATCACGGAGTTCGGATATCGTCATAAAGTATAGGGCTATTCATCTTCCCTTGACATCTTTAGCTTGTAGAGTTCTTTCCTTAATGAGATAGCTACTCCAATAGTGCTTACATAATACAAATCTACCGGTTGCCATAAGATTTATATTGAAGTTTCAAGTTTTGATACATATGGGATGAGGGGATCCTTGATGGATTCTATGAGAATCCTTTGAGCTCTAACTTCCCCTTTCATATACTTTGCAAGTGTATCTTCCTTTTAAGTTGGTGATTGGTCCTTTGACATATTTCCATAACCTCATTTTAAATGAGGGTCATATCATCCTTTTCCATGCAATATAGTTTTAGGCCCAAACCAATATGTTGCTTTCCTTGCAAAAAAATTTTAATGATTCGGGTGTGGACATAAATATACTTACTTGATAGGATGCTCCTTCTTTTTGTTGCTTCCTTGATGTTGATATGAAGAATAGAAAAACTTCTCCTTGATGAAGATGATTTTCTTAGAGTAATGATTCTTGATCTCACGGAGAGGAGATCCCTTTGGATCATTTGATGTTGGAGATTTGTTGTTGAGGATCAATGATGACTTCTTGATGATATCTTCAATGGAAAGGATCTTGCTTCATGAGAAGGCACTTGTAGAATCTTAATGACAACGTTTTTGGTCTTGCTTGATGTATAAGTCCTTTAACTTGATTAAAGTTTGCAGAGGTCTCTTGAGATGGCAGGGTTCAAAACTTCTTTGTAGTCTTCTTCTTTGATCAGGGTTATGATGCTTCCTTTGTAGATCTTGACTTCAAGATGTTCTTCGCTTTGATACCTTCCTTGAGATTTGATCCTTCGGTGTCTCCTTGATAAGATACCTCTAGACTTTGTCGCCTTAGCTGCGATACCATGTTGAGAAATCCAAGGGCATCAAGGTTAAGGATTTCTCTTCTGTTGATAACTACTTGTGAATGATTTTTTACTTCTTAGATTAGGATCTTCTCTTACTTATATTGCTTATAGCAGGTATTCTTCATCGAACAACTATCAATGCATAAACCATAAATGAACAGAGACACAACATATAAGCTATCGTAGGGTCAAAAAAACCTATCCCACTTGAGAGGAAAACCCACACAAATTCTTCTTCTTATAGAGACTGACAAATACCAAGACCAAGACCCTTGGCATATTTGCCCTCCAAGGCCAAGACACAAAGCGTCCTTGATGATTCTTCACAATAGTCCAAACCTATGCTTCTTCACTCTATGACTACTCTGTGAAATTTGACTAACTTCGACACTTTTAACCCAGAACTGCAACTCTTTTCGACCCACTAATTTATAGCCCTAACTCATGCCGTAAGACCTCTTATGACTTGATTTCATCGCTATAGTTTATGGGTTTCTCTTCCTTGGAAACTCGACTAGAGATACACCTTTATCTCTTCTTGATTTAACATTCCTGAAGCTATAATACTTGAGCCTCTTCTACAACATCGACAATCCTTTTCTTCGCATGTGGCCAGAGTAGAAGGTTAATCCTAAAACATGTCCAAACAATCCTTGCTCTTCCTTCCTTCCTTTCGGCTATTATACTTCTTTCCGGGCGATTCTCAAATTGTAGACCATCTTCGACCGAAAATATAAACACAAATGAAGTTAGGCTACACTGTTATAGTTGTTTACATCATTAAGTGGAAGCATTAGAGGTGGTGACAGTGTCATTTGGTGAATATCTTTTATTCTATCAAGTCGACTTGAAGGAGGGTGCCCTTGCTTGGTCTTGGAGGGCCTTCTTATAAATTTAATGACTCATAAAAAGTAACAGCATACCCTAAGAAGGGTCCTTCATACATGTCATTGACTCAATTTGATTTTTATGACTAGATGACAAAACCTAAAGGTTCACAGTAGGAACCTTAACTAAAATAAAATTCCTTGATCATGAAACCCATGAATCACGTGCTACAAAAATTATTTTATTTTCTTCTTTTCATTGTTGCATAAAACTCACAATAACACATGTCATTATGAAGATCGAACCTAGTTACACTTTTCAATATGGACGTGTTCCTTTGTATGGCCAAATCCAACTATAAAAGGGCATCTATCACTACCATTTTGGATACGAGAAACTTAGATTCTGTGGCTCTTCACAATAGTCTAGTATGACTACTTTAGGCACAAAATAAGGCTACATCTGGCCAATTTGGAGCTACATTTTACGGCCTAAGCCGGAGTAACTTTGTGGCCTAGTTGGGGCTATGCATGGTCATGTGGTATGCCTAATGGGCATAACTCTTGCTCAAGTACTATACCTTTTGGAGGACCGAAGAATGACCTAATGGAGGATTAACTTGGGTGTCGTAGGTGATGGAAAAGAGTATTGGGCAGGCACGTACGTAGGGTTCAACGCAACCGTCTAAGGGTACCCGAAGGTTAACACAAGTGGCTGTGTTGAAGAAACCTAGCCACCGAGTTCAATCGAGAAACTTGTACTTGAATTCGTTTGAACTCAGGGTTGCAGAGATGTCTTGAAAAGGTAAGTTGTTTGTCTTTTTGAAGTTGTAGATTTGCTAGCGATAGGGTACCTTCTTGTTGGGAGACTTGGGGCGAGCATTGCGCCCTAAGTCTTGTGCCTATAATAGTAATAAATAGAAGAAGTTTTGTGCCCATAACGGTAATAAATAGAAGAAGTGTCTATGCTATGTAACAGTGAATGGAAATAGTATTGGAGTCTCGACAAAGAAGAATGGTAGTAATCCTTGAAATGTGCAATAATTGTTCTTGACAATTTTTTAAAGTGCACTTGGCAATGGTATGACTTGACCAAACTGCTTGGGAGCGGGGAGCGACATTGTCAAAAGCTCTGGGTCGGGGTGATTTTGGGGGCAAATTTTATATAATATATATTCATGATGCCATAAATGTCCAGCAAAACATGTAGAGTGATGAACTAGTGATAAAAAACATAAAAACATGGTTGAAACCATATAACATCATTCATCTAGTAGTTATAATCTTCATCAACCATAGGTCCACAAATCACAAGTTCTCATTTTATATAGCATGTAAGGGTGCACATAACCAAAATATCATGAGAGTGCAATCCATCTGCGAACATAAAATACATCAAAAAATAGGGCTCTAGATGGCCTCTAGCATCCCAAAAAATTCATGCTACAACAAATACCTACACATCATCAAAATCATTGCCTACCTTGGGATCTTTATGTTAATATCACCCTCTAGCATTAACATAAGATGAAGAAACATAGCATGTCAAAGTCAATATTTTGTTTAATTGGTGGGTATATTTTTAGTAGGGTCATGATGAAGGACAAACCAATGTCACTAACATCAAAATTTTGGTAGAGGCTTGGTACTCTTGATTAAATATGAGTTCCATACCCTAGTACATGACAAAATCAATGGAAACATTACAATCCCCCCAATCTTGAAATCTTGAAAGCAGTAAGTACATTGAATTTTGAGTGAGATCTAAAATTTTACTCTTTGCATGTAAAATCCAATGATTGTAACCACTTTCAAACACACTAAGTCATTTCATGATAATGTTAAAAATTTAAGTAAAAGGATAAAAATGAAAGATAAAAGGAGAATGCCACTTTTACTTCATTACCATTAATTACATATCCAATACTAGGGCCATAGGCTTGAATATTAGGCTGCCGACTCGAAGATATTGTTTCCAATCTTCCGATAGCTCCCTCTGTTGCTCTGAATTGGTAGGAGTGCAATTGTTTTAGGGAGTGCGCTCTCGGGGTTGCTCCGGAATGCACTCTGCTCGGAGCACGTTTCAGAGTACGATTTGAGAGGGGGTGGGGGCGCTGCGTTACGTATGGACTTGACAATTCTTATACAACGATGATATGACACGATAATCCTCTATGACAATAATGCATGGTGTATTCTTGTGACAAGATGCATGGAAATATGGTAGTGATATGTATGATAGTATTGTATATGACAAGAATGTGATGTATGGATATAGATGTGATGAATGTATATATAATAGTGGCTTTTATGCACATTCATATAATGACCTTGATATAGATCTATATGGATATGTGATGAATATTTCATAAAACTGCTCTTATATGACGATCTTCATGTGATGCTCTTATGTGACAATGATCTTCATGACGGTGATATGTGGAAGGTAAGATCTACATGGAAGCGGCCTTGACTTGGCATTGACGGAGGCACTTCGATGTACGACTTGACTCTTATGAAAATTTCATCTATCACGGCAATTGGAAATTGTTCTTCTAATTGTTAATTTATTTAACAATTTATTTCATGCAGTATGCCAAATATCAAATAATTCATTGTCGATTTTCACAAATAAAGCTGACCAGGAAGAAAATAGCGTTGAAAACTCGGAAAATCTAGCACATGTTGATTTTGTAGCATTAAGTGCTCTAAGTCTCAAATTTGGTGTGGGGTTTAGACACTTGTATTCCAAAAAACGGAAAAGCGTTTGTGGAAATTCCACTCGGATTTTGTTTGTTTGAAAAATTAATTATTTAATAAGGACCCTAAAGTCTAAACTTAGGAAATTAAATAATTAAAGGGTATTAAATAAAATAAGTGTTGTTAATCTTCTGAAGGACATGGATCAAGTCATGTTATGATCTTAGCCATTGATTAGACATCTAAGTTGGGCCATTGATATGTCTAACAAGCTATAAAGGAAAAGGTTTGAGGGTCATTTGAAAAACACCTTTGGGGAACATTAGATCGATCTAAAGATCGAGAAATTTAAGAGCGGGGGACTGTTTCGAAAATTTGAACTGGGAATATGAGCATTGAGGGCGGAGATAATACTGTCAAAGAGAGGCGGAAAGATCAGCAAAGCCGACGTTGAAGGAAGAGGGGCGATGCGTAGGCTCACGCGAGGAGCGGAGGAGGGGTTTCGGGAATTTGTTGGTGGATGGGTTCGAAGGTACAGAGTTCGGAAAGTGGCAGGCGGGAGGTTGTTCCTCGGGGTCCAAGGAGGCAAAATGACAGGCTGGGGGTTGAATGCTAGCTTTGAGAAGAGAGTGGCACGAGCTACAAGTTACGGAAAGCTGAAGGATTACGCAGAGGCCTCCCTAAGGCAAGTTTTCTGTGGATCATTGCTGGCGAATTAGTGGGGTGATCACTCACAAATTCTCTGCCATTATTTCTCTCATTGCGATACTCGGGGGTATTTCAAAATCTTCAGACACTGCTACATAATAATAAACCCTCGAATCTGTACATGAATTTTTCTTGTTCGGTTTTAAGGACTCGTCAATTAAAATTATCACTGCTCTTAGACCAATTTGTCATCTGAATTCTGTTTGAGAATCACTAATTATTATGATGTAGGCTGCTTGATGGTGCTTGATATTTCATAGATATGCAATAATTATTAAAAATACAGTCTATCTAAATGCGTTTAGATGGTTCTGATAAGATTCTTCTCGTCTGTTTTTTGGTTGGGAATTTTCCACCGTGTCGAACGACTAATACTGAAAACGGAAAGGCCAAATCTGGATACGAAGAAAAAACTGCGAGTAGCGGAATAGAAAATATATGTTATTATTGATAAAAAAGATGGGAGTGATTACAAATACACGGTCTCGAAACTTTCGTACAACAAATATACATCGACGAAACGATCGCACATACATTAATAAAACTAAGATAACTATATTTATTAATTAATAAAATATACATAACATGCCCCCCTCTTAAGATACTTTGTCTATAAAACATACGTGATAATCAGTTGAACAACGTTCGACGAACGCCCTGAAGGTTTTACCTAAAACGGCGGGCTTTCTTGCTTCCCATTTTAAAAAGAACGACAGAATGTTACTACGAGTTCAATCTTCCAAGTGTGGATAACGGCAGGTGTTGATATTGACGGGGGTTGGATCTGTCTTGACTTCTGTTGGATGTTTGCTTTCCCTATTAGTAGACATTTTCCATAGTAGGTCTTGAAATCTGTCTTGCATGTGTCTAAACTATTTCATATACGGTCGGTGATTCTTAGTGGTTCCTTTTTAGATTTAGGGTAAGTTACCAACAATTGTGTCGTCCGATACAAATTCTGTGCATCATCGAGATGCTTCCTTCTTAACAACCATATTTCGCTTCATCATTGAAGGCCTCAACGACAAAACATTTGTATTAGTAGCTTCGGATGTGTTTGTCCTTCCACATTTTTCTTTCTAATTAGGGATATGACTCTTGTTGTTTATAAGCATGCATTTTCATGGTTTCTGTTTTTCATGACTATGTTTTGTTGTTGCATACGCGTGATAACGATCACGTTGAATTCTTTTTTTTGCCATTGGATTTTCATTTGTATAAAGAGTTCTCAATAACCTGTGTGCATCCTTGGCTTTATTAGTGGATTGAGTTGCATTTGCTTCTCTTCTTCTCGGCTCTATAACTTTCATGGTTAGTTCAAGTCTACTTCTCCAAGTATTTCAACACTATAGTTTTCATGTGAAATTTGATTTCCAATTCAACCTCATTTAATTGTTCTTTTCAAACATGTTATATTCATGATTATGATACCGAATTAGCTACATTGTTCGGTTGATTGTGTTCAACGTTGGGAATTATTGAAGGTTTGTTATTAAGAGCTTAACTTATCTATCTTATCATTTAGCTTATAGAAGAGTTACGTAAATACTTTTACGTAGTCTCGTAGTGATTTAGCTACATTTGTGTCTTTCTATTCGATTTGTTGTATCATGAACCTTTTTTATGTCGTTAGGTATCTGTCGGTGTGCAGCTAAGATCGTATATTCTTTCTTCGTCTTCAGAATTATGGCGATACATTTCTCGAGATCCGCAATTTCTTAAATTCGCGTAACGTTAATTAACGAAGACAATGAACGCGTACAATAATAGTGGTGAATATTTTGCGGTTTCTTTTCCTCTTCTTTTTTTAATTAAATAATAATAATAATAATTATTATTATTATATATATATATATATATATATATTTTTTAAATAATAATAATAATAATAATAATAATTATTTTATTATTTTAATTATATATATATATATATATGTATAATTATGGGAGCAAAAATTTTTTAACTTTGAAAAGTCACGTTGTTTTGAAAAGGGAATGGGTTTTAATACCATGGGCTCCAAAACCACGAAACTTCATAATACGAGCAATTACTTTCCTTTTTAATTTTACTTTGTCTTCATATGTACGTATATGTACTTCTTTATATATATATCTCTCTTTTTTTTTTGTTCTTTTTGAACTATTTTATTTTAAATATTTTTTTTCCTTTTTTAATTTATTTCCTCCTTTATGTTAACTTTCCTTCTCTCATTTATTTTATTAATATATATTTCTTCCTTCTTTTTTTAAAACAAATATTTATTTTGCTTAAAACACTTGGTTTTAAAAAAAAAATACGTTGAATAAGATTTTTTATAATTCTGTGGATGCAGGTGATCACCCATGATTAGAAGAGCGATGGCTTTGTTGATGGGTGTAAAAACTGCAGTAAACTTGAATAAGTATATGTTATTGACATTAAAAAGATGAGATGATTACAAATGAGAATCACAAGGCTTTAATCTGACCTTGGTGTCATGAAAGCGAAAAGAGCACATATTCGTTGGTCATGCCCTTCTGATAATAAACCTAAGATAACTATATTTAACTAATAATTAATAAAAATATACATAACATTTTAACGATTGCAACAAAACGAATCCATTAGAGGATTACTGATTTGGCTAGGGGCTAAGATTTTTGTGGAAGTCTCTCTCTTAGTCAGTCAAAAGAGAGAAAGGGCTTCAGTTCGAGATGCTTATTTGTGTGAGAGAGACAACGTGTTGAGAATTTGGAGGGAGGTGGAGAATGTCTAAATTCTCTTCTTGATAATTACTTGTGAGGCTTACTTGAGTTATGTCTTCTCTTCGTTATCTTGTTTAGTATTTCATCAAGTCAATTATAAAAAATAAACATCGACACAAAACTTAGGCTCCTAGAGCCGGGGCAAAACCTCTCCCTCTTCGAGAGGAAAACCGTAAGAATTCTTCTTATAGATCTTCAAATGACAAGTACCATGACCCGGACTTAGACCCTTGACCTATGAATGCTTCAGACCTTGCTACTTCTTCTTTGACGATCTTCCATCTTTGATCTTTCTTTTCGTACTGTCTGTATTGTCCTTTTCTTTTTTTATTAAGCGGCGAGAAGATAAATCCGGGAATTTACCTTCCTCTCTTTCTTATCAACGAGTAACCCTTAATTTTCACATCCACTTTAGGGTGTTACGACTGATATTGTTCCACTTCGAGGTAAAACGCTTACTTATTGTTGCGCTTTTACACGAAGAAATTCACCCTTCGGATCCGCATTATGACTCTTATCAAAATCACACAAATTGTTTCATATATGACCACAATTTGATTTGGATATCACCGCAAATCTCGGTTGAACATCATCGCAATTCTCGGTTGAATACACGCATTACAATGATGATCACAATTCTTAAAGGGATGACCACATTTACGATTCGAGTATAAGCTGAATTACTATTCGGAATGCCACGTGATACATTCCTCTTCGGTGTAATCGCATTCCTCTTCTCGGTTAATCTCTTCGCATTACGGTGATGATCGCCATTCTTAGGGATGACCGCATTTACGGTTCGGGTATAATCGCATTCCTCTTCGGGTGTAATCGCATTGTAGGGTGTGGGCCTACTTGTTGTTCACGTATGATACGCAGCTGTGTATATTATGTATTGTCAGCACCATGAGATCATCATTTAACTTTTCGAGTTGGCCGTATTACTTTTTGGTTGACAGCATTATACTTCGGGAGGCCGCATTGCTATTTTGCTATGTCCCTTGAAGATCCACCATATTGCTTCATGAGTAATTGACGAACGAGAGACGGTGAATATATGATGGCAGTCTTCTTGCTTTTAGGCCAACCATCCACTAGCTTGTAGGCGGGCACCAGTGTGAGTGTGGAGACTAACTTCATCATGTATTTCCGGCGTTGATATAAGAACTGTTCAATCCATTCTCCCACGGCTTTTGGGACAAGGTCTTGGAGCATTCAATAGCTAGGTTCTTCCATGTACATGACATTGAATACATTTGTAAACATAAAGACAAACCCTAGATAGACATCGAAGAAGTCTATTAACCTAAGATAGAATCTTACTCATGAAACCCCGCCAAACGAGTACAACCAATATATATTTTATTATCTTTGTCTTCTTCTTTACATAAAATACATAATTACATAGTGAATATGAAGACCGACCTAGTTACTGTGCTTTTCAACACTCCCTCTTAACTGGGAGGTATTCATACAAGTACATGGTTACTTTCAAATTGAGAGAATCTCATAAGAAGAATCGGATTAGTAATCGCATCGGTATAGCATCATATCAACCGGCCTTGTCAAGTGCAAGGCCTTGACTAACAACCCCATCTCTCAGAGACAATGGGCGGCTACAACAGCTGGCGAGACACATAAATAATAGACACTATAGTCATTGTCTCTCAAAGGTACATGCCTACCCCCGGTGTTCCCAAAGTATGACCTTTTTGGACTATTCTTCTCTTTGGTAGCCAACTCAAGAATATCGGTCCTCGACTACTCTCATCTTGAATTCCCTATCTCATTCTCAAAGAGTATCGAATGCCAAATGATTACCCGATCCTCCGTGCTGTCTTCCGGTGAAGCCAAATGTTGTGTCTATCCATTGTCTCCACATGGCCTTCTGCTAAGACTTACGGCTGGTAGTCTGGTCTAGTGCATGACACATGTATTAGAGAATCATATATGTCACTCCCTCTTAGCACGGAAAGGACATACTTCAAGTTTCTTCCAAGTAAAAACTTACACGAAACTCCCTCTTAACCCCAGAGTCCTGCCAATGATCCCGGCCCCTACTCATGAAGAATTCCTCCCCTCGGTGTCATGGATTTGATATTGAGGAATCTTCAACTTTTGGCTTCGTAGGGCACAAATCATCCATCACTTTCGGTCACGAAGTCATGTCCACTGCCAGTGATTCATCTTTTCTACGGTCCACCGTTATGCCATCGCTGCTTTCCTTCGAATAGTAATTTCGAAGGATCATACATCCTTTCTCCGCAGTTAGCATTACTGCACAAATTCATCCGGATAAACATATACGTATGAACTTTTAAAACAAAGTTATCTCGGTGATGATCTTTCACCATGACATCTTCTGTGGGCATCGACATCCTTTACTTAGATTGACACATCTCCTAATGATATGTTTTGTCGAGGGTCTTCTTCTTTACTAGACTTACGTAGTCTACATATCCTCCGGAGATCTCCTAGTCACATCTTCTTGGCTTCGGATGATAACATCCTCTTGACATGATTGCATTTCATGATCTCTTTCTTTTTGCACATTCTTCATTCCCAAGAACTTATATATTTTCCGGTTCCTCGTTCATATACAACCACCTCATATTCCATGAGGATATATATAATGTTGATTTCATTTGTTAGTGCATCGAGAGATCCTCCTTCATAGATCATGCTTCTAAATATAGTCTGTTACTTGCAACCATATGACATGACTTCACAACATCCGATTATCGACATATAAATATATACATGCCTCATACCCTTTTTCATTTTCGTCATCCTTCGAGCGGTTTTACTGAAGATGAAGAGCTTCATTCCCTTGGCTTTGCTCCGTGTGCCTGTCCACATCCCGGGTTCGTTTTTCGCAGTGACCCATGATCTTCGATGAGCGCCTTCCATCGATATGGTTATCAGAGGTTTTCCGGGAGTTGTTTTGCAAGAACTCCTACCATGCTGATCGGGGGTGCTACGGTGCTTCCTATCATACAACCACCGGAAATCACCTAAAGGAGAAGATGATCTCAATCGTAGTGGAGATCATCGCTTTTTCTTTCTTAGATTTCTTTGCATCGGAGTTCTTTCTCTTTTCGAGAGACATGGGCTTCTTCTATTTTCTTGTCCTTTTTTGGTTGGGACAATTTCTGGTATGTTGGCCAAGTTCATCATATCGAGGCATTGTGCTTCGCCCATGTTCTTCTTTTTACTACGAGGACCAAAACTTACTAAATCTTCCTTTCTTCTGGTTTGTGGTTGCAAAGGCTTGATTCCCTTCTGCTTCTGGTCACCATGTGACTTTGGCTTCAATCTTGTTTCCTCGTATACATGGCGAGACCCTAAATCGTGGAATGGTGTGGCTTCTATCTTCATTATAATATTAGGTAAGTTTCCCCATTCTTCCTCGTAGAGCATTGACACCATTGTAGTCTTCTCCCTGGTTCCCACGGTCGATCATATAGATTGCTTCTCTTGCGGTACTCCATGAGAGAATAGCTGCACCAGTTTCTTATATACTTCTTTTGATGATTCTAGATTTGGTACATGAGGAGATGATAGAAGTCTTTTGTGGATTATGTAAGAATCCTTTGGAGCACATTATATCTCCCCTCATGAATTTGGCATGACTTCATTGTCCCTTGTTTAGGTAGATGCTTTGCTTCTTACATTGGTTTGATTACTTTGAAGATGGTTGAAGCTTCCTTTGAATGGTGATTGATGAGGATGTTAGCTGGCTTCCTTGAAGATCAAGGATGATGGTAACTTGCCTTGAAGCTTTTGATGGCAATGCTTTGAGATGGCAATGGTGCTGACACATTTAATATGGTACTATAATATTGTCTTAAGTCAGCGTCTTATTTCTTTCAACGTGGAAGGCCCGACCTTTCTTCTAATCAAATCCTTACTTTGATGCCTTCCATAAAATACGATCCTTGAGTGTCTCCTATGCCCTTTCTAGCACCTTAGCTACGTACCATGTTGAGAATTTGGAGGACGAAGATTAATACTAATTCTCTTCTTGATAGTACTTGTGAGCTTACTTGAGTTGCTTATGTCTTCTCTTCGTTGTCTTGTTTAGTCTTTCATCAATGTATTTTCAAAAATAAACACGACACAAACTTAGGCTCCTGAAGCCAAAGGCAAAACCTCTCCTTTTCGAGAGGAAAACTTCCGTAAAGAATTCTTCTTATAGATCTTCAAATGACGAAGTACCATGACCCGGACTTAGACCCTTGAACTATGGAATGCTTCCCGAAGACCTTGCTACTTCTTCTTTGACGATCTTCCATCGCGTCTTTCTTTAGGTGCACAGTCTCTGTTGTCCTTTCTTTTATTAACTGAGAGAAGGTAAATCCTGGATTTACCTTCCTCTCTTCTTCATCGTGATGACTTGTAATTTTCATCCACTTTAGATATTCACATTTGCAAACTACGGCTACACCTTGGTAAAACTAGCACTTGTTCAGCTGCGCTTTTACAGAGAAATTCACCCTTCGGATCCGCATTGGGCTCTTATCGAAGTCCTTGTTGTTCCTCGTGACCGCAATTCGGTTGGATATGCCTGTAGTCAGGAGTTGAACATCACCGCGATTTATAGGTTGAATACCCCGCATTACGGTGATGATCGCAATTCTTAGGATTATTAGCATTTATGGTTAAGGTATAACCGGATACTATTAAAAAAGTGTAATTGCATTCCTCTTCTCGGTTGAATACCGCATTACGGTGATGGTCGCAATTTTAGGGATGACGCATTTACGGTTCGGAGTATAATCGCATTCCTCTTGAGGGGTAATCGTGTTCTCTTTGGGTGCTATTAGCATTATTCTTCGAGTGTGGCCACATACTTGAGTTACGTATAATACGCAACGTATATTATGTATTGTCCGCACACGAGAGATCACGCCGTTTAACGTTTCGAGTTCTTTGTATAACTTTTTTGGTTGACCGCATTATACTTCAAGACGACGCATTTATTTTTGCTTTGTGTCACTTCGAAAAGATACCTTATGTGCTTCATGAGTAATTGGTTGTAGATGCGGTGAATATAGTGGCAGTCTTCTTGCTTACAGAGCCGACCATCCACTAGCTTCTAGGCGGAAGCTTAATTAGGAGTGTGAGTGACTTCATCATGTAACTGACGGCGTTGATATAAGAACTATTTCAATCCATTCTCCCATGACTTTTAGGACAAGGTCTTGGAGGCATTGTTGACTAGGTTCTTTATAGCCATGACAACGAATACATTTATAAAACAAAAGACAAACCCTAGATAGACATCAAGAAGAAGTCTATTAACCTAAGATAAAATCTTGCTCATGAAACCCATGAAGCAAGTACAGCAATATACATTTTATTATGTTTGTGCAACTTCTTTACATAAAATACATAATTACATAGTCGGTATGAAGGCAGAGCCTAGTTATGCTTTTCAACACGGTCTGCGAAGGCCTCCACGCAAAAGATAGAGGACGCGGCTTTTACGGGGGAAACGCTCGTGGGCGGAAAAGCGTTAGGAGCGGAGGCACATATTTGAAATTCTTCTCCGGTGATTTCCTAGCGAGGAAATCAACATTCTCGTTGCTAGCGATGCGGGAGCCGCACAACTTACAACTCCCGCCGGTGCCTAAGTCGGCCGGTCTTTGCGTGGTAGGAAGAAGAGATGATTCGACGAGTTTTTCGGCGAGAGATGGCATCTCAGACTTAAGTGATCAACAACTGGTTGGAGGGCTCCTCCAACTATGTGATACGGAAAGAACGAGCTGTGTTTCTTCTAGATGAATATGATACGAAGGCGTTCGTTGAGAACGTGGTAATTGTACCTATGAATTACGAGATCAAAACAAAGTACAAAGACGTATGGTGAAGGCGAAGAGTTCTCCTTGGTGATGTTAAGGACCACATCGTCTCACATTTGGGTGGCAGAGAATCTTGCTAGAGACATGTGTGGTGGCTTCTTCTCACTGGGGGATCTTGCAAGGTAGCGGAAGTTGTACTTGGAGAAGCGAAACTTTGTATGATCTAGATGCGGAAAGAACGCGTGGCTTCATACCTCATGGCACATGCGGTTTCGGGGAGGTTCGAGACCAGCGTCGGCTTTAATAGGTGCTCACCTACGGTACCCAACCGTGGTGGGATGGCCCTTAACGGTGTCACGAGAGGGTGGCGAGGTGTTTGTCCCGAGGAGCATGGGGTGGGCAACATTGCCAGCCCAGAGATGGGTTGTGGGGAAGAACCCGGAGGGAAGAGTTGAGGAGAGACCTGGGCGAGTGCAAACTTGGTGGCAATAGTGGAAGCGGATCGAAATCCATGGAGGAGAGGAGAATCGCCCTTGCACATCGAAGGGACAACGAGCGCAATGAAAACCAAAGCGTGATGCTTCTAAGGTCAAGTGCTTCGGATGTGGTGAGATGGGCCTCTGTACATCTCGATGCGAAGAAGAAGGAAAAAGATGAGAAGCATGACTCGAGTTGCGGCCCGCAGAATCGAGGAGGATGAGGTAACCCATAGTGTCCCACGCACTTCTCTAGTGAAGTGGGGTGGTAGCCCAGGTTGTAGTTCTTTGAACCGGTTGAGCGAGATCCTTGAGGGCCACCTCGCGCTGGATATGCAACGCTGTGGGATCTGTGATGCAGTAGTAGCGGGATGGAGGGGAGTATTTAGATGGAGCCGAGGTGATGGAATGGCGCCGGTGCGGTGGGTAGAAACACTCATTTAAGGCCGGAGAAACGACACATCAACATCGCAATGGGTGCGGTGCGTGGTGCTCGCTTGGTCTGAACGGTGCTTATGTGGTGCAACGAGCAATAGCGCGAGCATCAAAAGGGACCATGTGATGGTATACGACGGTTAGATTCTTCGACGCGGGAATTGCATCCTTTGTGTTTTCTTTCCATGCTGCTTTTGAACCGATTTCGATTTGTTTTTCTCAACAATGAGTTTAGGTGCGGATGATGTATTGTTAACCGCATAGCAGAGATGTAACACTTTAGAGGAGTTGTAGTACGGAAGACGGTGTGTGTAATATTCCCAATTAGCAATGGCTAATTGAATATTCGATTTTAGTCAATTTTGCCTTATGTAGTTAGATTATAAATAAAAGTGAGTAGAGGGGGACATAACTCACTCAAAAAATAAAAAGTGCATATTTAGTGAACACTGATTTAGCTTAAGTGAGCTGGGGGGCCAAAGAGAGACCACGTAGAGGGGGCCCACGTGAACCCGCGGAAGGCACGCGAGCCAGGGTGGAGCACGTGGCAAGGGAGGCTACGTTCGGAGGAGGTGAGCCTTAGGGTTTGAGGAAGCTAACGCGCTATGAAGGAGAGCTATCATTTTGATCATTCGATGTTTGGTATTGGTGGTGTTTCGACTTCTTGAGCCGCTGGTTGTTCCAGCTGATGCTGCCCATGCCATTTAGTGCAGGTGTCTCCATTCGGAATCTCACCCTCAACAGGGGACTTGGTGCACCTTAGGGTGAGGTTGTCAGTAATCTTCAGGAGATTGGTGTTTAGCTTTTGCGGAGAGGCCCGGTGCATCCATAAATGCGCGGCCCTAAGAGGGAGGGACGCGGAGGTCCATTTTGGGAACTGGATTGGGTTTATTCCGGAGGTTTTGAGCTTGGAGAATTGAGCAAGGGGCCAACCACTTGCAACGAGAGATTTTTAGCGATTTTTGTGTGGTGTTTGTATTTTGGTGGTTTTCCGGCCATTGTAGCATAAAGCCTTGGAGGATAGTGTAGATCCTCAAGGGGTGGAGATTTTCGAAGTGGGTCATTCCGAAGAGAAATTCTTTACGGGCTTTTCTGGGCTTGGTAAGGTAGAGGGTGGGTTGAAGTTTCGACATTCCGAGTAAGGAGCGACCCCAAATACTCATCTTGTTCCGGCGGTAGTAGCTACACGAGCGATTTTCAATGAGCGAGGTAACGAGCAGAAGACGACCATTCCATCGGCATTCGAGAGTATTTCTTCACTTGCCTTGAGCAAGTCTAGGTACCATCACTCTGATCACCCTCGCCAACGCTGGCATATGCTCTTTATCGGTATAATAAAATGGCTCGACATTCTCTTTGCATTTCTTGAGTATCGGTTACGTGTTCTATATATATGCTATTGTGTGCCCACTCTTGTTATTTTTCTACTTGAGCATTTTCGGTACTATACTGTGGTGTGTTTTTCCCCATGCTGTGAGCAGTGGAGAGGGCTGAATAGCCTCCCGGATCTCTACCCTCTTTTCGAAGGTGAAGAAATATCTACATTAAATTCCCTCTAGTCCATCTCTGGATGGGTTGCTTTTGTTTTAGAAATATCCTGAAACGGGATATTACGATGTTGTGAGCATAGATGAAAAGGCACCATTTTAATGAGCTGGTTGTCTATGACACGGAGAGGCCTACATGCCCTTTCTGGTGGAAGTCGAAGAGATATTGAGCGTAGGTTGGAGAACACCTACGGAGAGGGGGGATTGTGTTCGGGCAGGTGGTGGACACGAACGGGGGAAGGAGCTGTGATAGACGCCCGAACGGGGAGGGGCTGTGGCTTGGGCCACCGAGAGCGAGGGGAGAGATGATGGCGGATGATAGTGATCTGCTTCGATTTGGAAACCTCCTCAAATCGGTCTGAGGATACGGCGAGCGGTGTGGTGATGGGGGCGAGAGATTCCACCGGCCCAGCAGAGCTAGCGGCGTGAAACCCAAGGGGTTTCAGTTAGCGAGGATTGGGTACATCCCACCATTTACGAAGTACATATTGCCACTCGGCGTGGTGCACGGCATATGGCATCACATACCACCTACACGTTCCACTATGCCCGCCTTTTGCGGAAGATGGGAACCCGGCCGGGGACTTTGCGGGAGTTGGAGCCTGGCCACGGGTGATTACTTTCTTTGAGTACCCGAGGCATATGGGCGGGGAGTTCGGGGATGCCCCCTTTCATTCGAACTTTGTTCGGCTCCGTGGGCGGCGGACAATGGGCGCTACGGAGAGGCACGAACGTACTCCGTCGGAGACACCCGGCGTATAGCGAGCCGATTCCGGCCCCCGCTACGTTGATGGTTCACATCAAACGATTCGGCGAAAGTCTTGGGTGGAGAAGGTTGGACGCATATATTTCCAGCTCAACCGGATCGAGAGACGAAGGCCATCAAGGTGGCTACGGCCATTTTGGATGGTGAGGCCCGAGTTAGTGGTTCCCATGGGATAGTGACTTGCTCGGGCATTCGGCCAGGTGACCCGCCATGCCGAGTTCTGGAGATGATAGAGAGGTTTGGCGGAGGGATTCGGAGGAGCACTTTGTTGGTGACGAGGCTCAAGCTGATTGGGGTAGGAGACATATGTTCGGACTGCGAGGATTTCGGTGATGAATTGCCGGATCTGTCCGCGACACGGATCGGTCTGCATGTTTGTTGTGGGGTTAGCGAGCCGCCCGGGGTCTAGTCGGTTCACTAGACCGGCCACACTCCCGAGGATGCCATTGGCGGGACCCGAGATTTGCGGGATGCCTTACCTAGGACCGGACACCTTACCCCGGAGACGGGCTTTCTAGCCAAAGGGAAGGATGTGACGGTCTACGCCTCCGAAGGGGATCGGGGGTAGGTACGGCTAGATGATGATGCCGAGGAGGGAGTTGAAGAAGAAGAGGTTGATAAGCACACTGTCTGGAGCCGTGCGTTGCCGGACAGATGTGGCAGGAAAAGCACATTTTGTCGAGGGTCTTCTCACGAGGTAGCGGGGAAGGATGAGTATGAGGATGGAGGGCGAGGAGATAGTCGAACAACGCATCCAGAGCGGGAGGTGCGACTTTTTGCACGCACGGAGAGGGACCTTTGCGGCATTGCGGGAGTACCCAAGTGTTGTGCTTGCGTGTCCCCGGAGAGACCGAGTGCGCGGCCCCGGCGAGGTTTGGATACCGAAGTGAACGGTGGGGCAACCCCACAATTTCATCGATGCACGGATGGTTGAGAGCGGAGAGGCATGCAGAGCGAGAGGCCGATGGATTTTCGGTGTTGGTCCCGAGAGTTAGACGATGCGGTGTGCCGGGTATGTTCCGGAAGGCGGTACAGCAGCGATGGGTACCTTACACGGTGACGGAAACCACTTTTTCATGGTCAACATACTAGATACCAATGTGGTATTGGGTGTACGATCGGCCCGATTACTTTGGGAAGGTCACCACGGTTAGGAGGCCTTGGAGATGGAGTGGGATGACAAGAAGACCGAGAAGCATGAGACAATATGTGGGATGCACACTTACCCCGCAGTGTTGACTCACGGATGGGAGCGAGACTAGGAAGGGAGAGATATAGGAGAGTGGGCGGTTGGGTTGCGGGCATCGAGCGAGGACTACGGGCGGACGGTTCATCCGGATATCTGAGGCCATCCTTGACGGTCGCAGTCGGTGTTTGGGGAGATGCGGCGGGACAGCCACCGGGGGATCAAGGGTTTGAGCTGCTTGTTAAGGCTGCCAAGCCGGGGCATCCCGAGGCGGTTATTACCACACCCTGGGCACCCCAAAGCCTGTCGGGATGAATTGAGTGGGCCATCCGGGGAGTTGCGGCTCTTGGACATATTCGGCCACCAGCACCGATCCTTTTCTTCTTGATGGTGTTGGTGAAGAAGAAGGACAACATTGAGAATGTGCATTGATTACGGGGCATGAATAAGCCCATGAAGAACGGTACCCATGCCACGGATAGATGAAGGTACAGTGGATAGAGTTGAGAAAGACACAGAGTTCTTCTCAAAGATTGATTTGAGATCCGGGTACCACGGATCGCGTGGGGAACGGGACATTCCCAAGACCGCTTTCGGTGCCATTACGGCCACTTTGAGTTCTTGGTTATGCCTTTCGAGCTAGCAATGCACGGCTACTTTCCGGTCATGCATGAACCATATCTTCCACGATGATTTGAGAAGTTTGTGTTGGTCTTCGATGATATGCGGTTCTGACGGGACTTGGGAGGAGCATCTCTAGCATATCGGCGATGCACTATCTTGGGCTTGGCCCGGTTGCTATCGCTCTCCAAGTGTGAGTTTGGATGACGGAGATGTTGTATTTGGGACACATCATGAGGTGGACGGAGTGAGGTCCACGAGGAAGATCGGGGCCATTAGAGATTGGTAGGGCCAGGAAAACGTGTGGAACCCGAGGATTTGTTGGCATACGCACATATTACGGGGAAGTTAGATCAGAATTTCTCTGACTTGTTGCACGCCTTACGGTTGTGAAGAAGGGCATTCGGTTGGTCGGATCCTGACGCGGTGGGCCTTTGAGGCTCAAGGAGGTTATGAGTAGGCTTGTCTAGTGCTTGCGTTGCCTGATTTTACGCGACCTTTTGTTTTGGAGTGTGATGCGTCGGGAGAGGGGATCGGCGCGATTTTGATACGGGGAGGCCTGCATATTTTCTGTAAGAGCCGAAGCTCCTTCCTCATGAGCGGTTGTATCTTATATACGACAAGGAGATGCGGCCATTAGCCATGCATTGGCCAGAATTCCGGCATGATGCTGCCAGTGTGTGAGTTCGGGGAGTGAGGAAGTGATCCACAACGGCCTCGAGTTCTTTTAGGAGCGAGAAACAACTACAAGAGAAGCTGACTGATGGATCAACAAGATCCGGCTTATCGACTTTGACATTGAGTATGTCAAGTGGAAGAACAACGTGGTAAAGTGATGCACTTTCCGACGTAGACCGGCCCGTTGTCTCACGATGAGTTTGGATACGGATTGGAGGGGCTCGACTCTTGGTGGGTACTCAAGGGCAGTTGCAGCCAACGAGGTTGCGGATGGTGGTGTGGGATGACAGAGTACGGGGAGTGATAGATAGAGATCATCTCGCCGGAGATAGGATCTTCTTGAGCGAGGCTCCTAGCTCAAGAACAGATGCTAGGCGTCACATGACTCACCATTGTCCGGCCGATCGGGGGTTTGCAAAACCTCTGGGACCATCAGAGGAAAGTTCTCTTGAAGGGCCTCGAGAGGGACGTGCTCTGTATATCAAGGGTGTGAGGTTTTGCCGGAGGAACAAGGAAGAGATGAACCATCCTGAGGTTGTTGCGACCTCTTCCCATTCAGGAGAGGGTAGGGAGAGCATTTCGATGGATTTCATCACGAGGATTGCCCCATGGTGCGGGGCAAGGACTATATATACGTCGTCGTTGATCGGCTAACGAAGTACGCACAATTTTCGCCATATCCGCACACTATTCGGTAGCACGGTGGCGAAGGCATTCTTCGGGGAGATCTTCGAGGTTACATGGTCTTCCCAAGACCATCATCGATGATAGGGACAACCGCTTTATGGGCGGATGCAGCGAGAGGACTTTTGGTGGTGGAGAGCAGAGTTGACATCGAAACTGCCGGCTACCACCCACGGACGAACGGGCGGGGGGACGGAGATAGTTAACAGAGAGTGAGTGCCGGAGGGCTACTTGCGCTTTGATAGTGGGCGGCGAGAGAGCATGGGCAAGTAGGTGCATCTGGGGGCTCTTGCTACAACAACACACATCATGTCCATCGGTGTGTCTCCGTTTTATGCTTTGTATGGATACCATTCTTTATCTTTTCTTGATGTGATGTTTAGTGCTATGTAAAGCTAGGAAGCAAAGATTGGATCAGAAGTCGAGCATTCTCTCCAGGAAAGCTCTCGGGATAACATGGTTACGGCGCGAGAACGATGGGAAAGTTGTGTCTGCACCGACAGTCGGATGTGGAGAAACCGATTCGAGTGAGAGCTTGGTCTACTATGTTTGCGGCCGTACGCCGATTGTCCCGAAGCGAGAAGGGAGCTCGGAAAGCTCAAGCCGGGACACATGGGCCATACGGGGTGATACGCGAGGGTTGGACGGTTGTATGAGTTGGACGCCCCAAGGCGACGGATTCATAACGTTTTCATGTGTCAATGCACCGAAGAAGGCATTAGGCGGTGGGTAGGTGACAGGTGACAGAAGAGCTATCGCCAATAGATGATGAGGGCATTTGGTGTTGCGACGGAAGGCCATTGATACCGAGGGAGAGAGCGGTGTGGAGCAGAGGACAATTCGAGAGTTCTTGGTGAGGTGGGAAGAATTTGCAGGATGAGGATACAGGAGGTAGTCTTGGGACATCAGCCTACGATTTGGCAGGGTCCGAAGCAACATTTTGCGGGGAGAGCGTATTCCCAATTAGCAGTAGCTAATTGGAGATATTCGATTTTTAGTCCGAATTGCCTTATGTAGTTGATTATAAATAAAAATGAGTAGAGGGGGGACATAACTCACTCCAAAAATAAAAATTGCACTCCTAGTAGACACACGTTGTAACCCAAGTGAGCTAAGGGCGAGAGACCCGTAGAGAGGGGGGCCCACGTAGACCGCGGAGGGAGCACAACGCCGAGGCCAAAGATGGAGCATGTGGCAAGGGGAGGCTACGTTGGAGGAGGTGAGCCTTAGGGTTTGAGAGAGCTAATGCTATATAGAGGAGAGCCTCCTCATTTTGATCATTCGATGTTTATGATATTCGAAATTTGGTCATTTCGACTTCTTGAGTATCTTTGAGTTTGTTTAGCTAGTACGCGACAGCATTTGGTCACGCAAGTGTCTTCGTTCGGAGATCTCACCCTCAACCTCGGGGGACTTCGAGGTGCACCTTTCCGGGTTGAGTTGTCCCATCGGTATTTTGCGGGGAGGGATTGGTGTTTAGCAGCTTTTGCGGAGGAGCGATGCATCCATAGATTGCGCGATCTGAGAGGAGGATGCGATCCGATGCGGGAGCTCGATTGGGTTTCTTTCGGAGGTTTTGAGCTTGGAGATTGAGCAGGGCTAGCCCTTTTTGTGGAAGGATTTTTGGCGAGTTTGTGGCTTTATTTTGGTGGTTTCCATTCGGCCCTCGGCGCGAGCCTTGGAGGATAGCGTAGATCCTTGAGGTGATTTCGAAGTGCGTCATTCAAGAAATGCTTTTTGGGCTTTTCGGTTTGGTCAGTAGAGGTTCGAGAGTTTCGGCTGTTAAGTACGAACAGCCCCGGATACTCATCTTGTTCCGGCGATAGTAGCTACCATGGGTTTTCCGGCCGACTAGGACGCGAGATCGAGAGAGCGACCATTCCATCGGCATTACGAGTATTTCTTCACTTGCCTTGAGCAAGTCTGGGTACCATCACTGCGATCACCTGTTATTGCTCACTGCTATTTCTCGGTATAATAAAATGACTCAACATTCTCTTTGCATTTTCTTCGCGAGTATCGATTGCGTGTTCATATATGTACTGTTGTGTGCTTGCACTACGTATTTTTCTTGAGCATTTCGATGCTATCTTCACTTGGTGTGTTTTCCCCCATACTCTAAGACGAGTACGGAAAGGGCCGGATAGCCTCCGGATCTCACCCTCTTTTCGAGGTGAAATGTACGGTAACGTGCCCTCCCAGAGTGCATCTGCGGTTGGGTTGCTTGTGTTTAGAAATATCACGGAAACGGGATATTACATTGTGATAGTGGCGATGTCACGGGCAACGATGCCGATCGACAACAACAACGCGAGAGGTTCTTTTGGACTTCGGCGGCAAGGAGGATGCTTGAGGGGACAAAGCGGCATGCAACGAGGATTATTGCTAGACAAAGCGGTATGCAACGGGCATTATTCGCACAGAGCACTTTCCTCGCTAAAGAGGAGTGTTGATTTTGTTTATCGAGAAAGTGCTCTAGATCCTCAGAATTTGGTGTAGAGCTTAGACACTTGTATTCCAAAGGCAAAAAGCGTTTATGGAAATTCCACTCGTATTTTGTTTATTTGAAAAATTAATTATTTTAATGGGGGCCGTAATTTAGAACTTGGGGAAATTAAATAATTAAAGGGTATTAAATAAAGCAAAATTGAATCTTCTAGAGGACATGGATCAAGTCATGTTATGATCTTGGAAATTTGTTGATCACACATCTAATCGGGGTGTTGATGTGTCAACGAGAAGACTATAAAGGAAGGCTTGAGGGTCATTCGGAAAACATACGAGACATTTGAATTGATCTAGATCTAAATTTATGGGGCGGAGTTCTTCGAAGGTCGAACTCGAGATCTCACAAAACGGTGAGGCGGAGAGATACCATCGAGGAAGAAATGTTTGATTATTTGTTGGAGCATAAGTCAAAGAGAGGCGAGGAAGAGATCTGGCAAAGCCAGCGTTGAAGGAGAGTTGTGTGATGTTGCGTGAGCTCATCTTGAGAAGCGAGCGGAGGAAGGTTTTCGGGTACTGCGGTGGATCGGTTTCGGGCGAGATGCGGAAAGTGGCACACGGAGAGGTACATTCCTTTGGGTCCAAGGAGGCAAAACGACTTGGGCGGGGTTGAACTTTGGGCACGGAAGGGGGTGAGAGGGGGGGGGGGGGGGCGCAAGTTGCGACCTTTGAGATTGTTCATAGGCTCCTAGGCGAGTTTTCTTCACCGGATGATCGGAAACTCAGCCAGTTGGTGAGGTAAATCCTCACAAATTCTTACGCAATATTTCTCTTTTGTAACTAAATCACCCTGGGGGTATTCGGGGATGTATTCAAACATTTCTATTGCATAATAATAAAACCTCGAGATTCTTTGCAGTTTTCCAGTAGGTTTTTCGGGAACTTAGTCAAATAAAAGGTGTCATGTGTGTGAATGATTTCCTTGTCTAGTTCCTTGTTTTTAGGAATCATAATTATTGCTGGTGTAGTTTGGCAATTGATTGCTTCATTATTTCTTGAATGTGATGAAATAATTGTCGTAAATTACATAATAGATGAAGTAATTCGGATAGTTGCGGTAGGATTCATTAGTCTGTTGGATATGAATTTTCACGGCCTGATAAATTTTACACGGTTATTTTTGGACAAATGTCCCTAAAAAAAACCCAACTTGGGAAAATTGGTGCGGCATGTTGAGAGTTTTATTATTATGCGAGCGGTGAGAAATTATGAGTACAATAATTTGGATGCCATAATATGACTATCCTGAGAGAAAATACTAACAAAAATAACTAGAGGAAATTAACCTCACTCGGGCAATTTCGGCCTTCGAGGACTACCTGCGAAGGAAACCGTCTAAACGAATGTGCGCAAGCCATTGTGTTGGGCGCCTGGTTGCGTCTTTGCCAGTGACTGCGGAGTCAAGACGTCACCGCACTCTTGGTCGGGGAAAATTCTTCTCAGGCTCTGCGAGGCCTTCACGGCACGGGCCCGAAGACGTCTTCTCCTCTCGACAAGATTGAACTTCCTACTCGGGCTTAGCACGCCTGTGTAGCCTCTGGAGAAATCTCGGCCTCTCTGCAAATGCACTTGTTGGATACGGAAAACTTCCTCCAACCTCACTATCCCTGTCCTCACTACACATCTGCAACCCGATCTTTGGCTCTCAAACCCAAGTGCTAACATATAAATCAATGCGCCAAAATCGAATTGCGGGGAAGTGTATCCTCCATCATCACATCGATCCCTTCTTATATCTTCTGTTGGGACTCTAACGACCAATATTAAAGTCTTAATAGATGGCTCGTATCATTTTATCGATAGTGAGTTTCTAGATAATTCTCTCCTTGACTTAATTAATTCTAAATAATTAACCGATTTTCTTAAATTTAGACTTGGAAAACATTAAAAAATAGGATAATAATGTAATTAAGTCATCTCTGGAGATAAAATTTCTAGAAACAATTTTATGAGTTTTTGGAGATCTCGCCCTTATTCTAGCCTCTCCACCAAATTTCGTGGCTAGAACACATCCGTGCCTAAAACTAACACTCCCTCTCTTAGCGAGCGTGTTCTCTCTAGTGCTACACATCTGTCACAACATCTGTCCTACCGTATCACCTCTGTCTGTGTATATCGGTTGCTATTGCCCTGATCATTGAGCAACTTTGATCTTTGCATACGTACTTTATTCTTGTGCTTGCCATACTCTTTGTAGCCATTTGCATCTACACTACGACTCCCTCTCATACGATACTTTGCGACTACAACCACTACAACTAAAGGCATCCTAAGTATTGAATCAGCGTGATCATGATGATGCCTCTTGTCTTCGGCAGTCCTCGGCGCTGCTAGCATCTTGTATCATTGAAGAATCTATGTTGCTTAAATCTACACTAAGCCACACTGCTACATTGCCTTTGCGCACGTCGGCATGCGATTGCTACTGAGTACGCAACTATCACTGCAGTACTCAACGCATCCGCCGCCATTGATCCATCTTGCCTGCACACTAAATGCGTGCGCCCCTGTGGCCAAGTAATGCTCCATGAGGTGAATCCTCGAGACCCTACCCAATCTCTGTATCTCTTTAGGGCTACAACACCAAATCACACCCACCTCACTCTAGAGGTATATCTATAGACATAACAAACTCTTCATCTACCATGGAAAACTTTGTCTATTTTCGTTGAGGCGTATGCTAGTCTGGCCTCACCTTTGTCCTTCTTCCTTGGGGGGTCTTGGGTATTGAAGTGGACAAAATCGCCACCTGAAAGCACTTGACCTTTGACGGGTCCTTCTTCTTCTTATTCTACTCCCTTTTTCCACCGAGCGGGACCCCTTTGATGCAAGGGGCTACATTCTCTTTCTTCCTTCTCACTCTTCTGTGAGCTTTAACATTGCTACCCGGCTGATGGTGCTCTGGAATTCGTCTCCAGTTCCTCTTCAGCGCAAGATCGGCTCACATTACGTCCCAACTGGAGGCAAGGTGTCTACCGCCCAATATGCTTTGAATTAAGAGCACTTTTGCCAATTCTGCGAGACACCTGTTGGTGCCAATCATACACCCTGCGCCCAGGTTGGGAGCACCTCCCCAACGAGGCTCGCTATTTGATCTCGACCTCTTGAATTCGAGTGAGGAAGGGATCTATGCCTTCTGCATCTCGATGGTTCTCGGCTTCTCTTGGAGAAACATCTCCTTCATGGAAGAACTGCGATATAAGCGTAAAGGCCACCACATTTCCACGGTTTGTATTCCGGAAATATGCGATGTTGTATGATCTGAGACTCCCGTCAAAATCATCCACTTCACCTTGACATTTCCTTCACCATGCTCATCTTCAACTAATCTTGCATCCTCGGGAAGCGCCACCACATTATCTGTGAAGCTTTCGGGCTATATTCATCTAGAAGGAAGGACATCCTAGCCTTCCGGATGACATAGTTGAAGCTCCCTCCAACCTATCTGATCTACAGAGCCTGCTGTGTGGTCATCTACGAATCGTAGAGAAACTCCTCTTTCCCTTTGCTTTCCATTGCTGCTCACTACTCGCACTCCTTTCGGGAACGCACAAATGCGCGCCCAGCTTCGTGCCAATGCACTTGTTTGGAAAATCGATTTCTTGGCTAAGCTCGGAAGAAATTTTCCTTTCTTTGTGTGTGCTTTTCTCTTCACGAACGTTGATTCCGGATGACATGGTTGGAAGCTCCTCCCAGCTTATCTACGATCTCTAGGCCTGTTGTGGTCATCTCTAAATACGTCGAAAACTCCTTCTTTACCTTTATTTGGGGTGATGCTCTGCCCTCGCACTCATGGGAACACGCCGGATCTACTGGGCGCTGTTGCCAATCCGCAATTGGAAAATTAGATTTCTTGGCTAGAAACCATTTGAGATAAATTTTAAGCTGCCATTGTGTGTGCTTTCTCTTCCACTCGACGGTCTGCTACGCAAAACCCTTTGTGTCCAACTAGAAATCTGCTCATAGAAAATCTAATCTGCCATTTACTCACTGCGGCTACTGAATCACAATCCCAGGCAACTCGACTTTTTACCTTCTTCACAATTGAAAATCAGATTTTTGTCCCAACTGATTCGAAGCCTAGTAGCTGGTGCCATGTAAAATGTGGAACTGGGTTTTCTCAAATCATCAATTTCTGAGTTTCTTCTAGGGCTCACCAGTTTACAAACTCTATTTGTTGCCACGATTTCTTATAGACTCTTGTAGCACCTAATGCATCCATCTTATAATGCATATCTATTTGTGCACTGCGCATAATGGTCTTTCCACTTCACGAATTGGATTCTTTGACTTTGGAGCTAATGGACATATGACAAAACATAATCACATTTGGAAAATCGGAAAATAAAAATATTTTCTCTTTATTTGATAATTACGTGTGATTTACTTTCAAGACTTATTATCTTTTCTTATGTTCTTTCTTAGTTCATCGGCAATTGCAAAACTAAAACACGAAAATCCAGGACACCGGATGTAGGCGCACGATTAGGAAAAACCCCTATATGGGGAAAACCCGGTCAAGAACTCTTCTTTTAGTAGATTCATATGACAACCAGGACCTTGTGGAGACGTTCCTCCTCCACCGAATCCCGGCCTTTCAATGAGATGCAACAACGTTCAATAATATCGCATCTAGCGACTTCAACCCGGCCTTCGACCCAAAAATTTAGGCCCGGCTCCACCGGAATTCCGACCTCCCGATAACTACGAGAGATTTGGCCTCTAGTAGCTTCACAACCCGATGTAGCTTCACGGTTTCGATGCGGTTTCGACTTCGATGCGACTTCACAACTTCGATGCGGATTTCCCAACTTTGATCCGGTTCCCGGTTTGATGCAATTTCACGGCGTCGATGCGGTTCCCAACTTCGATGCAATTTTCCCATCTTCGATGTAGCTTCTTTGCACATAAGAAAGACCAAGAATTTGATTCCAACTTCCTTCTTCGACTTCGAACTTTTGCTCTGACTCTTGCGATTTGAACTTGTGAGAGATGTGTCTTCAAATGAGTCGAGTTGCTCCAATATATAGTGATTTTGTGAGGTCAAATTCCCTTGTTGAGGCCGACTTTTCCTTTCTTGTCGACTTGGTGGAGGAGGCCTAATTGACCTATTTCTGATAAAATAAATTTCTTCTTTGACAAATAATTCCCAAGAAGGTTCTTTTACAATATGTCATGAACAAGGACACAGAGCATAAACCCTACAAATCTTCAATGGAGACTTTGACTAAAAACAATTGACCCAAAGCATGAAACCCATGCTTTAATAAGTCAATTTTTTAATAATAAAATTCTTTTTTCTTTCTTTTGATAAATACATTCATTGTAATCTAGTACAATTATGAATATTGACATAATTATATTCTTATAACACATCCCTCTTAACTAATAGTTTAATAATTATATTCCTTTTTCTTTCTTTTGTTAAATACATTTGATTATGACTATAGTACAATTGAGAAATAGAACGCTAGTTACATTCTTGACACTCCCTCTTAACTAGGGAGGTATTCATAATTACCTATATCTATAGAGTACATGGAAGAACTCCAAAATGAACTACGAAGAGTTAGCGCACACTCGGTGCCACAAACTGAATTCTGACCATGGTAATTTGCTCCAGGAGTGGGACTAAAGATGGACTAAAGCTTTCAACTAGTCTAGGTACACGGAAAACACTTGCTAACCATCATACAGGGGGATCTGGGTGCGTATCAAGGTCGGAGCTCAATGACCAACGCCACCCTCCCTCTTTGGGATCGAGGACATCCAAACACACATAGCGACTGGAGATGTCCTCCCAAGCATCCACCATTCGTGCTTCGCTCTCCTAATAAACTACATATATCAAGTTGTCCAAGCATGCTTCATAGTGTTGATCTTCTTGCGAGAGATTTCTATACAAATACAACGTAATCAATAATAAACTTTCAAACATACAAACAAGTAAACATAGATCTTCGGAGTCCTTAATCATCTTGATGCAACTTATATCAAGTTGTTTATATGCAATTAATCGAAGCATTTTCTTCTTCTCTCATTTCTTCAGTAACATTAAGACATCCTCAAAGCATTGTAGTACTTTCATTCATTCTCCAATTTCTTTTTCAAAGGTATCCATCATGACTATCATAATATGCCTTCCCTCTTAATTGAGAGAGATGTATTCTTTTCTTCTATCTAGGCTCTCTCTCAACTTGGGGAGATCAACTTCTTCCTTCTTTTCACGATTTCATTTCTTCATACGACATCAAGGTTATGTTGATTATCATGATAACTTTTTCTTCATCATGCTCATACGAACATCTTCATTGTCTTGAAAGATTGTGTACCTACAAAACTTTAATAGCAAGTACAACCAAATACATATATAAAGCATGGAGTTAATAATGGAAGCATTTAGACTTTGGTTATCAAATACCACAAACCTAGTTAGGTTCATAATCATCTAGAGACACATACTTCTAAACTTCAACTTCTTGCTAGGGTTTGTTACAAACCTAGACTGCTATAAAGCAATTTAATCAAGAAATCAATCTCATTCTATCTGGGGCCTCTATTATTTTAAAATACATATGACGATTCCATTATGATCCATTCAAACCCTGAATTCCCATCTTAGAGACACAAAATCCTTAGATATCGGTAATTCAATCAAATGACAATTCTACTATACATTTTAGACTCTACTAGGTTTGTTGCAAACCCTAGATTTAATCACCATATCGAAACAATATCATCATATCAAACTTCTACTAGTGCTTTGTTACAAACCTAGTATTTACAAACTATGAGCATCGACAATTAGGTTAGCATATATATAGGATTTCATAAGCACATCACAACAATATTTACTGGGTAAATTCAAGACACAAATATCAATACATTTCATTGGCTTCAGGGTTTTGATCATACGGATGAATACATACCTAGGGTTTCATTCACGGGACTTCATCTTAGCTAATATGAGGTCTTGCTAATAAAACCTAATTTATAAACCTTAATGATCTAGGGCTTCATAACACTGCAAACCTAAAGGTCCGAGGTTTCCATTGTAATAATACCAAAACCCTAAACATCGGAAAATAGTATTTTCTATATTAATAATAACCCTATGTTAGATTAGGGTTTCATAATGACATACCCTTGGGTTAGGGTTTTTTATGTCAAACCCTTTTAGGGGTTCCTGAGAGATAATATAATGAGGGTAAGATTCAATCTAGGATTAATCACCCTAACGAAATATTTGTGATTCAAAAACCCTAGACATAATGATGTTAGTAATGTACATTGTAAAGTAACTTTTAAAGGAAAAAGAACATACCTTTTTCATATGAAGAGAATTTTATAACAAGGCATATGGTCTAAGACATACCTTTAGGTATTCCCTTACAAACCTTGTAGAACATCAATTCTTACTTGAATAAATTCCTTTGCAACATAACTTTTACCATGCTTCAAGTTTATTCTTTGAGGTTTCCTCCATAAACTTTGAGCATTCAACAAACTTTCCTAGCACGAGAAAATATAAAGGTTATTATATAATCAAGCAAGGTCTTAAATGTGAGGAGGAAACCAAATATGAATGAAACAAAGAACATAATACTTATCTTTTGGTAAATTGGTGGAGGCTCCTCATAATCCAATCTTGAGGAGACCGTTATAACTTTTTATCAAACAATTAAGACATGTTAGACCTATAGGTTCTAGAAATCAAAACATAAAGGAAAACAATTCAAAACTTAAATAGAAGGATATGTAAGGGATAGAGTCCTAAGGTCCACTAACAAATAAGTCTTTGACCCAGTCTTCCATCTTGTTCTTCTTTGGTGGACCTTCATCGACAATATTTGCTTGATCTCTTTCTCTCTTCTTGTTCCTTGGGTTCTCGAGGACAATGACTTTTGCATAATGACCGCTCTTGTGGCAATTATAACATTCGATCTTGAATAGGTCAACCTTCTTCTTTGGTCCTTTGTACTTTTTTAAGGTTCCCTTCTTTTGATGAGCGGAATAGGCATTTGAGATGTTCTATATTTACTCCATCCTCCTTGTTGTTGCTTTACTAACGACATTCGCTTCTTCTTGACTACATGCATTCCACGTTGTTCGAATGTTGCGGTACCTTCATTGTTGATTCATGATGTAGAGGCACTCCCGATGTTGGTAATCCCTAGAAGGAAGTATTAATCACGACCTCCTTTTAACAATTTCATCTATATCCTGAGTTCATCTCTGATTCTAGATATCCTTATAAAGAAGGATGCCACGAAGTATCATCTTTCGTCATCTTGATAGATCTTAATTCATTATCGAGGCTTGCAATTTGACCAATGTTCTTGATTGTGAATAATTTGGATATAACCCTCATACATTTCTTGAGCGGAATCCATGTTGGATATATGTGAATGAGGTTGTCTTTTACTCCATCCACTATTAGGTTCATAGCCAATATTTGATTTCTTTTGAACTTTGCTGATATTTGCTTCCATGATTCATGTAGGCTTCTTGTTTTTCCTTGAACTAGATCCAAAATTTTACTAACTATGAGGATGAGATCTGTCCTCTTTTTCCATACTGTAGTTGGAGGCTCCTTCTAGTTTGTTTTTCTCCTTTGAGTTAGATATAGTTCTTGTAAATAGTAGGCTTATCCGCCTGATCCCCTTTCTTGATGACCCTTATTCAATTCTTAGACTCCTTATTCTCCTTTCAATAGATCTTGAGGCTACCTTTTTCTTCTTTCTTCACCTTGGCTACGATGCCATGTTGGAAAATTGGAAAGGCGAAAGATTTTCTCTTTTGATAGTAGCAGCGATTTCTTTGAGTTATTATTATCTTCCTTATGTTCTTCTTTTATCTTACTTCATCAAGCAATTACCAAAACCAAAACACGAAGATCAAGGACATAGATGTAGGCGCACAAGCAGGAAAAACCCGGTCAAGAACTTTCCGCCCGATTAGATTCATATGACATTGAGACAACCAAGACCCTAACGAGACTTTCCTCCTCCACCAAGTCAACCTTTCAATGAGATGCAACACCTTCAATAGTCTCTTCTTGTCCAACAACCTAACCCAACATCAACCCAAAAATTTAGGCCCGGCGTCACGAATTTTGACCTCCCCGATAGCTAACGAGAATTTCGGCCCCTCCGATAGCTTCATGGCTTTTGATGCAACTTCTGGCTTTGATGCGGGTTTCCCAGCCGATGCGATTTCATAGCTTCGATGCAACTTCTATGACTTCGATGTAGTTTCCCAATTTTTGATGCGGTTTCTAACCGATGCAACTTCCTTGACTTCGACGCAATTTCCCATTCGATGCAACTTTAGAATTTTTGTTACCGCGAAGGTGTATCCCCAATGGGAAATAGACGGCGATACACGGCAATACAAGCATACAACTATGGAAAAATGCGGAAGCTAGAATATAGAGCAAGTACACATAAAATACCGAAATGCTAAGCCATTTATTGAGTTTGAGAATATATATGGGTACAATGAATGATGAGAATAAGTGCACCTATCCTTACTACAAAACAGTGAAGAACCCTCTCGAAAAGACGGGGAAATGGGTTGCTATAGAGAGTACGTCCCGAATTTCTTTGGAAAAATCTGGCAAGTAAAATCTTCTTCTTTGCAATGAATTGGAACTAGGGGGAAATTTGATCCCTCGCGGAATGGTGAAAATCGGTAGATGCTGTGCTCTGCGCGCTCCGGGACAAAACCCGAGAAACCATGACAAATGGACCACCTGCGAAAACACCCCGAAGCCCTCCTCGAGCTTGTTGTCCCTCCGGAGCCCGGTAACGGATGTGAAGAATGTTGAGAAAGAGCCACAAATCCCTCTTGCAAACTCTCCAAGTAGAAAGAGACTATCCCTCCACCTTTGAAACACTGCCCCGAATCTCCCACGAAAATCCCCCCACAATGAGAAAATTGCTCTAACTCAAGCGCATCCTCCCTCCAAAATGCCGCAGGTCACCGATGAAGCTCGGCTCTCGGCAAAACGTCCAGCAAATCACCGCAAATCAGCGCTGGGCGGAAGAATACCTTGCCGGGCGGTGCTCGTCCCCGGGGCCAAGGGTGAGATCTCCCGGCCAGGAGACACACCCTCGGTCGCACTCGCGCCGATGTTGCGGACCAACTAAACGACGGGCGTGCTCAAGTAGATAGAAGTCTAGCTCAAAATATCATCCAACATGTCAATAATGCCCAAATGAGGAGGCTCCACTCCACCTTTTATGGCCCATTGGTTTCCCTCCAAAAACCAACGTCCTCTCTCATTCGGCTCCCTCCGTGGTGTGTGTGGCCCCCCTTGGCTCCCTCCTTAAGTTACAACGTTGCATCTACTAGAAACACTTTGTTTTTGTTTAAGTGAGTTAGACCCCTTTTCTCCCACTTTTGTTATTAATAAACTATAGTCGGCAAAACTATGCAAAAATCAAATATTCCAGGCTGGCGGTGCACAATTGGGAATAATGCAGTCTCCAAACTAGGTGTTGCTTGTCCTCCAAGCAACTAAAGTGATGGATGCGCAAAATCTCCTGCGCTCTCCCAAGTGACATCCTCTTCGGCAAACGCATCCTCCATAATGCAAAGAACGAGCCTCCTCTCTAGCCGATGCTCCCCACTAACAGCTACCAAAATGTGCGGGGGTCCCAGTTGTGCCCCTTTGAACCCTCTGCGACCTCTGCATCCCTTACCGGCAACGAAGGGTCCTTTCAATCACCGAGGATCCCAAACACGATCTCACTTACCAACAGTCCTCTAGGCTCACAATGCACGAGAACCCGATCATCGCCCAAGTCCCACGTCGGGGGCTGCGCACTATCTCTGGCCTCGTGATGCTCTCGGGGGTGAAGACCTGGCGGCATCAATGCTCCCCGAGCTCATCGTACTACACATGTTGCATATCACCCTTGCAAGTAAAGCCCACAAACTCCTCACCTCTCTCCGGTCAAGTCCGACTCAATCCCACTCTTGATCCTACTCACCAAATCGGGACAGTGCTAAAAATGATGACACCTTGTGTCCCTACGGTAAGA
This sequence comes from Pinus albicaulis, assembly GCA_034641835.2. Taxonomy (NCBI): domain Eukaryota; kingdom Viridiplantae; phylum Streptophyta; class Pinopsida; order Pinales; family Pinaceae; genus Pinus; species Pinus albicaulis. The sequence goes on from JAXQQM020081901.1 coordinate 114,229, forward strand.
ATCTATAACTGTGTGCTATCCATATGGGCCACAGCATTGTGCTCCCTGCGAAGAATACAACATCAAGAGGGTACCAACTCATGATCTCCCGCCGGTCCATCATGGAAGAAGAATACGATGTGAGCAACTTATTTGCATATGGAACATGCCGGGAGTGCGTCGCCAACTCGTAATCAACTCCTTTGTACGCCTGTGCGATGGTACTGTAGAAGGAAGCCCCTCTCTCTATATTGAGCCAAAGTGGGCAAGATATGCGCAAGCTCCATCGATGTACTCACAGGGGAGTGCTACACACTAAAAAATGTTGCAACTCTGTGGTATGTGTGCACCTATACAACGTCTCATCACGCGACCCAGATGGATGCTCACCATATCAACAGCTCCTCCCACTCCCGGTCGGGGAATGTCATGCTCGGCGGCACGGGTCCCTGTGGGAACAATCCCATCGACCTCCAAAACCTACAGAAGAGAATACGGACTGTGATTTCTTTGTCACCGTACTTGATGTCGGTGCATGTATTTGTCCACCTCGATGTCGACCCCAATGCCTGTTGGCCGCCGCCATCCTCATCGACTCAATGTGGGCACCCATCCTCGATAAGTGTCGATACGATGTGCGGGCAAACACATGCGGGATGCTATAACGCGCGAGTATCCTGCGCATGCATGTTCTCGACATGCGCGAAGGAAAAAGTGATGTGTCTCCCACATGGCCGACTCCCCCAGCGTAGGCTCGGTGATGAGCGTGCACCACCTCTCCCCTGAGATCATCTCATCCCAACACATGGTGCATCAACCGCTAGCACACCAACCCGATTGCCCGCTGCGAGAAGTCTCTCGCCTAGTGTGCGGGTGTCATCCAAATATCTAGGGTGAACCTCGCGTGCCACTGTTTGCTCACGCCCAAAGGGGTGCCAAGGTCAGAAACATAATCGAGCATGCTGTGGTGATGTCGAAGCGAGTCGAGTGTGTGAGGTCCCCACGGATACGCACGCCAGGTAACTCACTCCTTTGTCTCTCCATCGATCTGGGTGTTACTACCAAGGTAGCCGATGTCCACATCCATGAGTCTCTGCGGAAGCAATGCTCTAAGACCTGCGTACGTGCCAGGCGCCCTCGCCGCCTGGCCCCGGTCATCCATCTGCTCTCCTCAACGTACCCGCTGCCTGGCGAGGCATACCTGGGTATCTTCTTTGGATACCATTGCTCTGCTTTCGCACCAGTCTGGGTCTCGTGTCTGGTGTGTCCCGAGGCATCGGTCACTCTCCGCATGCTCTCAATGTGATGTGGGATACTCCTACTCCTGATGCAGTCCACCTGTATATGGTACACCACCATGCTACTCCATGTCCATGGCGCAATCCACCGCTCGATGCCGTGGCTCCCACATCACGGATGTGATGACCTAGAGAGCTGTGCCTCTCTACATCGGACTACCACCAATCGGTAACATCGTCTCCGCAGTACGTATCACTATACTGTAGACGAAAGGATCATCTGCTCCAAATCCTCTTGAGGGGTCGGAAGTGAATCTCCTGTTATTATTAGGTAGTGTTACCACCCTTTAACAAACCAGCGCATCCTGCTGTGCCCACAAGGTGAAAGATCATGGCCCCATACAAGGTGCCATCGAGTAGCTGCCAAGTACACCTCCTCACGTGACCTCCACCAAGGTGTGTTGACCACCGTGATCCAGGTATTGTGAATGTCATGCCAAGACAACCTAGGGGTACGCCGCAAGGCGGTTGGCCAACGGGTGACCGAAGCGCATCACTCTCGACCCCGTGTACTCTCAAGGCATGATCGGCCGACTGCTGGAAAACGGTGAGTGATCCACGGATCCCGATGCCAATGCGGGGTTCTGTATTCCCCATGCATAGAAAATCTTTTCGAGCTACCTCGGATGCATCACTATCTCCATGGCCGTCACAGGAGTACCAACTCAAAATCTCTCGCCATCCAACCTCAGCATGTGGATGTTCATGCCCTTCTGGCTACGATCGTCTCATCACAGCTGTCAGAGTCAACATGTGAGATGCGGCCCAGGTGGCTGCGCACTCTCTCTCTCAACGGGAAGAGATGACCCAACAACTGCTTTGTAGTCCCATCCATGCATGCTGAAGGGGAATGATGCGACGCTCCAACGTGCCCTACGATTGTACCATCGGGGAATCCGGTCATTCCCCAATGCGGACCAACTTGGCCTTAGGCTTGGCACAAGTCACTCTCATGCCCTCTGACTCTGGTCACCGCAACAAAATGGCCTCCCGTCTTGACGTGGCCTTCCCTCTCAAAACTCGAAGGTCGTCGGCCAGGTAATCTGCATTGTCTGCCGACCATGCGTGTACCTGCGTACACCGCTGGTGCCTCATCGAAGGTGGATATGTCTCCTAACGCCTCACCCCGCTACGACCGTGTGCGCTACACGAAGACTCGGACACGACTCCGGTCCATCATCTCAATGGATGGCTCTCACGGGAGTGAGCTCTGCCTTCTCCACTACACATCAGCAGAGCATGACGAGAGGTCCTCGTGAGGGGGAATCACGTGTCACACTAGGTGTAACCCCCGGACTCACACGAAATCTGTGTGCCCTCATCCTCCAAGTGCAATGTTGCCACCTTAATGGCCTGCGGCTAACGACATACGATTGGTGGAAATAGATGTCCAACTTTCTACCCAAGACTTTGCCGAGCTGACTGATGAGCCATCAACGTGGGCAAATGAAATATGCTAGGCTGGCAACGGTGGTCGTCATGATGATGTTTGTGTCCACAGCGATGATCACGGGAGTCTACCATCCTTGTGGGAGGAAATTTGAACATAATCTCCTAGCGAGATAAGATCTCCGATGCTTGACCCCGCATGCGGGGTACTCTGTGATGTGAGCATCCATCGCGGGGGTCAACCTCCGGCTTCCAGCATGCTGTTGCCCTGTGTCTCTGCTAGGGAAAGTGGGCATAGTGGGTCGCGTGGGTGTACGATGCCATGATAGAGACCGCATCTCGCCTCGGCATATACGGTGTGGCCGTGCTGAGTCACCTCCTTAGATGCGAAAACGCCCAGGGTTTTCATTTTGCGCCTAACCTCCGGTCACCGGTGAGTCTGCGCCGAGGCACATCCTGCGTGTTGGAGGGGCGCCTCTCCGTCTCCTCTCATCATCATCACCTGCCATCGGCTCTTCTGTATGTGTCTACGGGCTCCCCATGAAATGGCAACGCTGTTCACTCAAAACAACCACTACGCCAACCGACCTCCCAGGTTACCCACGAAACAACTCGAGAAAAATTCTAGGAATTTGGGAAGGTGATCCTTGCCCAAAACCCCGAAAAACCCAGAAAACGTTTCTTCTAATTCCAACCTTCAAATTTGACCATTTATATTTTGGCCCTTTTCCCAATTTCGTTTTTGGTACTGCAACTGCTATTGCTCTCCAAAATTCCAGCAAACCTCTGTATGATCTCTTTCCCAATGTCATAGACCACAGGCTGAGCCAGAATTATGCTCTGATACCACTGTAATATCCCCAATAGGAAATAGACAGTAATACACAGCAATACAAGCATACAACTATATAGGAAAGATGCCGGAAATAGAATATAGAGCAAGTACACATAAAAATACCAGAACGCTAAGCCATTTTATTAATTCTGAGAATATATATGGGTACAATAGATAATCAGAATAAGTGCACCTATCCTTGCACAAGGCAAGTGAAGAACCCTCTCAGAACAGGAAATGGCTGCTATGGAGACTGCGTCCCAGCTGCTGGAAGAATCTGCCGTAAAATGCTGTTGCTGCAATGAACTGGAACTAGGGGCTGATCCCGTCACCGGAATGAGCTGAAAACCGGTAGACCGCCTGTACTCTCTGCTCTGGACAAAACCCAGAAACCATGAAGCAAATGGACCACCTCCGAAAAACACCCCAGAAGCCCTCCTCAAGGAAAACGTTGTCCCTCCAGGCCCAGCGCAGATGCCAAAAGAAGAATGCTGAGAAAGAGCCACAAATCCCTCTGCAAACTCTCCAACTGAAAGAGACTAACCCTCCAAGCTGAAACACACTGAATCTCCCACGAAAATCCCCACAACTGAGCTGCTCTAACTCAAACTGCATCCTCCCTCCAAGACTGCGCAGTCACCCAATGAAGCTCAGCTCCTCAGCAAAACGTCCAACCAAATCACCTGCAAATCAACTGCTAAAGACTGAAGGAATACCTTGCCCGAGCAGGCACTCGAAGTCCCCCGGGGCCAAGGGTGAGATCTCCGACCGGAGACACTCAGTCGCACTAAACAGTGCTGCAGACCGACTAAACAGCCAGCGTGCTCAAGTAGACAGAAGTCTAGCTCAAAATATCATCAACATATCAATAATGCCCAAATGAGGAGGCTCCTCCACCTTTTATAGCATTGGTTTCCCTCCAAAACCAACGTCCTCTCTCTCATTGGCTCCTCCACGTGGTGTGTGGCCCCCCTTGGCTCCCTCCTTAAGTTACAACGTTGCATCTACTAGGGAAACACTTTATTTTATTTAAGTGAGTTAGACCCCTTTTCTCACTTTTATTTATTAATAAACTATAGTCAGCAAAACTATACAAAAATCAAATATTCCAATTAGCGTTGCTAATTAGGAATATTAAGGTGAGAGAGAGAGAGAGAGAGACCCAAAAACTTCAATTCCAACTTCCTTCTTCAACTTTGCACTTTTTCTGACCCCAGCTACTTCAATTCGAACTTGTGAGAGATGTGCCTTCAAATGAGTCGAGTTGCTCCAATATATAGTGAGTTTGTGAGGTCAAATTCCCTTGTTGAGGTCGACTTGGTGGAGGAGGCCTAATTGAACTATTTTACAATAAAATAAATTTCTTCTTTGATAAATAATTCCCAAGAAGGGTCTTTTACAATATGACATGAACAAAGACACTTGACATAAACCCTAGAAGTTTTCAGTGGAGATTTTGACCTAAAAGCAATTAACCCAATGTTATAAAACCAACTCCAAAAATAGAAGAAAAGAGAGGTCAATGCCTTAGAAATCAGCCACTTCGAGGGGGCAACCTCCAATACATTACATAAATGAACAATTCTTGGATGATACAAATGACCAAAACCTCCTTCTATATATAGGAGTCCATGGGCCCACAATATAATCCTAGCCGACCTAACAATAACAATGTAAGGGCACAATAATAACAATATTAGGGTTATAGGGGTACAACAATAACAATAAGGGGGCTACACTAATAACAATAAGGGACTAAACTAGTAATATAGGGACCTAACATGCCCCTCTCCTTCAAAAAATTGTTGTCCTCAATCGTTGAAATTGGACAACTAGGTCCAAACTCCGGTTGTGCTGCTCAGATGACGATCGCAATATTTTTATTGGATTCCTCTTTCGTAGAGGTGTAAGATTGATCTAAAGATCATCTCGATCGGATGAGCAGAACATGTACTTTGAATTTATTCCACTTATGTGCTGGGTCGGCCTGGAATAAAATATTGACTTAAATGTCTTAAAGGACGTGTCACACACCCCCAAATATTCCTATATATTGGAGAGACTTGGAGTTCATTTGAGACACATTGGTGTGGAGGAATTCTCTCTCTCTTGATGGCGTTGGAGCTGCGTATTCTTTGTTTGGGTTGTTCTGGGGTTATGTGTGACACGCTTGGCTGAATGACCTATTGGAGACTTTGCTGGTAGAAGCATCCTGCTGATCGCCGTAACGCCACCATTTCTTATCTCTTTCTTGGCTTGTCTTCTATCGATCTATTAGTATGTTCTATCTTCTTCAATATTGTGCACTAATCTGAAATGGCATAGAACATGAGCAATTAACATCAACGCTGAGTAGCTCCTGGGGTGCTTTGTATAAAATTCTCATCCTCCCATGTAGAATCTTCAGTGGGTAAGTTCTTCCACTTGATGAGATACTCTGAAATTGACCGATTCCGTAGCTGTCGAGTTCTTGTTTCCATGACCACTTCAGGTTCCAATATTATTTTTCCTTCCTCATCAAGTTCTGGCAATATTGTTTGAACTGGAAGATTTTCACCTATAACCTTCTTTAAGCATGAAACATGGAAACTAGATGTACTTGCCACTTGCTAAGAAGCAGAAGATCCAATTTGTATGCCATAGTACCAATCTTTTGCAACACCTTGTAAGGACCATAGTACTTTGGCGATAATTTATTATCCTTCTTAGCTTTCTTGAGGGACATTTGTTTGTATGGTTGTAGCCGTAAAAATACCCAGTCTCCTACATCAAAACTTCTCTTGTTGCGATGTTGATCTGCCTGTTGTTTCATTCGATTTTGTGCCAGATTTGCCTGATTTGCTCTGATCCCAAATGTCATGAAACCAACTCCAAAAATAGAAGAAAAGAGAGGTCAACACCTTTGAAATCAGCCACTTCGAGGGGGCAGCCTCCAATACATTACATAAATGAACAATTCTTGGATGATACAAATGACCAAAACCTCCTTCTATATATAGGAGTCCATGGGCCCACAATATCATCCTAGCTGACCTAACAATAACAATGTAAGGGCACAATAATAACAATATTGGGGTTACAGGGGCACAACAATAACAATAAGGGGGCTACACTAATAACAATAATGGACTAAATTAGTAATATAGGGACCTAACACCCAAGCATGAAACCCATGCTTTAATAAGCCAATTTATTTAATAATAAAATTTCTTTTTATTTCTTTTGATAAATACATTTCATTATTACTTCAGTACAATTACGAAGATAGACACTAGTTACATTCTTCAACAACTGTAATATTCCCAAATGGGAAAAGCAGGAATATAGTGCAAAAAATGAAAGCAACAACAAGTATTTAACACATGAAACAATGAGACCAATATAGAGCCATATTATTGATCATATATGCAGCAAATAAGTACAAAACAATCAGGCACAAATCATTAAATGTGATCACACAAGCCTCCAATACATAAACACTCTCAAAAGTGAGATGATGCTGCTATACAAAATGCCAGAGAGCTGCTACAGTGCAGTCATATTATGCATAACTACAGTTGGAGATGATACAATGATGTAAAAATACTGATATAGGCCCCAATAGATTCTAGACATACAGATCTGGGCACTAGATCAGCTTTCCAAGACAACCCAAGAGAGTTTATGATAAATGCACACAATGTGCCAATGTAAGCTGCAACCCTAGGGTTGAAGGTATGTTGCAACAACAAAAATGAGAAGATATGGCTGAAGTTGATGTAGAAAACTACATATCTTCTCCAATAGATTCTTCGGATGAAAGAATGGCTCCTCCACTAAAGAAATCACCTCCCAAAACAACCACTACAGCCACGCCTGCAACTCCTCCCTAAAATAACGCAGATCTGGGATGAAACTGTGCCGTAGGGGATAAATGCACTTTGGCCTGATGCCAAATATGTCAATAAAGCCCAAGGGGCTGCTTTACAGGCCTTCCAATGGATGGAAACCTCCCTCCACTGCAAAACTAGCTCTGAAGACACCTAATATAATTCTCCACTGCTGTACCCTGCAACACAGCACAATATTCTGCAGAAAGTGCGCTGATGAAGAAAGCTGTAGCTTGGCCTTGAGCCTGAGTGTGAAAATGTAGTGCAATTCTCCTTCAAGAGGCCTCTCAAGGAAAGAGATGGGATTCCCGGTTGGAAACACCTTGTGCTAAACAACACTGCAAACTCAACTAAACAGCTGAAGAATGCCAAAAGTCTAAACAGACCATATACAAAATAATAAGTCAAAACATGATCAATATGGCTGCCATCCTCTTCCTTAAATAAGATATGAGCTTCCTTACCCTTGGCCCCACTCAATTAGGTCACTACCTCCATGCAATCGATCTCTCTCCAAAACTGCGTTATTCCTCATTAAATGTCCACTCCTCCATAACAACGCTGTTGATTTGGTCAAAGTTGACCTATTCAACATGTTTCAACCTCTGTTCACACTCAAAGGTGCTTTATTTAGCTGCTTAGAGGGTCTCATTTCACACTTGAAGTGTTTTTATTGCTGCTAAGGAGATTTATGGGCCTCCATACCCATTTATTCACCTACCTAGTGACAAAATAATCCATAATATTCCATTTAGCCAAAAGCTAACTTTTAGGAATATTACAACAACATCGACACCAACACTTTCTCTCTAATTATATCTTCATTTTGCATGATGATAATGGAATCCTTATTATTGTGCTCTATGTGGATCAAAGTTGTCACACTTAGACTTAGTAGAGACTTGGTTGGCCTAGGACTTAACAAAGACTTGGTAAATACAAAATACTCAAAATTTAGTAAGGGCGAGTCTTGGTTGAGCATGAGGCAATTCTTGCAAGTCTTGGCGAGTTTGGTGAGTAAAGGCTAGTCTTAGAAAGTGGTGAGTTCATGGTTGATTATGAGGTGAGAGCTTGGCCTATCTAAGACTTGCGAAGACTTAGGAAGACTTTGTTGGAAAGTGTAACTAGGTTGGTCTACATGTTGACTATGTAATTATGTATTTATGAAAAGAAGAAGGCAAAGTAAATAAAATGTCCTTTTAGTATACTTGCTTCATGGGCTTCATGAGCAAGATTGTATTAAGTAGATGGAATTCTTCTTGATGTCCATTAGGCTTGAGTTAAGTATGCTCTAGGACCTTGTGAAAGAAGCTCACTAACCTCAATGCAATGACGGAAGACAACCCTTAAATGCAGTGAAGAAATACCTCTCCAACGCATGGAATTCACCATGATCTAGTCGCCCTCATTCACCATGAAACTAGTCGGTCTAACTCATAACTATATGGTCGGCTTGCTTAAAGAGATATACTATATATATACATTTGATGTGCGGTCATTATTGAAAGAGGAAAGTGGACATCTTTGAGATTTCAACGCAGTTAAGAGGAAGACTACAGTACATATAAACAGTGAGATCACAGTGCGGTAAAAGGAAGGATTCAATGCGGATTACTCTGATAATTGCAAACATAAATCAATCGGAATTGCTGCAGAAATCATGACATATATATTACAAAAAAGAATTTCCATGGAACCTACAAAAGTGATCATTTGCGACACCACAAACGTAGACAACGCAGAATATATACTAAAAGACTTCAATACGAATAAACTAAAACACAGTGATCAGTGCCTAATCTTTGTGTCATGTGTTTTGATAATTGACTTGATGAAAGATTAAATTAAATAAGAGAAGACATAAGCATATTCATTCACAAGTAATTATAAAGAAGAGAATTTGTAATAATCTATAGCCTTTCAAATTCTCAACATAGAATCAGAGATTTGGTTACAAGAAAGGGCTATTAGTGATACTTCAGTTCGGATGCATGGGTTAAACAAGCTCAGACTCCTCTGAAGTTTCGGGAGGAATTACAGTGAGATATATCTCTGAGATTTCAAATGGATTCAACAGAGATAAGGTGCGGATCTACCAAAGTGATCCTCCTCGGCATATCTTTGTAATTTTCGGTGAATGGAACAACAAGAAGTTCAAATCACAGTGATCACAGTTCAAACTAGTCAGAGAAGATTTTTCGGATGGTTAATTACGGTGTTGCAGTTCGGATGGAGCCATAGAATCTCCTCGACATACCTCTGTGGTTTCTGTGATGAAATCAGTGAGATAACTTCAGATCTCCACAAAGAGGCATCATAGAAATGCAAATGGATGATCTCAGTTAGACTTTTGGTCTATATCACAGTTTGGCTAAGGTCTCGGTACTGTGCAAATAAGGTGATGCTCGGTGTCAAGTATCGTCACAGTAAATGACCTCGGTGATTCTAGATACAGTGCTTGGTGGTGCAGTCATGTTATGATGATCAATGATGATCATGATGCAACTCGGTGCTAGTAACAATATGAAGATATGATGTGCATTCAGAAAATTTTGGGGATATACTACCGTTCGGAGAGTAATCACATATCATAGTGACATTCTTGGCATGATCATAGTATGCTACCTAAAAATGGAGAAAAGAGAGATCAACGCCTTAGAAATCAGCCACTGAGGGGCAAGCTCCAATACATACATAAATGAACAATTTTTTGGATGATATAAAATGGACAAAAACCTCCTTTCTATATATAGGAGTCCATGGGGCCATAATGTAATCTTAGTGGGGCCACAATGTAATCCTAGCCGACCTAACAATAATAATTTAAGGGCACAATAATAACAATATAGGGGTTACAGGGGTACAATAATAACAATAAGGGGGTTACACTAACAACAATAAGGGACTATACTAGTAATATAGGGACCTAACATGCTCCTCTCCTTCAAAAAAATGTTGTCCTCAACGCTTGAGTAGCTCCGGGTGCTTTTGTATAAAATTCTCATCCTCCCATGTAGAATCTTCAGTGGGTAAGTTCTTCCATTTGATGAGATACTCTGAAATTGCTCGATTTTGTAGTAGTCGAGTTCTTGTTTCCATGACTGCTTCAGGTTCCAATATGGTTTTTCCTTCCTCATCAAGTTCTGGCAATATTGTTTGAATTGGAAGTTTGTCCCCTATAACCTTTTTTAAGCATGAAACATGGAGAACTGGATGCACTCGCGAAGAAGTAGGAAGCTCCAATTTGTATGCCATAGTACCATTCTTTTGCAAAACCTTGTAAGGATCATAGTACTTAGGCGATAATTTATTATCCTTCTTAGCTTGCTTGAGGGACATTTGTTTGTATGGTTGTAGCCGTAAAAAATACCGAGTCTCCCACATTAAAACTTCTCTCACTGCGATGTTGATCTGCCTGTTGTTTCATTCGATTTTGTGCCAAATTTAGGTTATCCTTGAAGAGTTGGAGAACTTCTTGTTGATGCTCGATGTGATCCTCCACTACTTGAACCCTAGAATTTTCCCTAAAGAAGATGTGATGGATGGTGGATGATATCCATAAAGTGCCATAAATGGGGTCATTTTTGCTGCAGTATGGAAGGAAGTGTTATACCACCATTCAGCGAGAGGTAACCACTTGACCCATTGTGCTTGCTTATCAGATACAAAACAATGAAGACTCCGGTCATTAGTACTACTACAGTAATAGAACTATGATACTATCATAATTCGCTATGGATGATTTAATACTACCACAACAAAAGTTTGCAAGTACAAATCAGTCAAATGCACTTACAATACTGATTCAATTCTATATGATTCAGTGTTTCCTCCAATAAAGATAATTCTTATATATTGTTGAACTCAATGGCATGACCTCAACTTACTAGTAGTGCTCACAGCCTTGGAAGAATACAGTCTGAAAGTTCAGCTACACGAATGAATGACACATGATCTCAAGTCTGGAACAACCCAAGAAGAAGATCATTCAAGGAAGAACAAGGTGAAGATCTCCTCTTCACTTGCCAAGTAAGTATCTTTCATTTCCATTTTAATTTTGGTTAAATGACTTCGATTTGCAAGGAGATACATAAGGTGGTTGTATTACCGAAGATCCTTGCATGAAACAAGGAGGATAGTCATGGTTCTCATAGATAACTGAAGTCATAGATAAGGGTCTCCTTTGAATTCATGTAAAGGAACTCTTAAGGTTCTCTCACATGAACAATATTAGAGACACAAAAGAAGCTGAAAGAAGAATTATGAACAGTACAAGCAAGTTCATGTCACCGAAATGGATGGAAAGAGGGAGTAAGAGATCATTAAGACTTGTCTCTCCTAGATTCTACTTAAGAATTGATGCGCTGTGACATCATGAAGTATAAGAAACAAGAACTCATATAATCATGAGGGTAACAAAATCATGGGATAAGTAAGTTACCTCACTCATCAACCTAGGGTTTCTATGGAAGAAGACAAGTTGAAGGCAATAGTTTTGTAGAATTAAAACATTTGTAGAAAAGGAAGAACCTAATTCAAAGAAAATCTAAGAAAGAAGAAGCAAGGGATCTACACTACGATTGAGATCATCTTCTTCTTTAAGTGATTTTTTTTGGTTATATGATAGGAAGCAGTGTATCATCTTGATGAAAGCATGGTATGAGCTCCTAGTGAATCAACTCCGAGAAAACCTCTCTGATAACATCACTAATGGAAAGCAGTCATCAAGAGCGAGGGTCATCATGGAAACAGATTTTTGGGATATTGATGAAGCATGCCAAGAGAATGAAGCTCTTCATTCTTGAGAAATTGCTACAGGACGACTCAAGGGAAAAAGGGTATGAGGTATGTATATATTTATATGCTAACATTGGATGCTGTGAAGTCATGTCATATGGTTGCAGGTAATGAACTTCTGTATTTAGAAGTATGATCTATGGAGGAGTATCTCTCAATGCACGGACATATGAAATCAACATAATATGTCCTCATGGAATATGAGGTGGTTGTATATGAACAAGAAACTAGAAAGGTTATAAGTTCCTGGGAATAAAGAATGTGCAGAGAGGAAAAGATCACGAAATGCAACCATGTCAAAAGGCAGTTATTATCCGGAGGCCAAGAAGATGTGACTAGGAGACTCCTGGGAAGATACGTAGACTCTGACAAAAGTCTGGTAAAGAAGAAGACCCTTGGAAAAACATATCATTAGGAGATGTGCCAATCTGTATGAAGGATGCCGATGTCTACAAGAAGATGTCATGGTGAAAGATCATCATCGAGGTAACTTTTGTTCTAAAAGTTCATATGTATATGTTTATCTGGATAAATTTGTGCAGGGTTGCTAATCATAAGAAAGGATGTATGATCCTTGGAGATGATTCGAAGGAAAGCAGCATGGCATAACAATGGACCAGATAAGGAAGACTGATGAATCACTTTCTGATAGTGGACATGACTCGTGACTGAAAGTGATGGATGATCTGTACCCTATGAAGCCAAGATTTGAAGATTCCTCAATATCGAAATCCATGACATCGAGGGGAGGAACTCTTCATGAGTAGCTGGATTGCTGCTGCAGGACCCTGGTTGATGAGGAGCCTGGTGGTAAGTTTCTTGCTTGAAAGAAACTTGAAATATGTCCTTCCTGTGTTAAGAGGGAGTGACGTATGTGATTCTCTGTCACATGTGTCATACGCTAGACCAGGACTAACCACCGTAAGTCTTAGTGAAGGCCATGTGAAGAGAATGGATAGACACATCATTCTGGTCTTCACCTGGAAGACAGAATGGAGGATTGGATAATCATCTGGCATTCGATACTCTTTGAGAATGAGATAGGGCATTCAAGATAAGAGTAGTCGTGGACCGATATTCTTTGAGGGCTGGCTACCCAAGAGAAGAATAGTCCAAGAAGGTAATACTCTGGGAATACCTAGGTGGGGTATATACCTTGGAGAGACAATGACTATGGTGTCTATTAGTCATGTGTCTCGCCAGCATTGTAGCCCATTGTTTCGTTGAGAGATGGGGCTTTTAGTCAAGGCCTTGCACTAGGACAATGTTGGTTGATATGATGCTATACAGATGCGATTACCAATCCGATTCTTCTTATGAGATTCTTCAGTTTGAAAGTGACCATGTGCCTGTATGAATATCTCCCTAGTTAAGAGGGAGTGTTGAAAAGTGTAACTAGGTTGGTCTTCATGTTGACTATGTAATTATGTATTTATGAAAAGAAGAAGACAAAGTAAATAAAATGTATTTTTAGTATACTTGCTTCATGGGCTTCATGAGCAAGATTGTATTAAGTGGATGGACTTCTTCTTGATGTCCATTAGGCTTGAGTTAAGTATGCTCCAGGACCTTGTGAAAGAAGCTCACAAAATTCAATGCAACGATAGAAGACAACCCTTAAACGCAGTGAAGAAATACGTCTCCAACGCATGGAATTCACCATGATCTAGTCGGCCTCATTCACCATGAAACTAGTCGGTCTAACTCATAACTATATGGGTGGCTTGCTTAAAGAGATATGCTATATATATACATTTGATGTGCGGTCATTATTGAAAGAGAAAAAGTGGACATCTCTGAGATTTCAGCACAGATAAGAGGAAGACTACAGTACGTATAAACAGTGAGATCACAGTGCGGTAAAAGGAAGGATTCAATGCAGATTACTCTGATAATTGCGGATAAATCTGAATCGGAATTACAGGAAGAGTCTACGGATATATATATTACAAGAAGCATTTGCGGAACCTACAGCAGTGATCATTTGTGGACACCACAGCAGAGACAGCGAGAATATATACTAAAAGACTTCAATACGAATAAACTAAAAGACAGTGATCAGTGCCTAATCTTTGTGTCCTGTGTTTTGATAATTGACTTGATGAAAGATTAACTTAAAGAAGAGAAGACATAAGCACATTCACAAGTAATTATCAAGAAGAGAATTTGTAATAATCTGAGCCTTTCAAATTCTCAACAGACTTATGATTCTTGGTTGAGTCAAACATCATCGATTTGGATGATTGGATTCTAACTGGCAAATCAACCTCCCTCCCAAATGAAAGCACTGAAACTAAGGCTTTAAGATTTGTTTGAAATGACTAATCTTGATTTGCTTCATTACTTTCCAGGATTTTAGATCACAAAGTCTATCTTTAGGATCTTCCTTCTTAACCTCAATGTGTTCAATATTTGTTGCAGTGCTTCAAGGTGGAGGATTGTGACCTGAATAACACCCCTATTGCAACTAGGATGAAGTTTTAGGAAAATAAATATTGTCACTCTACTTTATTTATTTCTATTATCTATTTCTCTTTAGTGGGTTGGCACTGTGTCTCGGATTCTTCATGCTTAGGCCACCCTCTTGGCTACTTAGATGTGCATCAATTTTTTTGGGCCACCCTCTTGGCTACTTAGATGTGTACATCAATTTTTTTGACCTTCCTTGCAATTAGGGCCACCCTCTCTTGAGAATTTATAGGGCTGGTGATTAATACAAATTCTCTTCTTAATAATTACTTGTGAGCTTACTCGTATTATTTATGTCTTCTCTTCTTTAGCTTATTTAATCTTGCATCAAGTCAATTATCAAAATACACGAGACACACAAATTAGGCTCCTAGAGCCAGGGCAAAACCTCTCCCTCTTGGAGAGGAAAACCCACAGGAAATTCTTCTTATAGATCTTCAAATGACAAGTACCATGACCCAGACTTAGACCCTTGACCTATAAATGCCTCCAAGACCTTGTCTTTACTTCTTTGCTTGCCTTCAACACTGACCCTTCTCTTCTGCTTCAATCTGCACTGATTTGCACTAGTACTAGAGAGCTCGGTCTCTTAATCAACACTTAATCTTCTTCACCTATTACTTCTATAAACAGATCTTCACTTTGTCCACTGTCTTGTAACCTTTCATATAATTTGCAATTTCCTCAAGGACAGTCCGCTGTCAACTTCATATTATACTTAAATATATTCGCACTTCTTGACTGTATTCGATGAGAGGAAAGTCCTCATCTTTTCACAGATATAATCCGCACTGAATTATTGAGGAAGCCCGCACTTTTGTTGCAGAGATTCACGTTGTATTTCCGCACTGTATTTCAGCACTGCACTTCTGCATTTCTTGTTTCAGGAATGACCGCGGCACTTTATTATAATGAGATATAAAAATATATCTGCTTCTTCTTCATATGCCGTCCAAAAGTCCGCAAAACCTCAGAGAGAATCCGCATGTCTGTTCTTCGCAATTGTATCCTTTTGAAACTTCATATCAATCACAAATGTAGTCGCATTAAACTAGAGTGATCCGCACTTCAGTTTCCTGTTCCACGTCAGAGAGATCCGCATTTTCTTTATTGGTATGTACTGCACTGTATTTCTGAGAAAGTTTGCATTTCTTATTACTCAGACTACCGAAAACTTCTGCTTGAATGAGCCGCAGACCGAGTGTACACATAGAGACAGTCTTGTTGTCTTTTATGCTGACCATCACTATAGTATATAGGCTGACTTGTCATCTGTTAGAATGTAGACTTGTCATTTGTTAGAAGGCCGACTTTGTAACATATATTCTTCAGCATTTAATGTGGCATTCTCCACTTGTTTTCCATCGTTGATTGAGCGCTGTTTGTGAGCTTCTTCACAAGGTCTTTGGAACATAAACATCTAAACTAAATCCTTCATTTATATGACACTTAATTATAGAAGAAGACAAAACCGAGAAGACATCAAGAATAAGTCTATAACCTATAATAAAATCTTGTTCATGAAACCCATGAAACAAGTACAACAAAAATACATTTTATTATTATTGTCTTCTTCTTTACATAATTACATAGTCAACATGAAGACCGACCTAGTTACACTTTTCAACACCCTCTTGGCTACTTAGATGTGTACATCAATTTTTTTGACCTTCCTTGCAATTAGGGGGACCAATGAATAGGCGTACATTAACACCATTCAAGTAGTGTCCAAATTTCTAAGATGGTCTCTTCCCCCCCATCAAGGAGATGTGTGTACTTGTAGAATTTGATCTCGGGATTAAGCTATGTGTAGACAACAACAAACATTTCCCTTGAGATGGAGACACGCCGTGGATAAACACTTCTTCCATATCTTCTAGCTAGTCTTGTATCATGAGTTCCTTCGCTTGAACCTCAAATGTTAGGAGAGACATAATTACTTAGGGGGATGACAACATTTACTCCTTGTTTGGTGAGAGATCCAGGGGGCATTGAAGCTTCTACTTCTCCCCCTTTTACCCTCCTCTGGGGCATCTCTTGAGAGAGTTTTTGCACATTTTGCCTTTGATTTTATGCATTTTTGGCCTTTAGCCCTTTAGCATTCCATGTACTACATATTTTATAGCAGCACTATCTCTCCTAGATATTAGATTGGATTTGCTTTGGGTCTTTATATGGGAGTGGCCCTAGCGCTCCCATGATGTATTGATACTGTTGTACTTAGCAGTCTCATTATTGACTATTTATGGTCACTTGTTGGACATTAATAAATTATCTTATCTTATTTATCTGTGTTACTCATACTTGACTACATATTGCCTTTGCTATCGATTTATTCCCTAGCTTAAAGGTGGTTATTGGAATTTGGTGTAATTGGTACATATGGCCAAGGCTTATGTATAATTATGTACTTGTAATAATGGCTAGGGCCATATTCTTTATTCTTTTATTGTATCATTAGATGTGGATAAGGCCAACATAGTCAAGTTTGATATGTAGGCTCAATAACCCTCTTGGGGTGTTTGACCTTGTTATGCAGCCCATATACACTCCCAAGAGGATGTCTTGCTCAAGTTATGTATAAATACATGACACAAGCTCTCATTTGTATCACTGTATCTTATGATCTTCTTGATCTAATATACAAAGTGTGAAAAGGACACCTATATTGCACATTTTTTATCTTCTGATTGGTATTATCTCTTGTGTGCACTTCTGCATTTCTCTTTTCAATGCACTTGTGCTTGGCTTTTGAAATCTCTTCAGTGCTTTAGATTTGTGTCTCTCTATTGCACTTCTTAGGATGCGATTTCACAATTTGGGTAAAATCTGGTTTCATTGATTCTGTTGCTGACCCCTAAGTCACAAGGTTTGTTGAGTTTGAGCCTTTAGGTTTCGAAATTGATGAACTTCAACCAAAAAATACATGGTTGATGAAATTCGGTGATTCTCACACCATTTTACCGTACGGTAAGGTTTTGAAGGGCAAAAGCCTTTGTTATTTTGATCTTTTCATAGACTGAGTGGTTGAGGTGGGCTCTTAACTCTCTCACCACCCAGGTTCGATTCCTCGAAATGACATGCTTAGCCTGTATTGATTAAGCTCAAGGACTAGGCGTCCCTAGGGAGTTTTCACTCCGTCTGTGGTCAATATAGGACCCCTCGACTCTTGCTTAGTCATTGGGTCATTACTATTAAAAAAAAGAAAAAAAGAAAAAACGAAATGAAAAACCGCTAATATGAAATTGGACCCACGATCTAGCTCAATGTGTGAATTTAAGGAATATATGAAAATCATATTGTAATATTCCCAATTAGCAATAGCTAATTGAAAATATTAAATTTTGACTATTTCACTTTAATAAAGTTAAGTTAGAAATAAAGTCGGTTAAGAGGGACACTTAACTCATACTTAGGATAAAAGCATTTCCTAAAGTCACTTGGAGACATGATTATTTGGCAGCGTGGGGCCTAGAGGACGGAGTGGCAGCATGGAGGAGATGTCAGCGTGGGCCCAAGTCAGTGCAGAGCTAGAGGGACAACATGGCTCAAGGAGACAGGGTAGTTGGTGGTGGGGCCTAAGTGAGAGCAAGGCTCTCCAAACATAAAAAGGGAGAGAGGCTCCTCATTTTGATCATTCTGATTATGCATATATGATATTTGTCTTTTGACATTGAGCACGCTTTTGTTGTTGAGCAAAGTCTACAAGTGCTGTTCAGCACACTGGGTGTCTCCGTGCAGAGATCCCAACCTCAGCCCCGGGGGACTTCGAGTGCCTGCTCGAGTGAGGAGTTCTATCGTTGTTTTTCCGGAGAGAGTTGGAGCAGCCACAGTTGGGATTGTTCACTTACAGAGACAACGCAGTCAGTGAGAGGGAGGACACAGTCTTTGGAGGAGGAGATTCTGGATTGACGGTTTATCAGGGGATTCAGCCCGAGAGAGTTGGAAAGGGGTCAACCCTTCCCTATTCCATCATTTTGGTAGAGTTGGAGGCCATATTTTGCAGTAGATCATTTAGGGCCAACTTTTATCACTGGGACAACGTGGTACCTCAAGGGAGGTCATTTTCGGAGGTCAGCCATTTTCGAAAAACTCTCTGGGATTTTCTGGGTATTGGGTGGAGAGGCCATTCCCAATGTTTCGTAATTTTCTTAGGTGGGGAGCAGCCCCAAAGATTCAATTTATCCCAGCAGTAGCAGCAACACGACAACAATACCAACAGCTTGGAGATTACGCAGTCACTGAGGGAGAAGCCATTCCATGATATATTCTGAGAGTATTTCTACACTTGCTTAGTGCAAGCCAAGGTGCCATCACTCTGATCACCTTTGTACTCATTTTATCTTTCAGTATTTAATAAAATGGCTCTGCATTCTCCATATTGTGTTTTGTTCATGTGATGTCTCTCTAGTTGCTGTAGTTTCTTGTTTATGTGCTTTATATTGCTGTTTATTTCTATCCGGAATATTATAGTGGTATCAAAGCTCATAGACTCAGCTCAGCCTGTGGAGCAGATTGTCTATGACACCAACAGGAAAACTATACATCTATTACCGAGGAAGGAAGTATAGAGACCAAGAGTGGAGGTTAGAGATCACTTTCGGGGAAGGTGACTGCATTCCAGTAGTGGACGCAAAAGAGGAGGAACCAATGGCAGAGGAAAGAGATGTCGGGAAGGAGTTCGGGGAACTTCTCCTCAAATCACTGTAGGATTTGTCGAGGCGGATAGAAGAGATGGGGCAAAGGTTCACTGCAAAATCTAGACAGCGTGAAACCCCAAGAGGTTTCCATACCGGAGAGGGATCGGGCACATCCCATCATTTGTAGGAGCACCTCACAGCGCAAGAGATGGCATCACATGCACCTCCACGTTCCACGATGCCCACATTTCTTGCCGCAGACACTGGGGCAGGAGCACAACAGGAGTAGTAACCGGCTCAAATGGGAGATTACTTTGCCGAGTATCAGTCCTACGGACAGGAGTTCAAAGATGTCCTCACATTCCATGACTTCGTACAACTCAAGAGGGACAGTAGACCCCGCAACCATCACGGGGGGAACATGCATTCAGAGGATGGGGATGTACAACGCACGGTAGGCAGATTTGATCTACCGACATTTGATGGGTCATCCAAGTGTTCGGCAAAAGCTTGGGTGGAGAAGTTGGATATATATTTCCAGCTTAACCAGATGGCAGAGACAGAGGCCATCAAGGTGGCAATGTTGCACCTAGAGGGCGAGGCCCATAACTGGTGGTTTCACGGGATGGCTACGCTGGGGCACTCAGGGGTGGCAGCATACATTGAGTTTACATGAAGGCTGATAGAGCGATTTGATCGGAGGGATCCAGAGGAGCACTTTGTTGAGCTGACTAAGCTCAAGCAGACCGGGAGTCAGGACACATACATTTCAGAGTTTTTGAGACTCTCCGTAATGGTGCTTGACTTATCTTCAACCAGGATGATCTACATGTTCATCGATGGATTGACAGAGCCTCTTCAGGGGTTAGTCAGATCAACGAGGCCAGCTACACTCCATGACGCAGTTGGGAGGAATCGGGATTTGCAGGATGCACTACCTTGGACTAGAGCTCCTTTCCCCCAGAGACTGGCATTTCAGCTGAAGGGGAAGGACATGAGGGTTCCGCCTCCAAAGGGGAACCAGAGCCGAGGGCCTTTGGATGATGAGACTAGGAGAGATCTAAGGCGGAAGAAGCTATGCTTCCCATGCCAGGAGCCATGGGCACCAGGACATCGTTGTGCCGTGGGGAAAGCATACTACACCAAAGGTTTTCTCCGCCAGTAGCGGGGAAGAGGAGGAGTACGAGGAGATAGAGGCAGGAGGCAACAGTGCGACGCAGAGGGGAGATCATTTGCCACCTCCACCACTAGGAGTAGGAGGTGCAACATTTGCACCTACCGAGGGAGTCCTTGCTTCTTTGCGAGGGGTTTCCAAATACTTGACACTGCGTGTCCGAGGCACTGTGCGGGGACAACGTGTTTCAGTATTAGTGGACAGTGGGGCCACCTACAATTTTATTGATGCCCAGTTGGTAGAGCAGAGGAGCATACCAACAGAGAGTTTTGATGGGTTTTCGGTACTGGTTCCATGTGACAGAACCATGCAGTGTGCCAGGTATGTGCCAGCCTTGGCAGTGACTATGGGGACTTACACCCTGATGGATCACTTCTTTGTGGTGGACATTCCAGACACCAACGTGATAATGGGAGTGCAGTAGTTGATCACGCTGGGGAAGGTCACCACAGATTGGGAGACCTTGGAGATGGAGTGGACAGGGTATGCACACCTACCCGCCACAGACAGTTTCAACACACCGGATGGAGGCATATTTCCAGAAGGGAGACATAGAGTGGGCAGTGGAGCTGCGTGTTTCAGAGGCAGGGTCTACAGGGCAGGCTGTACACCCAGATGTGCAGTCCATTTTAGACAGATATGCCACAGTTTTTGGAGATATACCGCCAGGGCAACCACCAGATCGGGGATTTGAGCACACAATTGAGCTGGAGCAGGGTATCCAGGCTTTGATCACTACACCCTATAGGCATCCTAAGGCCTACAGGGATGAGATTGAGAGGGCCATTCATGAGTTCTTAGCTCTTGGTCACATCCGTCCTAGCACTAACCCCTTTGCTTCTTCAGTCGTATTGGTGAAGAAGAAGGATGGCACACTGAGGATGTGCATTGACTACCAGGCTCTCAACAAGAATACCATGAAGAACCGATACTCCATTCCACAGATAGATGAGTTGATGGATGAGCTGAGGGGATCGAAGTTCTTCTCGAAGATTGACTTGAGGTCCGGGTACCACCAGATTCGCGTGAGGGATCAGGATGTTCCCAAGACCGCTTTCCAATGTCATTACGGTCACTTTGAGTTCTTGGTGAAACCCTTTGGGCTGACCAATGCTCCGGCCACTTTTCAGTCATGCATGAATCACATCTTCCGCAGTCACTTGAGGAAGTTTGTGTTAGTGTTTTTTGATGACATCTTGATCTACAGCAGGACATGGGAGGAGCACCTACAACATATTGAGGCTGTATTGCGCATATCGGAGGAGCAACAATTTTATGCTAAGCTCTCCAAATGCAAGTTTGGGCTGACAAAGATGCTCTACTTGGGGCACATCATTGGTGTGGACGGAGTGAGGGTCCACGAGGAGAAGATCAGGGCCATCAGGGATTGGCCAGAGCCGAAGAATGTGACGGAGCTTCGGGGGTCTGTGGGTATCTGCACCTACTACCGAAAGTTCGTCAAGGGATTTTCCCAACTTGCTGCACCCCTTACAGACCTTACCAAAAAGGGGGCATTCAGTTGGACTGACACAACACAGAGGGCTTTTGACAGGCTCGAGGAGGTGATGAACAACTGTCCAGTTTTGGTATTGCCAGATTTCACACAGCCCTTTGTCCTAGAGTGCAATGCATCAGGGGAGGGGATAGGCGCAATTTTGATGCAGGGAGGCCATTCCATAGCTTTCAAGAGCTGTAAGCTATTGCCACATGAGAGGTTGTATGCTATATACGATAAGGAGATGTTGGCCATCATGCATGCATTGGCCAAATTTTGGAAGTACATGGTAGGGAACAGGTTCAGAGTGAGGACTGACCACAACAACCTCCGATTCTTTCTAGAGCATAAGTAGTTGCAGGAGAGGCAGCAGAAGTGGGTCAGCAAGATCCTGGCATATGATTTCGACATCGATTATGTCAAGGGGAAGAACAATGTGGTGGCCGATGCACTTTCGCGTAGACCGCAGTGTTGTCTTTCATGAGTTTAGATACAGACTAGAGGGGTCAGCTGTTGGTAGAGTACTCTAAGGATCATTTTGCCTGTGAGGTGTTGGACGGACAGGTTACAGATGACAGGTATAGGGTGATGGATGAGGTGATCTACTTCAGGGATAGGATCTTCTTGACTGAGGGCTCTAAGCTCAAGGAGAAGATATTGCACGCCTCACATGATTCGCCGCTATCAGGCCACCAGGGGTTCACCAAGACCTATAGGGCCATCAGAGAGAGGTTCCCATGGAAGGGCCTCAAGGAGGACGTACTCTGACATGTCAGGGAGTGTGAAGTTTGCCAGCGCAGTAAGGGGGAAATGAACCATCTGGTGGGTTTACTACAGCCTCTTCCCATACCAGAGGGAAAATGGTAGAGTATTTCGATGGATTTCATCACAGGGTTGCCCACTATACAGGGCAAGGATTGCATATTTGTAGTCGTTGATCGGCTGACAAAGTATGCACACTTCTTCGTTATATCGGCACGATACACTACAGCACAGGTATCAGAGTTGTTCTTCAGGGATGTTTTCAGATTGCATGGTCTCCCAAAGACCAATGTCAGTGACAGGGATAGCCGCTTCATGGGTGGGTTTTGGCCACAACTTTTCCATTTGGTGGGCATTGAGTTGACCCCGAGCACTAGTTATCACCCACAGACGGATGGACAGACAGAAATAGTGAACAAGTGGCTAGAAGCCTACTTGCGAAACTATGTCAGCGGGCAGCAAAAGGCGTGGTTACGATGGTTGTACTTGGGGGAGTACTGTTAAGTGCCCGGTTATCGATAGAGAGCGACTTTATTCAGTAGGTTATTAAGATAGTACCGTAGAGGGAAGTTGGTTTTTGAGTGCTTAGAGGTTTAGCTGGTTAGAGGGTAGGATTGACTCATTGAGGTGGGCTCAGTCAGTTTGGTCAAAGGAAGGAGTGTTTACCCATTTGGCCCCATTGTCGACATTTTTTCCCATACAACTTTGCCGAGGCCCAAAATTTCAATAAAAGTGAGAAAGGGGGTCTAACTCACTTAAATAAAATAAAGTGTTTCCCTAGTAGGTGCAACGTTATGACTTAAGGGGGAGCCTTGGGGTCCACACCACGTATGAGGGGAGGCTCACGTAGCCTCTAGGAGCTTCTGCGCAGTCTTATGAGGAGCACGTGGGAGAGAGAGGGACCACGTTAGGGTTTTTGAGGAGGGCCAGCGTTATAAAAGGTGGGAGAGCCATCTCATTTGGCATTCTTGTTGTTGATGATATTTGAGCTAGACTTTGTCTTCTTGAGCACACTGGCTGTTTAGCTTGTCTGCAGCACTGTTTAGTGCGTTGAGTGTCTCCGGTCAGAGATCTCGCCCTTAGCCCCGGGGGACTTCGAGTGCCTGCTCGGGCAAGGTTTTTCCTTCAGTCTTTTACGGGAGATTTGGTTGTTTGTTTTGCGGAGGAGCTGGGCTTCTTTTGGTGACTGCGCAGTCCCTGGGAGAGAGGACGCAGTTCTTGTTGGAGGTGTTCCGGTGCGGGGTTTTCTGCAGGAGTTTCAGTGAGATCCGGTGTGGAGGCTCAGTCTTTACTAGTTGGAGATTTTCCGGGGAGTTTGTGGCTCTGTTTCAGCATCTATCATTTGGCATCTGCGCTGGGCCTGGAGGGACAGCGTAATTCCTTGAGGAGGGTTTCCTTGGTGATTTTCGGAGGTGGTCCATTTTTGTTATGGTTTTTGGGTTTGGTCCGGGTTGGCGAGTACAGGTGATTTGCAGATTTCCAGCTCATTCCAGCAAGGGGATCAACACCTAGTTTCAGTTCATTCCCGTAGCAGCAGCAGTTTACGGCAGTTTCCTAGCAGCTGGGACGCAGTTTCTTGTAGCAGCCATTTCCTATCTTTCTGAGAGAGTTCTTCACATGCCTTGCGCAAGAATAGGTGCTATCATTCTGATTATCCATTGTATTTCATTATATTCTCAGATTAATAAAATGGCTTAGCATTCCCGGCATTTTTATGAGTATTTGCTTTATGTTCTATTTCTGGCATTTTCTATATTGTCGTATGCTTGTATTGCTGTCTATTTCCCTTTCGGGATATTACAGTGGTATCAGAGCATAGATCTGGCTCAGCCTGTGGAGCTAGTAGTCTATGAGGCCGAGGGATAGACCCCACATCTGTTACAGAGGTAAGAGATACAGAGACATTGAGCGTAGGTTGGGGAACACCTACGGAGAGGGGGACTGTGTTCGAGTGGTGGACACAGATCAGGAGCAGCCTGTGACAGATACAGATTAGGAGCAGCCTGTGACAGATACAGAGCAGGAGTAGCCTGTGGTGGACGCAGAGCAGCAGGATCCTATGGCAGACGAGGAGGATGCGAGGAGATATAGAGATACGCTCCTCCAAACAATGTAGGATTTGTCGAGACAGATGGAGACGGTGGGACAGAGACTCACTGCGCTAGAGGTTAGGCAGCAGGAAACCCCAAGGGGTTTCTAGATTGGTGAGGGATCGGGCACATCCCACCATATGTCGGAGCGTGAGGCTATCCCCATTATGGCATCGCATGCACCCACGCGATCCACTATGCCCACGTTCCTAGCGGAGGACACAGGGGCAGGAGCATAGTGGGAGCCAGAGCCTGGCCAGATGGACGCCTATATTGCAGAGTACCAGGCATACGGGCCGGAGATCAGAGATCTTATCTCATTCAGAGACTTTGTTCAGCTCTAGCGTGATAGTAGACCCCGTGATCATCACAGAGGGCACAAGCATCATCATGATGACCACCGCGCAGCTAGCAGATTTCATTTGCCCACATTTGATGGCTCATCAAACAGTTCGGCAAAGTCTTGGGTAGAAAAGCTGGACATCTATTTCCAGCTTAATCAGATGTTGCAGTCAGAGGCCATTAAGGTGGCGACATTACATTTGGATGGTGAGGCCCAGGACTGGTGGTTTCATGGGATGACGACACTCGGGCATTCTACAGTGACGACATATGCTGAGTTTACTAGGAGGGTGATAGAGCGTTTTGACCGGAGGGATCCGGAGCAGCACTTTGTTGAGCTGACGAAGCTCAAGCAGACTGGGAGTCCAGAGACTTACATTTCGGATTTCTTGAGGGTTTCAGTGATGGTGCCAGATCTATCCACAACTCCGATGATCTACATTCTTGTGGAGGGATTAGCAGAGCCACTTCGTGGCCTAGTCAGGTCGACTAGACCGGCTACACTTCAGGATGCCATCAGCAGGACCCGAGATTTACAGGATGTCTTGCCCAGGACTCGGACACCTTACCCCCAGAGACAGGGTTTCCAGCCTAATAAGGGGAAGGACACGAGGATTCCGCCTCCCAAGGGGAATCCTGGACGGGTGCAGGTTGATGATGAGGCCAGGAGGGAGCTGAAGAAGAAGCAGTTGTGCTTCACTTGCCAGGAGCCATGGGCACCGGGACATAGATGTGCTGCAGGGAAAGCACATTTCATTGAGGTCTTCTCCGAGAGCAGCGGGGAAGAGGATGAGGAGGATGATGTGGAGGCAGGAGATAGTTGTGCAGTGCAGGGTACCTTACCACCTCCACCACCAGCAGCAGGTGGTGCGTCATTTGCACCTACTAGAGGAGCTCTAGCAGCATTGCGGGGAGTTCCCAAGTACTTGACGCTGCGCGTACGAGGGACAGTGCGTGGCCAGCGAGTCTCAATCTTGGTCGACAGTGGGGCAACCCACAACTTCATCGATGCACAGATGGTTGAGCGGAGAGGTATACAGACTGAGAGTTTTGATGGATTTTCAGTTTTGGTCCCAGGAGATCAGACCATGGTGTGTGCTCGATATGTTCCCGAGTTATCAGTGACGATGGGCACCTATACATTGACAAATCATTTTTTTGTGGTCGATATTCCAGACACCAACATGATACTGGGTGTTCAATGGCTTATTACTCTAGGGAAGGTCACGACAGATTGGAAGGCCCTAGAGATGGAGTGGGATGATCCCAAGACAGGGAGGCATGAGAAGATACGGGGACAGCACACATACCCGCCTCAGACTGTTTCGGCACATCGGATGGAGGCAACCTTCCGTAAGGGAGACATAGAGTGGGCAGTAGAGCTGAGGGCTTCGGAGGCAGCGACTACAGGACAGGCAGTGCATCCGGAGGTACAGAGCATCCTTGATAGGTATGCCATAGTATTCGGGGATATTCCGCCAGGGCAGCCACCAGATCGGGGGTTTGAGCATACCATTGAGCTGGAGCAGGGTATACAGGCAGTGATCACCACACCTTATAGGCATCCCAAGGCCTATCGAGATGAGATTGAGCGAGCTATTCAGGAGTTGCTGGCCCTTGGACACATTCGGCCGAGCACGAGTCCTTTTGCTTCTTCTGTAGTGTTGGTGAAGAAGAAGGACGGCACATTGCGGATGTGCATTGATTACAGGGCTCTGAACAAGAAGACCCTGAAGAACAGGAACCCCATTCCCAGGATCGATGAGTTGATGGACGAGTTGAGAGGAGCACGCTTCTTCTCAAAGATTGATTTGAGATCTGGGTACCATCAGATTCGCGTGAGGGAACAGGACATTCCCAAGACCGCCTTCAGGTGTCACTATGGGCACTTCGAGTTTCTGGTTATGCCTTTTGGGCTGACCAATGCACCAGCCACCTTTCAGTCGTGCATGAACCATATCTTCCGCAGTCATCTGAGGAAGTTTGTATTGGTCTTCTTCAACGACATACTCATATACAGCAGGACTTGGGAGGAGCATCTCCAACATATTGAGACAGTGTTGCGCATCTTGGAGGAGCAACAATTCTATGCTAAGCTCTCCAAATGTGAGTTTGGATTGACGGAGATGTTGTACTTGGGACATATTATAGGAGTGGACGGGGTGAGAGTCCACGAGGAGAAGATCAGAGCCATCAGAGATTGGCTAGAGCCGAGGAACGTGACTGAGCTTCGAGGATTTATTGGCATTTGCACTTACTACAGGAAGTTCGTCAAGGGTTTCTCACAGCTTGCTGCACCCCTCACAGATTTGACAAAGAAGGGGGCATTCAGTTGGTCAGACACAGCACAGCGGGCCTTTGAAAGGCTCAAGGAGGTGATGAGTAGCTGCCCCGTCCTTGCATTGCCGAATTTCACGCAGCCATTTGTCCTGGAGTGTGATGCGTCAGGAGAGGGGATTGGTGCGGTATTGATGCAGGGTGGTCATCCTATAGCTTTTGAGAGCCAGAAGCTCCTTCCGCATGAGAGGTTCTATTCCATATACGACAAGGAGATGTTGGCCATCATGCATGCATTGGCCAAGTACCGGCAGTATTTAGTGGGCAGCAGATTCAGGGTGAGATCCGATCACAACAGCCTCAGGTTCTTTCTGGAGCAGAAGCAGTTGCAGGAGAGGCAGCAGAAGTGGATCAGTAAGATCCAAGCCTATGACTTTGACATTGAGTACGTCAAAGGCAAAAATAACGTGGTAGCCGATGCCCTTTCACGTAGACCGGCCACGTTATCTCTTATGAGCTTGGACGCAGATTGGAGGGCTCGACTGTTGGTGGAGTACTCCAAGGA
This sequence comes from Pinus albicaulis, assembly GCA_034641835.2. Taxonomy (NCBI): domain Eukaryota; kingdom Viridiplantae; phylum Streptophyta; class Pinopsida; order Pinales; family Pinaceae; genus Pinus; species Pinus albicaulis. Next base: position 142,210 of record JAXQQM020081901.1, read on the forward strand.
CAGGTTTGCATGTGAGGTGTTGGATGGACAGGTAGCAGATGACAAGTACAGGGTGGTTGATGAGATTATCTATTACAGGGATAGAATCTTCTTGACTGAGGGATCTCAGCTTAAGAAGAAGATACTCGATGCTTCACACGACTCACCATTGGCCGGCCATCAGGGGTTTACCAAAACCTACAGAGCCATTAGAGAGAGGTTCTCATGGAAGGGCCTCAAGGAGGACGTACTCCAACATGTCAGGAAGTGCGATGTTTGTCAGAGGAACAAGGGAGAGATGAGCCATCCCGCAGGATTGTTGCAGCCTCTTCCCATTCCAGAGGGGAAATGGGAGAGCATATCGATGGACTTCATCACAGGGTTGCCCATGGTACAGGGCAAGGATTGTATCTTTGTCGTCGTTGATCGACTGACGAAGTATGCTCACTTTTTCGCCATATCCGCACACTACACAGCAGCACAGGTGGCAGAGCTGTTCTTCAGGGAGATTTTCAGGTTGCATGGTCTTCCTAAGACCATTATCAGTGACAGGGACAGCCGCTTCATGGGCGGATTCTGGCAGGAGCTTTTCCGGCTAGTGGGGACAGAGTTGACACCGAGCACTAGTTATCACCCACAGACGGATGGGCAGACAGAGATAGTTAACAAGTGGTTGGAGGGCTACTTGCGTAACTATGTCAATGGGCAGCAGCGAGCATGGTTGAAGTGGCTGCATTTGGGAGAGTATTGCTACAACACGACGCATCACATGTCCATTGGTATGTCACCGTTCTATGCTTTGTATGGGTATCATCCTTTATCTTTTGCGGATGTGATGTTTGGTGTTAGCAGGGCTCCGAGAGCCAAGATTTGGATCCAAGAGAGTCAGGACATCCTCCGAGCTCTCAAGGACAACATGGCCACAGCACAGAATCAGCAAAAGCTGTATGCTGATAGGGGTCGGGTGGAGAGACAATTTGAGGTAGGAGATCTGGTCTACCTACGATTACAGCCATACCGACAGTCGACATTAAAGCAGAAGGGGGCCGAGAAGCTCAAGCCCCGCTTTTATGGACCATACAGGGTGATACGCAGGATTGGACAGGTTGCATATGAGTTAGAGCTGCCCCAAGGCAGCAAGATTCATAACATTTTTCACGTATCATGCCTGAAAAAGGCATTGGGCCAGCAGGTGACAGTCACGGATGAGCTACCACCCACGGATGATGAGGGGCATTTGGTGTTGCAGCCAGAGGCTATTATTGATACCAGGGAGAGGCAGCTGTGGAGCAAGACGGTCCGGGAATTCTTGGTGAGGTGGAAGAATTTGTCGGATGAGGATGCCACTTGGGAGAATGAGAAGATTTTGCAGCATCCATCACTTCAGTTGCTTGAGGACAAGCAACATTTTGCCGGGGGAGACTGTAATATTCCTAATTAGCACCGCTAATTGGAATATTTGATTTTTGTATAGTTTTGTCGACTATAGTTTATTAATAAATAAAAGTGAGAGAAGGGGTCTAACTCACTTAAATAAAATAAAGTGTTTCCCTAGTAGATGCAACGTTATAACTTAAGGGGGAGCCTTGGGGGTCCACACCACGTATGAGAGGAGGCTCACGTAGCCTCTAGGAGCTTCTGCGCAGTCTTATGAGGAGCACGTGGGAGAGAGAGGGACCACGTTAGGGTTTTTGAGGAGGGCCAGCGTTATAAAAGGTGGGAGTGCCATCTCATTTGGCATTCTTGTTGTTGATGATATTTGAGCTAGAATTTTGTCTTCTTGAGCACGCTAGCTGTTTAGCTTGTCTGCAGCACTGTTTAGTGCGTTGAGTGTCTCCGGTCAGAGATCTCGCCCTTAGCCCCGGGGGACTTCGAGTGCCTGCTCGGGCAAGGTTTTTCCTTCAGTCTTTTATGGGAGATTTGGTTGTTTGTTTTGCGAAAGAGCTGAGCTTCTTTTGGTGACTGCGCAGTCCCTGGGAGAGAGGACGCAGTTCTTGTTGGAGGTGTTCCGGTGCGGGGTTTTCTGCAGGAGTTTCAGTGAGATCCGGTGTGGAGGCTCAGCCTTTACCAGTTGGAGATTTTCCGGGGAGTTTGTGGCTCTGTTTCAGCGTCTATCATTTGGCATCTGCGCTGGGCCTGGAGGGACAGCGTAATTCCTTGAGGAGGGTTTCCTTGGTGATTTTCGGAGGTGGTCCATTTTTGTTATGGTTTCTGGGTTTGGTTCGGGTTGGCGAGTACAGGTGATTTGCAGATTTTCAGCCCATTCCGGCAAGGGGATCAGCCCCTAGTTTCAGTTCATTCCCGCAGCAGCAGCAGTTTACGGCAGTTTCCTAGCAGCTGGGACGCAGTTTCTTGTAGCAGCCATTTCCTATCTTTCTGAGAGAGTTCTTCACTTGCCTTGAGCAAGAATAGGTGCTATCATTCTGATTATCCATTGTATTTCACTATATTCTCAGATTAATAAAATGGCTTAGCATTCCCGGCATTTTTATGAGTATTTGCTTTATGTTCTATTTCTGGCATTTTCCACTTGTTGCAGCCATTATCTGTTGAGAGGGTCTCCACTTGCCTAGGGCAAGGATAGGTGCACTTACTCCGATTTATTGTACTCCTCTCTATGTACTTTCTGATTAATAAAATGGCTCAGTTTCTGGTATTCCATGTGCTATGATTCAGTGATCTGGTTCAGCGTTATATTTTCTATATCTGTATTGGTGTATTTCTGTTTATTACTGGTTATTTCCCTTTGGGGATATTACAGTACTCCAAGGACCGTTTTTCCTGTGAGGTGTTGGACAAACAGGTTACAGATGACAGGTACAGGGTGATGGATGAGGTGATCTACTTCAGGGACAAGATATTCTTGACCGAGAGCTCCAAGCTCAAGGAGAAGATATTGCACGCCTCACATGACTCACCATTATCAGGCCACCAGGGGTTCACCAAGACCTATAGGGCCATCAGAGAGAGGTTCTCGTGGAAGGGCCTCAAGGAGGACGTACTCCGGCATGTCAGGGAGTGCGAAGTTTGCCAACGCAACAAGGGGGAGATGAACCATCTGGCGGGGTTACTGCAGCCTCTTCCCATACCTGACGGGAAATGGGAGAGTATTTCGATGGATTTCATCACAGGGTTGCCCACTGTGCAGGGCAAGGATTGCATATTTGTAGTCGTTGATCGGCTGACAAAGTATGCATATTTCTTTGCCATATCAGCACGTTACACTGCAGCACAGGTGGCGAAGTTATTTTTCAGGGATGTTTTCAGATTGCATGGTCTCCCAAAGAACATTGTCAGTGACAGGGATAGCCACTTCATGGGCAGGTTTTGGCAGGAGCTTTTCCATTTGGTGGACACTGAATTGACCCCGAATACTAGTTACCATCCACAGACGAATGGACAGGCAAATATAGTGAACAAGTGGCTAGAAGGCTACTTGCGTAACTATGTTAGCGAGCAGTAGAAGGCATGGTTACGATGGTTGCACTTGGGAGAGTACTATTACAACACCACTCATCATATGTCTATCAGTATGTCTCCATTTTATGCTTTATATGGGTATCATGCTTTATCTTTTACTGACGTGATGTTTGGTGTTAGCAAGGCCCCTAGGGCCAAGGATTGGATCCAAGAGAGTCAGGATATACTCCGAGCTCTTAAGGATAACATAGCTACAACACAAAATCAGCAGACGCTGTATGCCGATAGGGGACGTGTTGAGAGACAGTTTGAGGTAGGGGACTTGGTCTACCTACGATTGCAGCCATATCGGCAATCCACGCTGAAGCAGAAGGGGGCTGAAAAGCTCAAGCCCTGCTTTCATGGACCATACAGGGTGACACGCAGGATTGGGGAGGTTGCATATGAGTTGGAGCTGCCCACGGGTAGCAAGATTCATAACATTTTTCATGTGTCATGCCTGAAGAAGGCACTGCGACAGCAGGTGACTGCAATTGACGAGCTTCCGCCACCGATGATGAGGGGCATCTAGTGCTACAGCTGGAGGCCATTATTGACACTAGGGAGAGGCAGCTATGGAGCAGGACAGTCAGGGAGTACCTAGTGAGATGGAGGAACCTACCGGATGAGGATGCCACTTGGGAGAGTGAGAAGATTTTGCAGCATCCATCATTGCAGTTGCTTGAGGACAAGCAACGTTTTGCCGGGGAGGACTGTAACATTCCCAATTAGCAATAGCTAATTGGAAATATTAATTTTTGACTACTTTACTTTAATAAAGTTAAGTTAGAAATAAAGTGGGTGAAGAGGGACACTTAACTCACACTTAGGATAAAAGCATTTCCTAAAGTCACTTGAGAAACATGATTAATTGGCAGTGTGGGGCTTAGAGGTCAAAGTGACAGCGTGGGGAAAAGGACAGCGTAGGCAATGTGGGCCCAAGCCAGCGCAGAGAGAGAGGGATAGCGTGGCTCAAGGAGACAGTGCAGTTGATGGTGGGGCCTCGGTGAAAGCAAGGCTCTCCAAGCATAAAAAGGGAGAGGGTCTCCACATTTCATTCATTCTGATTATGCATCTTTGTTATTTGTCTTTTGACATTGAGCACGCTTGCTATTGAGCAAAGTCTGCGCATATTGTTCAGTACACCGGGTGTCTCCGTGCGGAGATCCCAACCTCAACCCCGGGGGACTTCGAGTGCCTGCTCGGGTGAGGAGTTCCATCTTTGTTTTTCCGGAGAGAGTTGCAGCAACCACAGTTGGGAGCATTCACTGGAAGAGACAGCGCAGTCAGTGAGAGGGAGGATGTAGTCTTGGAAGGAGGTGGTTCTGGATTGAGGGTCTATCAGGGGATTCAGCCCGGGAGAGTTGGAAAGGGGTCAGCCCTTCACTATTCCATCATTTTGGGAGAGTCAGTGGCCATTATTTGCAGTAGATCATTCAGGGCCAGCGTTTCTTATTAGGGAATAGCGTAGTGCCTCAAGGGAGTCATTTTCGGAGGTCAGCCATTTCCGGAAAGCTCTTTGGGCTTTTTTAGGTATTGGGTGGAGAGGCCATTCCCAAAGTTTCACAATTTTCCGAGGTGGGGAGCAGCCCCAAATTGTCAGTTCATTCCATCAGTAGCAGCAGCTCAATAGCAGCACCAGTAACACTGGAGATTACGCAGTCTTCGAGGGAGCAGCCATTCCAGGTTATCTTCTGAGAGTATTTATACGCTTTCCTAGTGCAAGCCAAGGTGCCATCATTCTGATCACCTTTGTACTCATTCCATCTTTCAGTATTAATAAAATGGCTCAGCGTTCTCCATATTGTTTGTTTTTTTTATGATGTCTCTCTAGTTGCTATAGTTCTTTGTTTATGTGCTTTATATTGCTATTTATTTCCATTCAGGACATTACATATTTGCCCATGGTGGTAATGCTTCCCTTCTCGGAATGCTCTGTACAAACATTTCCCATTCTTCAAAGACAGCATTCAAGGTCGTCCTTACTAGGAGCCCCTGATCTGGATTAGCACCCATGCCAATCAGTCGGTCTTGGATAGCTTGAAGTCTGAAGAGGAATAGATCTATCTCTTCACCCTTCATAATTTGGAACATCCGCATCTGATTCTCAAGAAGCATTCTTCTTTGCACAGAGCCTCCTTGGTACATCACCTCCAAAGCTGACCACATGTCATTTGATGTATTCTTATCAACAAAATGAGGAATCAAGTGGTCGTTGACTCTGTCTATGATCAAACGCTTCGTTCGCGCTTGATTTTCTTCATACTTCTTGAGTGGATCTGCATCAGTTGGTACAACAAGCGTCTTCCCTGCATGATCTTTGAGACCATACTCATCCAAAACTGGGAGGATTCTAGCCTTTCAGATAACATAGTTGGACATGTCGTCCAATCTATCTTGATCCCTCAGTCCATATCGAGCCATCTTTGCTCAATTCTGAAAGAAACAGTACTTCTCCCTTGGATCTGGGTTTCTTGGTGACTAGAAACCCTCTACTAGCTGCTTCTGCTGAAAAACTGACTTCCCTCCTGGAAATCTTCTGCCAAAACTCAAACGGAAAGTATCCTCTGATCCTCTTGATCGAATCTCAGATCTGTTTGGCTCAGATCTGCTGAATGATTGTCTTCCTCCCGCCTTTGTTACCTTAGCTAGGCACAATTCTGCACCTGCAGAATCTCTACCCCACTAGCACTGTTGAAGATCTGAAGCATAGCTTCCGAATCTTGGCAAATTTTTCTGCAACAAGAGAAGTGACTGGACAGCGTCTTCCTTGCTCGCCCAGCGCAATCCCAACGCTACTCAGAAGTGGACTACGTAACCCCAGACTGGGTGACCCAGTCCTTACGCTGCTCTGCAAAGGGTCTGCGTAAGCCTAGAGGCCTTTTGCAGCTTCAGCGCTATCTCCTGGATTTGCTTTCCCTTGCTATCAAGATGCCCTTTTCTGAATCTGCTGCTCCTTCTGCCACCCTGCAGAAAAAATATTTCTTCAGCTAATTGCTGGAGATTCAGCTTGATCTGCTATCGCTCTGATACCATGTGAAAATTCTACTATAGTGTATTGGTTTATTTCCTCCTACTTGATTTAATTTATACAAGTTATTTTCAGAAATTAGATTTAGAAAATAACGAAAATAAACACAACTACAACCTACACATGCAGATCATTTACTGAATAATACACTCATGCAACAAAGCGACACATGGATTTTTGGACATAAGTCCCTGGAAAAACCCAAAGCAGGAGAACCGGTTTAGCAGATATGAGGGTTTATTTTTAGGTAGCTATGAGTATAGCAAATCTGGGTTCCAAGATAGGAAAAACCCGACAGAGTATAAAAGATATCAAATATGCGGCTAACCTGAAGATCTAGTGCCAAATATCTGATTGATCCACACCCTCAAACAGGGTTTACAGGACTCAGCCCGGAGCTGGCCCTAGAAACCCTCAGCGCTGCTTCTGAAGCCCCAGCGTTGCCCTAGAGGGCCTGTGTCAACCTCTGCGTGGCCCTAGGAGGGCCTGCATCAACCCTGGAGGGTCTAAACTACCCTTGCGCTGCCTTTGCTAGGCCAGCGTCAGCCCTGCATGGCCCTAGCTGCCTCCGCAATGCCCCTGTTGCTCTGCGTGGCTTTGAATCCCCTCTGCGCTATCCTTGTGGCTGCTCCTCTACCTCTTGCTGCCTCTTGGCCCTGGAATCAGATCATTCCCTTGGCCAATACTACTCCTCACTGCAGGAAATTCCTCCGGAAATTCTTAGCAAACCCGCCCTAGAATTCCAGATCTATTCCTCAGTTCTACCAAAATTGTGTGTCTTCAACTAACCGTCAAGCCTTTCTCTTATACTTTTTCGTTGAACCCTTCAACGGCAAAGATTAAATCATCCATCAAAGGCTGAGATTAAAAGACTGCATGATCCATGTGACTTAAGACAATTTCAGCACGTGTTAATTAATTCACTTTAATTATTTTATTTTCCTAATTTAGACTTAGGAAATCCATTAAAAATAACTAATTATTTGAATAACTTGAACACCAACTGATATTTCTCAAATCTATTTCTGGGTCTTGTAGATCAAGTGTACTCTAGTCCCTAGACAAAATTTGGGAGCTAGAGCACAACTGATGCTACCGCAAATACACAAAATCTCAACAGACATCCCGTGGAACCACTAGCCGTGGGCTTCCCCCTCAATGTAATATTCCCAATTAGAAATAGCTAATTGGAAGTACTAATTTTTTACTCCTTTACTTCAATAAAGTTTAGAAATAAAGTGGGTGAAGCGGGACACTTAACTCACACTTAGGATAAATGTATTTCCTAAAGTCACTTGAGAAACATGATTAATTGGCAGCGTGAGGCCTAGAGGTCGAACTGGTAGCGTAGTGAAAAGGACAGCATAGGCAATATGGGCCCAAGCCAATGCAGAGAGAGAGGGACAGCGTGGCTCAAGGAGACAGCGCAATTGATGGTGGGGCCTAGGTGAGAGCAAGGCTCTCCAAGCATAAAAACGGAGAGGGTCTCATTTCATTCATTCTGATTATGCATCTTTGTTATTTTTCTTTTGACATTGAGCACGCTTGCTGTTGAGCAAAGTCTACATGTATTGTTCAATACAACGGGTGTCTCCGCGCGGAAATCCCAACCTCAACCCCGAGGGACTTCGAGTGCCTGCTCGGGTGAGGAGTTCCATCTTTGTTTTGTCAAAGAGAGTTGCAACAACCATAGTGGGGAGCATTCACTGGAAGAGACAGCGCCCTCAGTGAGAGGGAGGACGCAGTGTTGGAAGGAGGTGGTTCCGGATTGAGGGTTTATCAGGGGATTCAGCCTGGGAGAGTTGGAAAGGCGTCAGCCCTTCCCTATTCCATCATTTTGGTAGAGTCGGAGACCATTATTTGCAGCAGATCATTCAGGGCCAGCGTTTCTCATTGGGGAATAGCGTCGTGCCTCAAGGGAGTCATTTTCGGAGGTCAGAAATTTCCGAAAAGCCTCCTAGGCTTTTCTAGGTATTGGGTGGAGAGGCCATTCCCTAAGTTTCACAATTTTCCGAGGGGAGCAGCCCCAAATAGTTATTTCATTCCAGCAGCCCCAGCAACACTGGAGATTACGCAGTCTTGAGGGAGCAGCCATTCCAAGTCATCTTCTGAGAGTATTTCTACGCTTTCCTAGTGCAAGCCAAGGTGCCATCATTCTGATCACCTTTTGTACTCATTCCCTCTTTCAGTATTAATAAAATGGCTCAGCGTTCTCCATATTGTCTGTTTTTCTTATGATGTCTCTCTAGTTGTTGTAGTTCTTTGTTTATGTGCTTTATATTGTTGTTTATTTCCATTCGGGATATTACAGTGGTATCAGAGCTCATAGACTTGGCTCAGCCTGTGGAGCAGATTGTCTATGACACCAACAAGTAAACCATACATCTGTTACCGAGGGAGGAAGTACAGAGACCAAGAGCGGAGGTTAGAGATCACCTTTGGAGAAGGTGACAGCGTTCCAGTAGTGGACGCAGAAGAGGAGGAACCAATGGCGGAGGACAGAGATGCTAGGAAGGAGTTTGGGGAACTTCTCCTCAAATTAGTGCAGGATTTGTCGAGACAGATAGAAGAGATGGGGCAAAGGTTCACGACAAAGTCTAGACAACGTAAGACCCCAAGGGGTTTCCATATCGGAGAGGGCTCGGGCACATCCCATCATTTGCAAGAGCACATCACAGCGCAGCAAATGGCATCACACACACCTCCCCGTTCCACGATGCCTACGTTTCTTGCCGCAAAAATTGGGGCAGGAGCACAGCAGGAGCAAGAACCGGCACACATGGGAGATTACTTTGCTAAGAATCAATCCTACGGTCAGGAGCTCAGAGATGCCCTCACATTCCATGACTTCGTTCAGCTCAAGCGGGACAACAGACCCTGCAACCATAACAGGGGGAACAGGCACTCACATGACGAGGATGTACAGTGCACTGTAGGCAGATTCTATCTACCGACATTTGACGGATCATCCAAGTGTTCGGCAAAGGCTTGGGTGGAGAAGTTGGATATATATTTCCAACTTAACCAGATGGCGGAGCCAGAGGCCATCAAGGTGGCAGAGCCAGAGGCCATCAAGGTGGCAGCGCTGCACCTGGAGGGCGAGGCCCATGACTGGTGGTTTCACAGGATGGCTACGCTGAGACACTCACGAGTGACAGCATATGCCGAGTTTACACGAAGGCTGATACAGCGATTTGATCGGGGGGATCAAGAGGAGCACTTTGTTGAGTTGACTAAGCTCAAGCAGACCGGAAGTCCGAACACATACATTTCAGAGTTCTTGAGACTTTCCGTGATGGTGCCTGATTTATCCGCAGCCCGGATGATCTATATGTTCATAGACGGATTGGCAAAGCCTCTACAGGGATTAGTCAGATCGACGAGGCCAACTACACTCCATGATGAAGTTGGGAGGACTCAGGATTTGCAGGATTGTAATATCCTGAATGGAAATAAACAGCAATATATAGCACATAAACAAAGACATACAGCAATTAGAGACAAATCATAAGAAAAACAAACAATATGGAGAATGTTGTGCCATTTTATTAATACTGAGAAATGGAAATGAGTACAGAGGTGATCAGAATGATGGCACCTCGGCTTGCACTAGGCAAGCGTAGAGAGACTCTCAGGAAATGACTCAGAATGGCTGCTCCCTCAGGACTATGTTATCTCCAGAGCTGCTGGTACTACTACTATGCTGCTACTACTGCTGGAACGAACTGAATCTTTGGGGCAGCTCCCCACCTCGGAAAATTTCTAAAACTTCGGGAATGGCCTCTACTCCCAATACCCAGAAAAGCCCAGAAAGCTTTTCGGAAATGGCTGACCCCCAAAAATGGCTCCCTTGAGGCACTACGCTATTCCTCAAGGAGGGACGTTGGCTTTGAATGATCTGCTGCAAATAATGGCCCCTAACTCCTCCAAAATACTGGAATAGGGAAGGGTTGGCCCCTTTCCCACTATCCCGGGCTGAATCCACCAACAAACCCTCAATCTGGAACCACCTCCTCTCAAGACAGCGTCCTCCCTCTCACTAACTGCACTATCTCTCTGAGTGAATGCTCCGCCTGTAGTTGCTGCAACTCTCTCCGGCAAAATAGGAATGAAACTCCTCACCCGAGCAAGTGCTCGAAGTCCCCTGGGGCTGAGGTTGGGATCTCCGAACGGAGACACCCGATGTACTAAACAGTACGTGCGGACTATGCTAAACAGCAAGCGTGCTCAATGTCAAAAGACAAATCTCAAAGATGCATAATCCGAATGAATCCAAATGAGGAGACCCTCCCTCCTTTTATGCTTGGTGAGCCTTGCCCTCACCTAGGCCCCACCATCAACTGCGCTATCTCCTTGAGCCACGTTGTCCATCTCTCTCTGCGTTGGCTTGGTCCCACACTGCCTACGCTGCCCCTTTTCCCACGCTGCCACTTGACCACTAGGCCCCGCGTTGCCAACTAGTCATGTCTCTTAAGTGACTTTACGAAATACTTTTATCCTAAGTGTGAGTTAAGTGTCCCTCTTCACCTACTTTATTTATAACTTAACTTTATAAAGGCAAAATAGTCAAAATTAATATTTCCAATTAGCTCTTGCTAATTGGGAATATTACAATCCTCCTCGGAAAAACGTTGCTCGTCCTCAAGCAACTGTAATGATAGATGCTGCAGAATCTTCTCACTCTCCCAGGTGGCATCCTCATCTGGTAAATTCCTCCATCTCACCAAGTACTCTTTGACTGTCCTGCTCCGCAGCTGCCTCTCCCTAGTGTCAATAATGGCCTCCGACTATAGCACCAAATGGCCCTCATCATCAGTGGACGGAAGCTCCTCTGTTGCAATCACCTGTCGTCCTAGTGCCTTCTTCAGGCATGACACGTGAAAAATGTTATGAATCTTGCTACCAATGGGCAGCTTCAACTCATATGCAACCTCTCCAACTCTGTGTGTCACCCTGTATGGTCCATAAAAGCGAGGCTTGAGCTTTTCAGCCCCCTTCTGCTTCAGCGTGGACTGTCGATATGGCTGCAAGCGTAGGTAGACCAAATCCCCTACCTTGAACTGCCTCTCAACACGTCCCCTGTCGGCGTACAGCTTCTGTTGATTCTGCGCTGTAGCCATGTTACCCTTGAGAGCTTGGAGTATATCCTAACACTCTTGGATCCAATCCTTGGCTCTAGGAGCCTTACTAGCACCAAACATCATGTCAACAAAAGCTAAAGCATGATACCCATACAATGCATAAAATGGAGACATACCGATGGACATATGATGAGTGTTGTTGTAGTAGTACTCTCCCAAGTGCAACCATCTCAACCATGCCTTTTGTTGCTTGCTGACATAGTTACGTAAGTAACCCTCTAGCCACTTGTTCACTATCTCTGTCTGCCCATCCGTCTGGGGGTGGTAACTAGTACTCGGTGTCAACTCAGTGCCCACCAAACGGAAAATCTCCTGCCAAAACCCGCCCATGAAGCGGCTATCCCTATCACTGACAATGGTCTTTGGGAGACCATGCAATCTGAAAACGTCCCTAAAGAATAACTCCGCTACCTGTGCTGCTGTGTAATGGGCCGATATGGCGAAGAAGTGAGCATATTTAGTCAGCCGATCAATGACAACAAATATGCAATCCTTAACCTGCACAGTGGGCAACCCTGTAATGAAATCCATCGAAACACTCTCCCATTTCCCCTCGGGTATGGGAAGAGGCTGCAATAATCCTGTCGGATGGTTCATCTCCCCCTTGTTACGCTGGCAAACATTACACTCCCTGACATGTTGGAGTACGTCCTCCTTGAGGCCCTTCCAAGAGAACCTCTCCCTGATGGCCTTATAGGTCTTGGTGAACCCCTGGTGGCCTGATAATGGCAAGTCATGTGAGGCGTACAATATCTTCTTCTTGAGCTGGGAGATCTCAGTGAAGAAGATCCTGTCCCTGTAGTAGATCGCCTCGTCCATCACCCTGTACCTGTCATCTGTCACTTGTCCGTCCAAAATCTCACAGGAAAAACGGTCCTTGGAGTACTCTGTTAGAAGTTGAGCCCTCCAGTCAGTGTCTAAACTTATCAAGGACAACGCTGTCGGTCTGCGTGAAAGTGCATCGTCCACCACGTTGTTCTTCCCCTTGACATACTCGATGTCAAAATCATATGCCTGGATTTTGCTGACCCACTTATGTTGCCTCTCCTGCAACTATTTCTGCTCTAGGAAGAATCGGAGGTTGTTGTGCTCTGTCCTCACTCTGAACCTGTTCCCCACCAGGTACTGCCGAAACTTGGCCAATGTATGCATGATGGCCAACATCTCCTTATGGTATATAGCATACAACCTTTGATGTGGAAGCAGCTTCCGGCTCTCAAAATTTATGGGATGGCCTCCCTGCATCAAAACTGCGCCTATCCCCTCCCCTGATGCATCACACTCCAGGACAAAAGTCTGTGTAAATCTGGCAATGTCAAAACCGGGCAGCTGCTCATCACCTCCTTGAGCCTGTCGAAAGCCCTCTACGTTGTATCAGTCCAGCTGAATGCCCCCTTTTTGGTGAGATTCGTAACGGGTGCTACAAGCTGGGAGAATCCCTTGACGAACTTCCGGTAGTAGGTGCAGATATCCACAAATCCCCGAAGCTCGGTCACATTCTTCAGCTCTGGCCAATCCCTGATGACCCTGATCTTCTCATCATGGACCCTCACTCCGTCCACCCGATGATGTGCCCTAAATAGAGCATCTCTGTCAACCTAAACTCGCATTTGGAGAGCTTAGCATAAAATTGTTGCTCCTCCAAGATGTGCAATACAGCCTCTATATGTTGGAGGTGCTCCTCCCATGTCCTGCTGTAAATCAAGATGTCATCAAAAAACACTAATACACACTTCCTCAAGTGATTGTGGAAGATGTGATTCATGCATGACTAGAATGTTGCCGGAGCATTGGTCAGCCCAAAGGGCATCACCAAGAACTCAAAATGGTCGTAATGACACCTGAAAGCGGTCTTGGGAATATCCTGCTCCCTCACGCGAATCTAATGGTACCTGAATCTCAAATCAATCTTCGAGAAGAACTTTGCCCCCCTCAGCTCGTCCATCAACTCATCGATCCGTGGGATGGGGTACTAGTTCTTTATGGTCTTCTTGTTTAGGGCCCGGTAGTCAATGCACATCCTCAATGTGTCGTCCTTCTTCACCAATACTACTGAAGAAGCAAAAGGGCTAGTGCTGGGACGGATATGTCCAAGAGCTAAGAGCTCATGGATGGCCCTCTCAATCTCATCCCGATAGGGCTTAGGATGCCTATAGGGTGTAGTGATGACAGCCTAGATGCCCTACTCCAACTCAATTGTGTGCTCAAACCCCCGATCTGGCGGCTGCCCTGGTGGTATCTCCCCAAAAACTGTGGCATACCTGTCTAGAATGGACTGTACATCTGGGTGTACGGCCTGCCCTATAGATCCTGCCTCTGAAACACGCAACTCCACTGCCCACTCTATGTCCCCTTTCCGGAAATTTGCTTCCATCCGATGTGCTGAAACCTATGTTGCACGAGTTCCTGGTACGTGGGTAATTCTGGTACGAGGAAACGAGGATCTGGTACGGCTAGAAGCTTTGCTCAAATTTACAGGAAACTTTAAGTTGGGAGCGGCAATAATATAATATATTAAAAATAAAAATAAAATAATTTAAAGGTGCAAATTAAATTCCACCATGCAGATTCCATCTTGCATTGAAATATGTAAAAGATTGGACATTGAAACACCGCCAGAAAAAATCAAAGTAGCAATCCATCAACAACTTGCCAATGAAATTCCTTGCCAGCGAAGAAACATGTGGAACTCCTAAACAAAAAAAAAGGTTATTATTACTTGATTATTATGTGATTTTATGTAACACTATATTATATTCAATTTTGAAATTCAAGTTTGGAAATTTATAGAATGAAACTGATTAACTCACTACTCTTTCTCTTTCTGGCCGTCATTGTAATTTGTTGAATCTTATCATTAAAGCTTCAAGATAGGCTTCAAGAATGTAGAGTTATTTGCAATTGTTGAACTTCAAGATTTGCAACAGAAGCTGCCAAGGAATGACTAGCAACTGTATATATTTTGTTGAAATATTTGGTAGATCTCCACATCTCTGTTGCTTTACAGAGCCCATGCAGTCCAATCCCCTGACCTATCATGTATTAGTTATGAAATAAACAATTGGTACCCTCTCTGCTCAAAATAGGTACCCAAAAGTTGAAAATCTACTTAGAATAGGTACTCTAAAGGTGAAAATCTGCTCAAAATAAGTACCCGAAACGTCAAAATTTGTAGTAGTGAAGCTCCCAAAAAGCTCCAAAGTACCCTTTGAAGCTCCCAACAATTTTGGAAAGTTTCCTACAAGCTCTGAAGCTCCCAGGAGCGGGGGAGCGTGGGGTACGTGCTCTCCAATGGCTGGGAGCGGTACCCATGTTATTATGGCTGAAACTATCTGTGGTGGGTAGGTGTGCATACGCCGAATCTTCTCATGCCTCCCAGTCTTCTTATCTGCCCACTCCATCTCCAAGGTCTCCCAATCAGTGGTGACCTTCCCCAGCGTGATCAACCACTGTACCCCCAGTATCACGTTGGTGTTCGAGATGTCCATCACAAATAAATGGTCATTCAGGGTGTACGTCCCCATAGTCACTGCCAAGGCTAGCACATACTTGGCACACTGCATGGTCTGGTCACCTGGAACCAGTACCAAAAATCCATCAAAGCTCTTCGTCAGGATGGCCCTCCTCTCTACCAACTGGGCATCAATAAAATTGGGGGCGGCCCCACTGTCCACTGACACTGAAACACGTTGTCCCCGAATGTGCCTCGGACACGCAATGTCAAGTACTTGGGAACTCCCCGCAAGGATGCAAGGGCTCCCCCGGTAGGTGCAAAAGCTGCACCTCTCACTCCTAGTGGTGGAGGTGGCAGATGATACCTTCTCTGTGTTGCACTGCTGCCTCCTGCCTCTAACTCCTCATACCCCTCCTCTTCCCTGCTACTATCGGAGAAGACCTCGATGTAATGTGCCTTCCCCGCGACACAACGGTCTCCTGGTGCCCATGGCTCCTGGCATGTAAAACATAGC
Source organism: Pinus albicaulis (assembly GCA_034641835.2). Classification (NCBI taxonomy): domain Eukaryota; kingdom Viridiplantae; phylum Streptophyta; class Pinopsida; order Pinales; family Pinaceae; genus Pinus; species Pinus albicaulis. The sequence goes on from JAXQQM020081901.1 coordinate 157,788, forward strand.
CTCCTCAGCTTCAGATACCTCCGGGTCTCATCATCTCCTGGCCCTCTGCCCTGGTTCCCTTTTGGAGGCGGAACCCTCACGTCTTTCCCCTTTGGCTGGAACGCCGATCTCTGGGGAAAAGGGGCTCTAGTCTGGGGTAGTGCATCCTGCAAATCCCGAGTCCTCCCAACTGCATCATGAAGTGTGGCTGGCCTCGTTGATCTGACTAACCCCCGTAGAGGCTCTGCCAATCCATCTATAAACATATAGATCATCCGGGCTGTGGATAAATCAGGCACCATCACGGAAAGTCTCAAGAACTTTGAAATGTATGTGTCTGGACTCCCAGTCTGCTTGAGCTTAATAAGCTCAACAAAGTGCTCCTCTAGATCCCTCTGATCAAATCGCTCTATCAGCCTCCATGTGAACTCGACATATGCTGTCACTCCTGAGTGTCCCAGCGTAGCCATCCCGTGAAACCACGAGTCATGGGCCTCGCCCTCCAAGTGCAGCGCTGCTACCTTGATGGCCTTTGTCTCCGCCATCTGGTTAAGCTGGAAATATATGTCCAACTTCTCCACCCAAGCCTTTGTCGAACACTTGGATGAACCGTCAAATGTCGGTAGATAGAATCTACCTATAGTGCGCTGCGTATCTCCGACATGTGAATGCCTGTTCCCCCTATGATGGTTGCAAGGTCTGTTGTCCCGCTTGAGCTTAACGAAATCATGGAATGTGAGGGTATCTTTGAACTCCTGACCGTAGGACTGGTACTCCGCAAAGTAATCTCCCATGTGTGCTGGTTCCTGCTCATGTTGTGCTCCTGCCCCAATGTCTGCAGCAAGAAAAGTAGGCATTATGGAATGAGGAGGTGTGTGTGATCCCATCTGCTGCGCTGTGAGGTGCTCCTGTAAGTGATGAGATGTGCCCGAGCCCTCTTCAACATGGAAACCCCTTGGGATCTCACGCTGTCTAGACTCTGTCATGAACCTTTGCCCCATCTCTTCTATCTGCCTCGACAAATTCTGCACTGATTTAAGGAGGAGTTCCCCGAACTCCTTTTTGGCATCTCTTTCCTCCGCCATTGGTTCCTCTTCCTCTTCCTCTTCGTCCACCACTGGAACACTGTCACCTTTCCCGAAGGTGAGCTCTAACCTCCGTTCTTGGTCTTTATACTTTCTTCCCCGGTAAGTGATGTATGGTTTTCCTGCTGGTGTCATAGACAATCTCCTCCACAGGCTAAGCCAAGTCTATGAGCTCCGATACCACTATAATATCCCGAATGGAAATAAACAGCAATATAAAGCACATAAACAAAGACATACAACAACTAGAGACAAATCATAAGAAAAACAAACAATATGGATACTGAGAAATGGAAATGAGTTTAGAGGTGATCAGAATGATGGCACCTCGACTTGCACTAGGCAAGCATAAAGAGACTCTCAAGAAATGTAATATTCCCAATTAGCAGCAGCTAATTGGAAATATTAATTTTCACTAATTTTGCCTTTATAAAGCTAAAATATAAATAAAGTGGGTGAAAAGGAGAATATGACCCACTTAGGATAAAACACACTCCCTAAAGTCACTAAGGAGATATAACGTTGTAATCAAGGGGGCCAAATTGAGCATGCAGCAAAGGGATATTACCGTGGTATCGTGGGTGGAGGCGCACGCAGCCAAGGGATATTACCGTGGTATCGTGGGTGGAGGCGGCCGTAGGTTTTGAGAGCGGCCAACACTATATAAAGATGATAGCCACCTCATTTTGGCATCATGGAAGTTTATGAATTTGAAACTAGTCATTGCGACTTTGAGCACGATGGTTGTTTAGCCTGTCTGCAGCACTATTTAGCGCATTGAGTGTCTCTATTTAGAGATCTCGCCCTAAGCCCCGAGGGTCTTCGAGTGCCTGCTCGGGTGAGGTAGTCCCATTAGTGTTGTGTAGCAGGATCGATTTGCAGCATTCGTGGAGGAGCAGCGCGTCTCTTGACTGCGCGGCATCTGTGGAGGAGCAGCGCGTTTATTGACTATGCAATCCTGAGTGGAGGACGCAGTCCGTATTGGGTAAAGCTCCTATTGGCATTCTTGGAGGATCTTGGTCTATTGGGAATCTCTGGATCCGCGGGTGAACGTAATATTGAAGATCCCAGACAGCGGCGGCGGGATCATTGGGAGGGAAGCACCGATCTGCAAGGGGGTATTTCTGGGGAGCGACACAGCCGTTTTTCAACAGCTGGAACGCAGATCTAAAGCACAGTCATCCCATGCAACGCAAATCTAAAACACAACCGTCCCATGCAACGTAGATCTGAAACACAGCAGCGTTCTGAGAATAGATCTTAGCGTGCCTTGTGCAAGTTTAGGTGCTATCGCTTGATCACCTATTGTACTCCTCTATATTGATCAGATTAATAAAATGGCTCAGCGTTCTCTTGGTATTTCTTGAGTATCTGTGCACGCTATTGTATGTTTGCATTACTGTTATTTCTTCCCTTTGCAGTTCGATTTCTGTACCACTTGTTGTGTTTTCCCCTACACTCTTAGACAGAGTCTGGAAAGGGCCAGATAGCCTCCGGATTTCATCTTCTTTCAGAGGTGAAATATCTGGTAAATGCCCTCCCAGTCCACCTCTAGTTAGAGTTGGCTTGTGTTTTAGAGATATCCCTGAAAAGGGATATTACAGTGGTATCAGAGCATGGATCTGACTCAGCCTGTGGAGCTAGCGGTCTATGACATCGGGAGAAAAACCCTACATTTGCCACAGAGGTAGGAAGTACAGAGATCTTGAGCGTAGGTGGGAGAACACCTACGGAGAAGGGGACTGCGTTCGAGTGGTGGACACAGAACAGGAGGAGCCTGTGGTAGATGCAGAACAGGAGGAACCGATGGCGGATGATAGCGATGCAAAACAGTTTGGGGAAGCACTCTTCAAATCAGTGCAGGATCTGGCGAGACAGATAGAGGTGATGGGTCAAAGATTCACTGCTGTGGAGGCTAGACAGCGTGAAACCCCAAGGGGTTTCCAGTTTGGTGAGGGGTCGGGCACATCCCACCATTTGTAGGAGCAGGTTGCCACTCCACACCAGGAATCACATGCCCCCACTCGTGCCACTATGCCCACTTTTCTGAGTGCAGATACTGGCGCAGGAGCACAGGAGGAACCAGAGCCTGACCGCATAGGTGATTATTTTGCTGAGTACCAGGCAGCTGGGCAGGAGTTCAGGGATGCCATCTTATTCAGAGACTTTGTTCAGCTCAAGCGAGACACCAGACCCCGCAACTATTACAGAGGACATCGGCATTATCATGATGGAGATACCCAACGTACAGTGAGCAGATTCCATTTGTGTAATATTCCTAATTAGCACCGCTAATTGGAATATTTGATTTTTGTATAGTTTTGCCGCCTATAGTTAATTAATAAATAAAAGTGAGAAAAGGGGGGCTAACTCACTTAAATAAAATAAAGTGTTTCCCTAGTAGATGCAAAGTTATAACTTAAGGGGGGAGCCTTGGGGGTCCACACCACGTATGAGAGGAGGCTCACGTAGCCTCTAGAAGCTTCTGCGCAGACCCATGAGGAGCACGTGGGAGAGAGAGGGACCACGTAGGGTTTTGAGGAGGGCCAGCGTTATAAAAGGAGGGAGAGCTATCTCATTTGGGCATTATTGATATTGTTGATGATATTGAGCTAGACTTTTGTCTACTTGAGCACGCTGGCTGTTTAGTCGGTCTGCAGCACTGTTTAGTGCGACAGAGTGTCTCTAGTCGGAGATCTCACCCTTGGCCCCGGGGGACTTCGAGTGCCTGCTCGGGCAAGGTTTTTCTTCAGTCTTTAGCAGGAGATTTGCAGGTGTTTTGTTGGGAGTTTTGCTGAGGAGCTGAGCTTCATTGGGTGACTGCGCAGTCCTTGGAGGGAGGACGCGGTTTGAGTTGGAGCTGTTCAGTGGTAGAGATTTCTACAGGAGATTCAGGCCTATTCCAGTGTGGAGGTTCAGCGTTTATTATTTGGTGAGTTTCCTGAGGAGTTGTGGCCCCATTTCAGTCTATTTCAGTTGGTGTCTGCGCTGGTCCTGGAGGGACAGCGTTTTTCTAGGAGGGTGGTTTTTGGGGTGATTTTCGGAGGTGGTCCATTTTGTATATGGTTTCTGGGTTTTGTCCGGGGTGGTGAGTTCAGGTGGTCTGCCGATTTTCAGCTCATTCCGGCAAGGGGATCAGCCCCTAGCTTCAGTTCATTCCAGCAGCAGCAGTTTACGGCAGTTTCTTGTAGCAGCTGGGATGCAGTTTCTTGTAGCAGCCATTTCCTGTTTTTCTGAGAGGGTTCTTCACTTGCCTTGAGCAAGGATAGGTGCATTTATTCTGATTATCCATTGTATCTCATTATATTCTCAGATTAATAAAATGGCTTAGCATTTCCGACATTTTTATGTGTATTTGCTTTATGTTCTATTTCCGGCATTTTCTATATTGTCGTATGCTTGTATTGCTGTCTATTTCCTATTGGGGATATTACAGTGGTATCAGAGCATAATTCTGGCTCAGCCTGTGGTCTATGACATCGGGAAAGAGATCATACAGAGGTTTGCTGGAATTTTGGAGAGCAATAGCAGTTGCAGTACCAAAAACGAAATTGGAAAAAGGGCCAAAATATAAAGGGTCAAATTTTGAAGGTTGGAATTAGAAGAAATGTTTTCTGGGTTTTTCTGGGTTTTGGGCAAGGATCACCTTCCCAAATTCCTAGAATTTTCTGAGTAGTTTTCAGTGGGTAAATCGGAGGTCGAAATCAAGCAGTAGTATGGTTTTGCAGCAGCCGTGCAGTTCCTGAGGAGCCTGTAGGCACATAGCAGAAAGTGCCAATGGCAGGGGATGATGGTGCAAAGAGATTTTGGGAGATGCTCCTCAAATCAGGACAGGATCTGTCGAGACAGATGGAGACGGTGGGACAGAGACTCACTGCGCTAGAGGTTAGGCAGCGGGAAACCCCAAGGGGTTATCAGATTGGTGAGGGATCAAGCACATCCCACCATTTGCCGGAGCATGATGCCACTCAGCATATGGCATCACATACACCCACACGTCCTACCATGCCCACTTTTCTGGATGAAGACATAGGGGCAGGAGCACAGCGGGAGCCGGAGACTGACCCTGACCGGATGGACGCCTACATTGCAGAATACCTGGCACGTGGGCCGGCAATCAGAGATCTTATCTCATTCAGAGATTATGTTCAGCTCCGGCGTGATAGTAGACCTCACAACTTTCACAGAGGGAACAGGCGCTCACATGATGGGGGCTTACAGCGCACAGTGGACAGATTCCATCTACCGACATTTGACGGGTCATCCAGGCGCTCAGAAAAAGCTTGGGTGGACAAGTTGGATACCTCTTTCCAGCTTGACCGAGTATCGGAGAGAGAAACCATTAAAATGGTTACCTCGCACTTGGAGGATGAGGGAACACAGGATTGCAGGGAGTCTGAGGTTACACCTAGTGTGACACAGGATTCACCCTCATTGGAGACCTCCTTGGCCATGTCGGTTGATGTGGTAGTGGAGAAGGTAGAGCCTACCTCAGTAGAGCCATCCATTGAAGTGATGACCGGAGTCGTGTCCGAGTCTTCAGGTGGTAGCAGCACACGACAGATGGGTGAGGCGATAGGAGATATATCCACCTTTGATGAGGCACTAGCAGGTACAGAGGTATTGGATGATGGTCACAGACAGCGGTATCATCGGCTTCGGACAGACCTTCGAGTTTTGAGAGAGAAGGCCACGTCAGTACGGGAGGCCATTTTGTTGCAGGACCAGGAGCTGGAGGGTATGAGAGTGACTTGTGCCAAGTCGGCGGCCAAGTTGGTCCACATTGGGGAACAAATAGACTCCCTGATGGTACAATCAGAGGGCACGTTGGAGCATCAGATCATTTCCCTTCAGGCATGCATGGATGGGACTAGCAGTGTTGTTGGGTCATCTCTTCCCGTTGGAGAGAGAGAGGCAGAGCCACCTAGTCAGATCTCATATGTTGACTTGGATAGCGGTATGAGACGATCAGAGTTGCACAGGGTACGGCATCCACATGTTGAGGTTGGATGGCGAGAGATTTTGAGTTGGTACTCGGTGGAGCGGGCTATGGAGATAGTGATGGATCCGAGTGTAGCTCAGCAGGATTTTCTATGCATGGGGAATACAGGAACCCCAGATTGGCATTGGGATCCGGGTGGGATCACCTATCGTTTCCCAGGCAAGTCGGCTGACTATGTCTTGGAGAGTACAGTTGGCCTAGCAGTAGAGCATGTGCAGTTTCGGTCAGCTCCAATGGCCAACCAGTTTATGGGCAGACTCCCTAGGTTGTCTTGGCATGACATTCATACACGGGATCACGGGGTGGTCAGCACACCTTGGCAAGAGCTTGTCGGAGGAGGTGGCATTGGCAGGCCACCAGATGGCACCTTGTATGGGGCCAAGGATTCTTCACCTTTGTGTGGGGCACAGAGGACGCAGCGGAGCCGAGCAGTGGTGGTAACACTACTGACCCATAGGGAGATTCACTTCTCGGACCCCTCAAGGAGGATTTGCGGTGATGATCCATTTGTCGGCGGGTATAGTGATGCGACGGTGGACATGACGATACCGATTGGTGGTAGTCCGATATGTAGAGGCACAGCTCTAGGACATCACATCCATGGATGTGTGGGAGCCTCTAGCAGTGATCAGTGGACTACTGGTGGACATGGAGCGACATGGTGGTGTACCGTAGTGTGTGGGACTGCATTGTGGAGTAGGAGTATCCTACATCACATTGAGAGCATGCGGAGAGTGACCGATGCCTGGACACAGTCAGGGCACGAGATGGTACAGGGTGCTACAGAAGTAGCACATGGTATCCAGCAGTATACCGAGGTATGCCTCAGTGTGCAGTGGCATGTTGAGGAGTATATGGATGATCAATGGTATGCGAGGGCATACGGTGCTGCACAGCAGGGTCTTAGAGCATTGCTTCCAGGGAGACTCATGGACAGGGACATCGGGCTTACCTTTGGGAGTAGTTCACCCAGGATCGATGGAGAGACAAAGGAGCGATACTTGGCAGTATCTGTGGAGACTCACACCACTGACTCGCTTCGACATCACTCACAGGTACAGTGGATTTTGTTGTTGTCCTTTGGCACTTTGGGCATGAGCAACGGGGTACGTGAGGCTCACCCAAGATATTTGGATGACACTCAACACACTAGGGGAAAGACTTCTCAGCAGTGGCACTGGGTTGGAGCGCTAGTTGACAGCCACAGGTTAGGGGATGAGATGATCCTCTGCAGTGGTGGCACATCAGTCATTGTTGGGCCTACGCTTGGGGAGCAGGTCATGAGGGAGACATGCATCGTTTTTCCCTCAGGGCATGTTGAGATCATGCATGAGCAGAGGATACTGGGTTCAACAGAAGTAGCATCCCGGCATGCGTCTGGACTCCAGACATTGTATCGACACTTCATCGAGAGGGTGGATGGCATATTCAATGCAGATGAGGTGGCGGAGGTAGAACAGGAGGGCATTCCTTCTGTATGCCAGGGTGAGGACTCTCTTTCATATGAGTCCATAGGATCAGTTGAGGTTGCTTTTGTGGAGCAAGAGCAGTCATGCAGGTATGATGACAGTAGATTGCAGCCGTATTACAGTGTGCAGGGTGAGCAATCAGGGGACTGTATAGGAGATACTCTGGGTGATGAGTCACTTGTGACGCTTCAGCTAGAGCAGCACGTGAGGGAGCCTGAGTCAGCAGAGGAGGATACTATGGACATCAGGCATGACATTCCCTTGGGTGAGGTCCAGATGGGTGCCCACCTTGAGCCTGTGATGGATATGTGGCTAGTATTGGGGTCATCCTTTGAGGTGGAGCATTCAGATGCACAGACACCGAGTACCATGACAGCAGCTACAGATCCATATCCTCTGGAGATGTTGGAGGTAGATGTGATAGTTTGGCAGTGGGAGATGATTATGGGTTGGCGGCAACCTTCCAGGCAAGTTCCACATGCAGTTGTTGTTGCTACATCAGATGCTTCCTCCAAGATGGACTGGCGGGAGATCATGAGTTGGTACCCTCTTGATGGTACGGTATTCTTCGTAGGGAGCACAGTGGAGCAAGGGCCCTTGGACATAGTAGATGTTACAGATCCCAGTCGGCAGGAGGGCACCAGTTGTCGTTACTTCAGGACTCCTTCCCAATTTCAGGAGAGCAGGATCAGCATGGGATTGAGTCATGATTTGGATTGGAGAGAGGTGATGAGTTGGTATGCAATTGGAGGGGTAGCATATGCAGCTACAGGTACAACGCAGCAGGAGCCCAGGAGCATTGATGCTTATTGGTGGTCTTCACCTCTTAGAGCATTAGTCATAGCCAGAGACAGTGCACAGTCTGAGCCGTGGGACTTGGGCGATTATTGGCCATGGTGGCGACGGGATCCGGGGGGATTATTGGTTGACTGGTACTGTGAGAGGCCAGTTTGGGATCCTGGCATTGAGATATCCCTTCGTATCAAGGTGATGCAAGAGACAGAGAGGTTTCAGTGGGACCCAGGCACATTTTGCAGTATCGGTGGGGAGCATCAGCTAGAGAGTAGGCTTGTTCAAGCGTTGCTTGAGGACAAGCAATTTTTGCCGGATGAGGATGCCACTTGGGAGAATGAGAAGATTTTGCAGCATCCATCACTTCAGTTGCTTGAGGACAAGCAACATTTTGCCGGGGGAGACTGTAATATTCCTAATTAGCACCGCTAATTGGAATATTTGATTTTTGTATAGTTTTGCCGCCTATAGTTAATTAATAAATAAAAGTGAGAAAAGGGGGCTAACTCACTTAAATAAAATAAAGTGTTTCCCTAGTAGATGCAACGTTATAACTTAAGGGGGAGCCTTGGGGGTCCACACCACGTATGAGAGGAGGCTCGCGTAGCCTCTAGAAGCTTTTGCGCAGGCCCATGAGGAGCACGTGGGAGAGAGAGGGACCACGTAGGGTTTTGAGGAGGGCCAGCGTTATAAAAGGAGGGAGAGCTATCTCATTTGGGAATTATTGATATTGTTGATGATATTGAGCTAGACACGTCTGCTTGGCAGGCACGGCCCAACCTTTTGAGTCGATGCAACATGTATAGTGCGGCGGAGTGTCTCCCGGTCGGAGATCTCACCCCGCAGCCGGGGGACTTGGTGCACGCTCGGGCAGGTTTTTCTTCGATCTTTAGCGGGAGATTTGCGAGGTGTTTTTGTTGGGAGTTTTTGAGGAGAAGTGAGCTTCATTGGGTGAGCGCACGGTCCTTGGAGGGAGGAGACGCGAGTTTGAGTTGGAGGCATGCTCTATTAGGCACATGCGGGGAATTCGGGCCCTTTAGGTGTGGAGGAGTTCGGCGTTTATCATTTGGTGAGTTTCCTGAGGAGTTGTGGCCCCATTTCAGTCTATTTCAGTTGGTGTCTACGCTGGTCCTGGAGGGACAGCGTTTTTCTAGGAGGAGGGTTTCTGGGGTGATTTTCGGAGGTGGTCCATTTTGTATATGGTTTCTGGGTTTTGACCGGGGTGGTGAGTTCAAGTGGTCTGCCGATTTTCAGCTCATTCTGGCAAGGGGATCAGCCCATAGCTTCAGTTCATTCCCGCAGCAGCAGTTTACGGCGGTTCCTTCCAGCAGCTGGGATGCAGTTTCTTGTAGCAGCCATTCCCTGTTTTTCTGAGAGGGTTCTTCACTTGCCTTGAGCAAGGATAGGTGCATTTATTCTGATTATCCATTGTATCTCATTATATTCTCAGATTAATAAAATGGCTTAGCATTTCCGGCATTTTTATGTGTATTTGCTTTATGTTCTATTTTTGGCATTTTCTATATTGTCGTATGCTTGTATTGTTGTCTATTTCCTATTGGGGATATTACAATTTGCCTATGTTTGATGGTTCATCAAACAGTTCGGCAAAGTCTTCGGGTGGTAGCAGCGTTCTTGGCTCAGCCTGTGAGTCTAAGCCCAAGAAGATCAGAATGTTGAAAAAGATGAGTTTATTCTCATCTATTTTCAGATCCAGAGGAGATGCATCCACCTTTGAGGAGGTCAAGAAGATTGAAGAAAAAGAAGAGGAAGTACCATGCACTGCGTATTCTCATCAAGAAGAAGATATTGAGCATGGAAGATACTTGGATCATCAGATCCTCAGTGATTACCTTGTTGAGTATAGATCTCAACCTAGAGCCTTCAGGGAGACTCTAGATTTTCCTCATTTCATCCAGCTGAAGGAAGAGAAGAGGCCATGTAGCAGAAAAGAAATCAAAGGCAATAGATTTTTGTTGTCTACCTTTGATGGGTCATCTAATGCAAGAACTTGGGTGAGAAAGTTGGAGGCATTTTTCCTACTACATCCTGTAGCAGGGAAAGAAGCTGTTGAAATCTCAGCGCTGCACTTGGAGGGTGAAGCCTATGATTGGTGGTGCAGCCACTTGAGCCATGCAAGGGTGAAGACTTTTGCAGAGTTCACTCAAAGGTTGATCCAAACCTTTGATGGAGAAAGAGCAAAGAAAGAAAAGATCACATCACCTCTTGAGGAGGCTTGTGATAACGCTATCACACTCATGGAGGAGTAGCCACATGCATCAACAGTTGGGGCAGCCAACACTTTTGAGGAAGGGACTCTTGCAACCTTGCAAGAAGTTCCAAATGCACATCAAGGTATGAAAATATTTCCACATTCCATTGTTGCAGCAAATTCTTTTGATCAATGTGGAGATTTACTTTTGCATGACCAAGGGTCAAATCCCATTGCTACTATAGAGCAGCTTGGTTGCACTGCGTTGTGCAACATGGAAACACTCAAGAAGGAATTAAACCATCATTCTCATGAGCCATAGTTGGATTGTACATCACATTGGAGGTTGGGGTTTGAAGCCTTGAATATTGATGGTAGACATCTTGGAGTAAGAAACCCTTCCTCCCTTCAAGATGACACTTTCTCAATGAGCTCCTCTCAGCTCAGAAAGGAACTTCTACTTTCAGATCCAAGACCTCATTGGTTTTGGAAGACTATTGATAAAAGGGAGGTCTCAAGGAGAGATCTCATCAGAAGTGCACTTCAACACACCATGGAGTGCAAAGATTTTCTTCCTTTCTCACAAGAGCAGATAGAAGATGGAGGACATCTTGAGATGGATAACATCTCTCATGCCTGTGTTGGACATTCCTTGAGCCATACACATCATGATGGGAGGTTTTTGCCTACCACCTATTTGATTCTTGATAGGGTCTCATTGATCCTTGAGAAGCTTACATTTCAAAATCTCATGAAGTGCAAAGACAGGAATTTGATTTGGGAGGATGGTAGCCCTCATGGGAGGAGTACCAAGATGAGGAGAAGAAGGAGGCATCCACAAGTGATTGAGTGGATTTGGTTGATGAGCAAGGATCTAGGGGGCTACTAGCAAATCTATGATACTGGACAGCAGGAGGCTTGGCTGCGCTGGTTGCTCTTGAGAGAGTTTGGCCATCAATTGGAAAACACTCTTCTTAAGAGTAGGAGGAAAGATACTTGCATCATTGAACAGCATAGAGTATGGGTGCATGATGTTGATATGATTCTTATATCATTCATTGTGTCTTCATCCCATGAGTTGTATGATGGAGGTATGGGGAGGCAGCAAAATGTTTTGTTGCTTTGCTTGTTTCTGGGAGAGCAAGAGCAGATTTGCTCTCACACTTTACATGATGTTGCAGGAGGAGGAGATGGCATTATCTCCTTGGTCTTAGATGATTTGGAAGCTTTTACATCTTGGGGAGTATTCCATATTTGTTGCAGCATTATTAAAGGGATCTTTGACAAGGAGCATGTCAAAGTCAAAGAATAGAGTTTTGTATTGACAGGGGCTTATTTGCAAAAGCTCACAGCACTGTCACTTGGGAGCGAAGACTTATGGATGAAGTGTGCCCAGCGGAAATATCGTAGATCCCTAACCCATAGGTCAAAGGATCACTTCATATTTGTTGCACTTGATGAACAAAGAGGAGGTAATGATGATAGAGACATCTATCACTATGGCATATTCTTCTTGAATTGGGTTTCCAAGCATGAGGAGGATTATCTTCTTGCAGCACATGGTTCATTCTTCTTCATAGCATGCCAAAACACTGTGGAGGACTCATTTATGGACCCATGTACCATCTTACTTCCAGCATATGGTGAGGAGTTTGTTTATACATTCATTGATTTGCACACTCTTACCAATCTTATGCAGTGCATTGATTCACAAGAGAGCAAGCTTGTCACATTGCTCCATGAGTTATATTGGGCCAATCTACATGATGGAGGCAGCCATCTCTTTTGTGGCCTTGGGCAAATGTTTTATCATCACATGTATGTTCAGCTTGTGCACTCTAACATGTGTCATATGAAGACATGCATGATTAACCATGTAAGAAGAAACATTTTTCCATGTACTTTTATCAAGCAGCAACTTGTAAAACTACGTTGTACTTATTTGAGAAGCTGTTGGTACCTTCTAGCATCACTTGAAACCTTCGAAATTTTCTTCATATCATTGCCGATCATGACTTCATATGTTGATATAGATCAGATTTGTCAAGGGAGCATGATTATGATAGTGACACATGAGCTGGATGTGTCCTTGAGTGGGAAGAATTCTCACAATTTCTGCACTACATGTTCTAATGGGAGCATGAGAGGAGATATGGCCACCACAGCCAAATATTTGTTCTCTTTTGAGGTGGGCCATAAGATTAATATTCATCCATTGTACAGCCATGGGCAAGTGCTTGATCATGTATTGTTGTTACATTCAGCCATTTACTATCCTTTAGTAGATGTGATGAATCATTTACATTGCTTGCCATGTAATTTTCCGAAGTTGCAGTGGATGGGACTGCGCTGTATCCTTGTGAAAAATTGTTTGCATCATGTATCATCATGTAAAACCTTCATCAAACTTCTCATTAGGATGTTCCATGATGACCATGTCCTATTCTTCATGGATGGATTGTTATGGGCCAGCTTGTTCTTCATTGTTGGAGGAGCCTTCTTTGGAGGATTGTTCTTCACTTTGCCATTTGAGGGCAATAATTTTGTAGCCCAGGATCAGCACACGCTCAACACTTGTCATAAGTGGAGAGAAGGACAACTTGAGATAGGCTACAATGCTTGCCATGTTCAGATTTTCGGCCCACCTTCATTTCCAGAGCTTGAGGTGGAAGAAGATTTTCAGGAGTTGCCTTGTTGGGAGGTTGCTCATTTTGTTTGGATGATTGCTTGGGGATGGAGGATCTAGGGGGATGGCCCCTTGCTCAATCTCACAGCTCGAAACCACCAATAAGAACCCAATCCGGAACTCCTCTGAAATGGACTGTGTCCTCCCTGTCAAGACTGCAGTCTCTGAATGCTCTGCTCCGCCACAAAACCCAAACACCAAATCTCCTGCAAAATAATGATGGAACTACCTCACCCGAGCAGGCACTCGAAGTCCCCCGAGGCTAAGGGTGAGATCTCTGAACGGAGACACTCGATGCACTAAACAGTGCTGCAGACAGGCTAAACAGCCAGCGTGCTCAAGAAGTCGAAATGACTAGCTCAAATGCATAATAATCGAATGACCAAAATGAGGAGGCTCTCCTCTCTCTTATAACGTTGGCCTCTCTCAAACCCTAAGGCCCACCTCCTCCAACGTAGCCTCCCTTTGCCACGTGCTCAACCCAACCAACGCAGTCCCTCCATATGTCTACATGGGTCCCCTCTCTACGTGGTCTCTTAGCCCCCCTTCGCTCACTTAAGTTACAACGTTGTGTCTACTAGAGAGTGCACTTTATTTTTAGAGTGAGTTATGTCCCCCTCTACTCACTTTTATTTATAATTTAATTCTATAAGGCAAAATTGATCAAAATTAATATTTCCAATTAGCTGCTGCTAATTGGGAATATTACATTTTGCAGGATCTCCTAGGGCTTGTGTCTCTCTTTAAAAAATTTTATTTTCTAAAACTGTGCTAAAATGGATTCAAATCTGGCCATGAGGGCCTCAGATTGTACATTAGCTTTGTAAATTTGTACATAGTCTGGGTTTTGTTTGACTTTTCTGCAAATTTGCAGGGGGTTTGCTTAAAAATTTTCTTTAGATCTAGCTTCAAGATTGGGCCTGTTTTCAGATCTGGACATAATTACTGATGCATTCAATCAGCACTTCACAATCTGGGTTATACAGGCAAAATTTATTGGTCATTTTTTAAATGTGCTGGGTTGGTTGAGATAATCGCTACTTCATCCGCAAGTCTGCAATCCATTCCTCATTTCTTCCCGTACAGATCCGTACGCTGGCCGTACGGATTCCCCAGTTCGTTTCTCCGCAGCCCTCTTCATTCTTCACGTTGCCACAGACCCATCGACCCTACTTGCCGTCCGTCCGCCTTCTCCTCCACCTGTCCGCTCGCACCCCTCTTCGCTGTCGTCCAGCTCCGTTGATCTGCACAAAAAAACAAAAATCAAATAAATTAGAAAACCCTTACCTCTATGCGTTTCAAGTTTGTTCGATTTAGATTTTAAGTTTAGTGATAGCGTTAGTTTAGTTTTTTTTTTTAATTTAATTCGATTTCTTTTAGTTTTAATTTTTTTTTAACTTTTAGTTTTTAGTTTTTATTTTTATTTTTAGTTCTTTAGTTTTAAATTTAACGTAGTTTTTAGTTTAAAATTTAATTTTTTTAATTTAGTTTTGACTTTAGTTTGGTTAGGATTTAGTTTCGACTTTTTTAAGATAGTTTCTAAGGGTAGTGATTAGTCGTAGAATCTAGTTTTAGTTAGACTTTTGTTTTAAATTTCTTTTAGATTTTAATAAATTTAATTTAGTTTGTTTTAGGATCTAACTTAGGTTTTAGTTTAGATTTTAAATTTGTTTTAAGGCTTAGTTTTAATTTTTGTTTTAGTTTAGATTTAATTTAGTTTAGTCTAACTTTAGCTTTAGCTTTTAGATTTTAAATTTTAGTCTTAGTTTAATTTTAATTTTTGTTATTTAATTTTAGGATTTAATCTAGTTTAAATTTAATTTAGCTTTAGTTTTGACTTGTTTAGTTTTGAACTCACAGTTTTAGTTAGATTTTGATTTTTAGCTTAGATTTTTTTTTTTTTTTAATTAGTTTTAGATCTAACTTTAGGATTTTAAATTTTAGATTTTAGATTTGGATTAAATTCTAACTTTTCTTTAGATTAAAGCTTTAATATAGATTTAGATTTTTTTTTTGAAAATATTTTAAAAAAATAAAAAATTTCAAAAATTCTAAAAATTTAAAAAATATAAAAATATAAAAAAAAATTCAAATTTTCTCTAGTCAAATGCGCTAAAATTTTTCTATCTAAAGTTTCACTGTGGATCATTTTAATTTTCGAACTGTGTTATATTGGAATATCTCAATTTTGGAAATATTTCAAGCATTTGGCATCGTTTCATGATAGCTTTGTTGATTGGCTTCAGTATCTTAATGAATGATCGTGGCATTTTCTATTGAATATCATTATGGTCATTTAACAGCAGTTACACATCCAATACTCGTCTTTAATTGCATAACAGGATCTTGTTTGACTCCATAAGGCACTGGTTTTAACATAATCAATCTATGAAATCTCGTTAATTTTATCAAGTATTTGGTGTTTTAGCTATCTCCTGGATTTTTCCTCTTCATTTCTAATAGGGTCTACCTCTCTTAGCTTGCAAGGAGACAGCTTAAATAGAGAGATTGGGGATAAAGGTGACAACCCCTGATCTGAGCCGTTATCGCGGTCCCTGGACAATCTGTGCGACAACAGGCGGGAAGGACTATAATATTCCAAATTAGCAGTCAACTAATTGGAATATTAATTTGTTAATTTTTGTCTTTTCTAATGTTCAGCAGAAAATAAAGTGGGTAAGGAGGACACGCAAATAAACCATGCAGCTAATTCACTTTCCTAAAGTCACTTAGGCAAATATTGAGGCTGAAGTGGGGCCCATGAGGCCAGCCACTCGAATGAGACAATGTCCTAGTGGCAACGTGGGAGAGGCAGCGCAGTGGCAACACAGGGATAGGCTGTCAGTGGGGCAGCGCAGTCCAGATGGGCCAAAGGGAACTTTGGAGGCTCAACTTAAATAAAAGAGGTTGAGAGCAGCTCATTCCTCATTCATTCAATCACTGATATTTTGTTTGATAGACAGTAGCACGCTTGAGCTATTTAGCCGAGTCTGCAAGTGTTGTTTAGCACAGAGATTTCCGAGCGGAGATCTCAACCTCTACCTCGGGGGACTTCGAGTGCCCACTCAGGAGAGGAGTTCCATCCGATTTTGAGAAGAGATTCACCGGATCACCTTCAGGCATACGCAGTCCCTCCAGGACAGCACAGAGGCCACGTAGGCAGCGTAGGGTGTACGCAGTCCAGCTGAGGAGAAGTGTTGGGAGATTGGGAGAGAGAGCAGATTTCAGTCCGGAGTTTTGGAGGGGGTGTTAGCCACCTCCTACCAGGGATTTGGGGCAGATTTTCAGTAGTACTTTCCAGCATTTCATCCAGAGAACCAGATTAGATAATAGGTTATGGTTCTTTTATACCTATGTTATGTTTGCTGTCTTAATGAATGCCTGTTAAGATGCATGTAATGCAGGTTTTTAGATGGGATCTGTTGCATGACAGCCACTGAACAACCTCTTAAACTTGGAAAACTCATAGTTGGTTGTGAGACATACAACAGTAATAGGATAGAAAATCTTTATTTGGGTCTCTGCAAATAAAAAATACAGAAATAAGAAAATAAGACAACACATTTACCTGAATTGCAAAAGTCAGTGAAGAAGCTTTAAAATGATCCTCAAGCTTGGTTCCAACATGCTGTGCCATAAGCCACAGATCGGAAGTTTCTTCAGAAGTCAATTCTCTAAATCGCTGCACTAACCTTTTAGGGCTTATAAGCACGTGTGGTTAATGTTAAGAAATCATCCCACATTGACTCCATGGATCAAGCTTTTTGCTTCACATCTCAGTAACACCAAACTAAGAGATAAAATAAATATTGAACAATAGCGAGGGGAAACTGAAATATGTCTCATACCATAAGCTTAAAAGAAAGTCACACCAAGACCTGTATTACCATTACCCATGCAAACCATGAAACACTTTGAATGAATTCTGTAAATCTACCTCATGCTAGAAACAAGTGAAGAAGCTATGCAAGATGATGAGAATTAATATTTAGAAGAGCTTGCTTTAAGCATTAAGCTAACCCAACCTTAAAAGAGAAGATACACAAAAAATATTTAAAATGTTCTTCAATAGTTAGTGTATTAAAGAAAGCAGTTGAATAAAACATTCTATCTAGGCTACATGTTAACTACAAGCCAAAGTCTATATGTGTGTGTGTGTGTACACACACACATTGATAGAGAGAGTGAGGATATGTAGCATGTGCATAAATAATATGAAAATATGTTAGCTCAGTCACTAAATATGTTAAACTAGGACACATTTTTCACTCAAAAAAGTTGAAGGCATCATCAAACAGAACCATACCTCCAACTTTGACCAAATTAACACCCAAACAGTCATATTAAGTTATGGAAAAAAGGATATGGCCTGCCAAGATAAACTCCAAATCAGTCAGGTTTCCAATCAATGTATTACCGTTACTGCATTTCTAGATGATAAGCTTTACACACCATTCATATTAAGAAAATAAGCACAAAAGTCTTTATACTTCATTCTATGTTGCAAATTAAGAAAACTGCAAGAAAAGTTTATATCCAACTTAAATATATGGAAAAGGTAAAAATAACTATTATCAATTTTCCTTTTTTTTCCTGTAGTGAAATAGAACTCCTTACCAGGAACAACAGGCCTAAGATTGACAAAAGCAAAAGATAACTTTGTGGTCAAGAAGACATCTTGCTTTTTAATCTTGTATGGTCCAAATATATAAGTTTCCTGCTTCACAATTTAACAAATAAAACAGATTTATATCAGATCAAGAGCAGAAGTTCAGTGTCCTGATCAATTTAAGCTCAGTGAGACAGCCTGCAGAAATTCCTGACAAAAACGTCTTTCATAAAAGGCCTACCTTGCGACCCTCCAATAAAAGCAAACTATCTGAAAATGTAGTCAGAAACTTAATAAGAAAGAAACCTACTCTGTATTCCCTTTTATACAGTCATTACAGTAAATGGTAGATGGAGCATATTTTCTAAGAAAGAAAAAGTCTCACTTACACAAATATCATAGTCAAGAGGAAGGAACATTAAAGCAAATATAGAAGCAAAACCTGCTACTTGAGAGACAAGGAAAATGTTAGGAGCATGAGCATTTAAAGTTTCATAATTTCTGTCCTTTCGGAGATGAAAACGATAAAGGGTATTGCCAAAAGTTATAGTCTGATGTTCCCATAGCCGCACGATTTTCTTTTTTTGGAGTGACGTCAATTTAAGAGATTTAAATGTTTCAAGAATAATCTGATATATTTATTTTTTTATAAACAATAATATTATGCACAGAAGAAACCATGACAGACTCATATGATATATATATATATATATATATATATATATATATATATATATAAGGCACATAGTAAGTGTTGTCGCACAGAATGTATAGGCACCGCGACAACAACTCATATCGGAGGGTTGTCACCCTGATCCCCAATCTCTCCATTTAAGTTGTCTCCCAACATCAGACTAAGGGGGGTAGACCCTATGGAAATGGAATGAAGGAGAACTAGTTAGGAACCAACTAGCTCGGGAGACACAGTTGAGCGACCAAATACTCGTATTAGATCTAGCAAGATTTAAAGGATTTGATTAGATTCAGACGATTGATACCAGTTCCTTATGGAGTCAACTATCTTGCTAAGAAATTTAAGACCAAGTAATTGATGAACAACTGCTGCTTGGATGAATAACTATCTTATATGTACTACAGATCCTAAGACTAATGTGAAATGCAAAAATCTTGGTTAATTTTAATTAAATGTTTATTCTAAGTTTAAGCCCTTCAATCATTTCTATATTGAGCCTGATTCGTAGAAAGTGGCAGAGAGAAGATAAGGTGATGCAAACTAAGGTGTGATTACCAATACCTCTCCCGAAAATCTAATGTACCCAGTGCCTCCAGTGCTGCAGAGAGTTGTGGCTCTAACGACTACATGGTCACCATTTTAAGTACTAGAAAAACCAGGATTCTCGTGTAATATTCCTTTTTCTAGTATTCCTTATGACAGTGCTAGGATGGACTTAGTGAGTTGGGAGCAGACAGGTCATAGGTGCAGGATGGTGTCATCAACGGTCCCAAGGGATTTTTGGAGGAGTTTTGAGGAGTTTTTATGAGGACTAATGGCATTCGCTTGGTATATTCCATCATCCACACAGTTTGCCTTTCGTTCCAGTGCATTCCGACAACTTTTAAAACGCCGAGTTATTTTGAGCTTAACTCAATTAATTACGCTCAAAGTGGCATTCCAGGAGGTACGTGATATAACACCTTAGTGTAATAGCTCGTTGGACCCAGAACAAGAATACCTACATGATGGAATGGTTGGACATGAGTTTCAGTGACTTGAGGAGACATGGTGGCCGATTTACTCTTTCCCACATTAAAAAGAATATTTTAAGAGGAAAATAAGATGGAAAAGTGCTCCATGATTAAAATAATAATAAAATAGAAGGCTCTAGAGGGGTCCATGAGATCTATAAAAGAAGAGGAGGAGACCATTGGGGGATATCTGTGATTTATGATTACTTCTTGCAGAGAGGTTTGAGAACTCAGTTCTCTACTTTAGCAATAGCCCCAGGATGAAAACCCTCGGGTGATCTTGGTGAGAGTGGACAGAAACCCACCTCATCCCCTTGGTGGATTTAGCCAGAATTCACATGTGCATTGATTGATTAAGGTCAGTTTTGGAGGGCAGGTTTCAACACTGGAGCAGAGAATGCTAAGCCATTTTATTATACTGAGAAATATAATGAAGTACAATAGGTGATCAGAGTGATGGCACTTAGACTTGCTCAAGGCAAGTGAAGAAATACTCTCAGAATATCCAAGAAATGGTTGCTCTTTGAACTGCGTCCCAGCTACTGGAAACTGCCGTGTAGCTGCTACTTCTGAAATGAACTGATGACTTGGGGCTGATCCCCTCGCTGGAATGAGCTGAAAATCTGGAATCCACCTCTACTCATCAACCACAGCAAAACCCAGAAATCATATCTGAAATGGCTGACCCCCGAAAATCACCCCCCTTGGGGAATTACACTGTCCTCCAAGGCTCTGCGCAAAGGCTGAATAGAAACTACTTAAATGCAGCCTCAAACTCCCCCAAAATCCTCCCACAGGCAAAGGCTGATCCTTTGCTCAAGCTCAAAAACCCTGCAAGAAACTCAATCCGGAGATCCCCTAGAATGGACTGCGTCCTCCCTCTCAAGATTGCGCAGTCTCTGGATGCCCAGCTTCGCAAGAAAACCCAAACATCAATCCTCCCACAAAACGATGATGAAACTACCTTGCCCAAGCAGGCACTCGAAGTCCCCCGAGGCTAAGGGTGAGATCTTCGATCGGAGACACTCGATGCACTAAACAGTGCTGCAGACAGGCTAAACAGCCAGCGTGCTCAAGAAGTCGAAGTGACTAGCTCAAATGCATAAACTCGAATGAATCAAATGAGGAGGCTCCTCCCTCTTTTATAACGTTGGCCTCTCTCCAAACCCTAAGGCCCATCTCCTCAACGTAGCCTCCCTCTTGCCACGTGCTCCTCTCCATCTGCACAGTCTCTCCTAGTGCATACGTGGGCCCCCTCTCTACGTGGTGCTTGGCCCCCCTTGGCTCCCTTTAAGTTACAACGTTGTGCTACTAGGGAGTGACTTTATTCCCAAAATGAGTTATATCCCCTTTTACTCACCTTTTTATTTATAAATAAACTATAGAAGGCAAAATTGTGCAAAATCGAATATTCCAATTAGCCATTGCTAATTAGGAATATTACAAAGGTAGAGACGTCTCCACGGCGTTCCAAAATGTGTCAAAGAGGGCGAAGAAGACAAGAGATGGCGATTACTACAAGAAGTATGACACCAAGAGAGGAGGAAAAGGGGCAAAGATAGACCTTATAAACAAGCCAGTAGTCAAATTCGCCTGTTATCTAATTGCAAGTAAAACCATGAGGCATTACGCAAAGGGTGAGTGTACGCTTGATACCATCTCAGTTGCGGAGCACTGTATCCAGGGGGCACAATTAAATTGGTGTTCATTTTTACTTAATGAGCTATTTGAAGCTTGCGAGGATAACTACAAGAGAGCCACTGGGTTCATCTATGGTTATCTTATCATGGTATTGGCGATGTGGAAATGGACATTCCCGGAAATCAGATAGCCTATGGAAATCGCAACATGTCAACCGTTAGCAATGAAATTCACACCTTGGAAGGCGTCAGGGGACCCCATCACCAAGGAGGTGAACGAAGAGGCATTCAAGTTTTGGTACAACCAGATGGTCGATGTGGCGATGACACAGCAAAGAATCCCAAAGAGCTTGCTGGACAATTACTCTACGCAGATATGGTTTGGAGTCAGCCACAGGCAAACCTACATCAGGCCAACATGTGTGTCGGAATCGACCTTCAAAATGAAACCGTTGAAGTTTCAAATCGATGAGAGAGCTTTCCACACTAAAGTATGTTCCTGGCCAAGGGTGGGAATGGAGGTCAGAAGCGGGGTCTATTTCTATTCATTTGATGGCATGTTGCCAGATCCATTGCCAGGGGAAACGCCGAATGAAACAATGGCCAGAGTGTCGCGATTGCAGCTGACGCCAATCATCGAGGAGCTGAACACAAAGGTACAAAGCTTTAACTAGGTAATGCAAACTCTAACCAGTGATTCTCCATTGTTTCCAAATTTTACAGAGTTTCAGGCCTCTAATTCTACTTCTTCTTCCATCACAGTCCCCATAGTCACGACCATACCTCTTAGCTTGTTTAATTCACCACCGGCAACAACCACAGTTCCTATCAAAAAGAGTAAAGCCTCCAAGCCACCCATAGCTACACCAAAGGCCAAGAAGGCAAAAATTACAGTGTCTACCCAGGTTGTTGATCTCACTGGGGAGGATCAAATGCAACCAATGGACACGGTAGCTCCAATCCAGGAAGAGCCAGTGACAGAACCCCACGTAACTCAGGAGCTACCTATGTTCAACCCCTACTCATTTTTAAATATTCGTATATCTCCACCTTGCACTCACCTTTCATCGGCCCACACATCATTCACCTCCAAACACCATTCAACCCGAACTCCATCCACATCAGTGTAATATTCCTAATTAGCACCGCTAATTGGAATATTTGATTTTTGTATAGTTTTGCCGCCTATAGCTAATTAATAAATAAAAGTGAGAAAGAGGGGTCAACTCACTTTAATAAAATAAAGCACTTCCCTAGTAGGAGCAACGTTATGACTTAAAGGGAAGCCTTGGGGGTCCACACCACGTATGAGGGAGGCCTCACGTAGGCTCTAGGAGCAACTGCGCAGGCTTAGGAGGAGCACGTGGAGAGAGGGGACCACGTTAGGGTTTTGAGGGGAGCTAGCACTATAAAAGGTGGGAGAGCCATTCCATTTGGCATTATTGATGTTGTTGATGATATGTTGAGCTAGACTTCTGTCTACTTGAGCACGCTGGTTGTTTAGTCGGTCTGCAGCACTGTTTAGTGCGACTGAGTGTCTCCGATCGGAGATCTCACCCTTGGCCCCGGGGGACTTCGAGTGCCTGCTCGAGCAAGGTATTTCTTCATTCTTTAGCAGGTGATTTGCAGGTGATTTGGTTGGGTGTTTTGCTGAGGAGTTGAGCTTCATTGGGTGACTGCGCAGTCTTTGGAGGGAGGACGCAGTTTGAGTTAGAGCCGTTCAGTTGTGGGGATTTCTGTGGGAGATTCAGTGTATCTCGGCGTGGAGGCTTAGTCTCTATCAGTTGGAGAGATTCCAGAGGGATTTGTGGCTCTTTCTCAGTACATTTCATTTGGCATCTGCGCTGGGCCTGGAGGGACAGCGTTTTTCCTTGAGGAGGGCTTCTGGGGTGATTTTCGGAGGTGGTCCATTTTGTTCATGGTTTCTGGGTTTTGTCCGGAGCAGAGAGTACAGGTGATCTACAGATTTTCAGCTCGCTCCGGCGAGGGGATCAGCGCTTAGTTCCAGTTCATTGCAGCAGCAGCAGTTTACGGCAGTTTCTTCCAGCAGCTGGGACACAGTCTCTATAGCAGCGATTTCCTGTTTCTGAGAGGGTTCTTCACTTGCCTTGTGCAAGGATAGGTGCTCTTATTCTGATTATCCATTGTACCCATTTATATTCTCAGATTAATAAAATGGCTTAGCATTCCTGGCATTCTATGTGTACTTGCTTTATATTCTATTTCCGACATTTTCCTATATAATTGTATGCTTGTATTGTTGTGTATTGCTGTCTATTTCCTATTCGAAATATTACAGTGGTATCAGAGCATAGTTCTGGCGCAGCCTGTGGAGCTAGCAGTCTATGAGGCCGAGGGATAGATCCCATATCGGTTACCGGGGTAAGAAATACAGAGACGTTGAGCGTAGGTTGGAGAACACCTACAGAGAGGGGGACTGTGTTCGAGTGGTGGACACAGATCGGGAGCAGCCTGAGACAGATTCAGAGCAAGAGCAGCCTGTGGGGGACGCAAAGCAGCAGGGTCCTATGGCAGAGGAGGAGGATTCGAGGAGATTTAGAGAGGCGCTCCTCCAACACATGCAGGATGTGTCACAGAGACTCACTGCGCTGGAGGTTAGGCAGCGGGAAACCCCAAGGGGTTTTCAGGTCGGTGAGGGATCAGGCACGTCACACCATATGCCGGTGCGTGATGCTATCCCCATCATGGCATCGCATGCACCCACGCGATCCACTATGCCCACTTTCCTAGCAGAGGACGCAGGGGCAGAAGCACAGCAGGAGCCGGAGGTTGACCCTAGCCAGATGGACGCCTACATTGCAGAGTACCTGGCACGCGGGCCGGCGATCAGAGATCTTATCTCATTTAGAGATTATGTTCAGCTCCAGCTTGATGGTAGACCCCGTGATCATCACAGGGGACACAGACATCATCATGATGACCACCGCGCAGCTAGCAGATTTCATTTGCCCATGTTTGATGGTTCATCAAACAATTCGGCAAAGTCTTGGGTAGAGAAGTTGGATATCTATTTCCAGCTTAATCAGATGTCGCAGTCAGAGGCCATTAAGGTGGCAACATTACATCTGGAGGGTGAGGCCCAGGACTGGTGGTTTCATGGGATGACTACACTCGGGCATTCTACAGTGGGGACATATGCCGAGTTTACTCAGAGGGTGATAGAGCGTTTTGACAGGAGGGATCCGAAGCAGCACTTCATTGAGCTGACAAAGCTCAAGCAGATGGGGAGCCCAGAGACATATTTCAGATTTCTTGAGGGTTTCAGTGATGGTGCCAGATCTATCCGCAGCCCGAATGGTCTACATGTTTGTGGAGGGGTTAGCAGAGCCGCTTCGTGGCC